>CM060662.1:41338169-41363169 GCA_030686955.1 Odontamblyopus rebecca | reverse complement strand
TCCTCCTTAAGACTCTGCCTCCTCCTGAAGCCTCTGCCTCCTCCTGAAGCCTCTGCCTCCTCCTGAAGACTCTGCCTCCTCCTGAAGACTCTGCCTCCTCCTTAAGACTCTGCCTCCTCCTGAAGCCTCTGCCTCCTCCTGAAGACTCTGCCTCCTCCTTAAGACTCTGCCTCCTCCTGAAACTGAACTCTTCTTTAAACACAAGTGAAGGCCTCAGACCGTGTCCTGTTCTGACTCCATCAAACCTCAACCAAAACAAAGTAAGAAAACCACAGGTGTGAACAGACCCACAGGTGTGAACACCCCATAGGATTCTGCTCATGTTACTCCACACTCAGGAAAATTTCAACAACCCAAACTGTAAACACATAGTGTTAATTTCAGAGTCATTCTGACGAACCTGAAGCCTCCAACACCTGAACTGAAGCAGCAGCGAAATATCTTCAACTAACTAAACTTTGTCCAGTTCACAAACCGAATGATCTCTGCTGTTCTGGACGAACTGTGACTCACACAGAAGGGACGACCTGAAGGGACCCTCTCCTTCCCCGGGGTGAGAGACCTGCCCCTGAAGGGACGACCCTCTCCTTCCCCGGGGTGAGAGACCTGCCCCTGAAGGGACGACCCTCTCCTTCCCCGGGGTGAGAGACCTGCCCCTGAAGGGACGACCCTCTCCTTCCCCGGGGTGAGAGACCTGCCCCTGAAGGGACGACCCTCTCCTTCCCCGGGGTGAGAGACCTGCCCCTGAGGGGACGACCCTCTCCTTCTTCCCCGGGGGAAACTCCAGCAGCAGCAGCTGAGCTGTGGCCATGAGCCACACCAGCTCCAGAGCCACAGAAATGGAGAGTCCAGCACCTCCAGGAGTCGGGTTCAGAGCCCAGGAGCAGGAGGTGAGACTGGATCTGACGGAACCTCCACCTCCACCAGCTCTGGCTCCTCCCCCAGAGAGGAGATGCTCCCAGAGCCAGACTCCAGGTCCCAGAGCCAGACTCCAGATCCCAGAGCCAGACTCCAGATCCCAGAGCCAGACTCCAGGTCCCAGAGCCAGACTCCAGGTCCCAGAGCCAGACTCCAGATCCCAGAGCCAGACTCCAGATCCCAGAGCCAGACTCCAGGTCCCAGAGCCAGACTCCAGATCCCAGAGCCAGACTCCAGGTCCCAGAGCCAGACTCCAGGTCCCAGAGCCAGACTCCAGATCCCAGAGCCAGACTCCAGATCCCAGAGCCAGACTCCAGATCCCAGAGCCAGACTCCATGTCCCAGAGCCAGACTCCATGTCCCAGAGCCAGACTCCAGGTCCCAGAGCCAGACTCCATGTCCCAGAGCCAGACTCCAGGTCCCAGAGCCAGACTCCAGGTCCCAGAGCCAGACTCCAGGTCCCAGAGCCAGACTCCAGGACCCAGAGCCAGACTCCATGTCCATGGCCCTGCCTTCAACCGCCTCCCAACCGACATGGGGGAAGTCACGGCCACACACTCACCACCCCCAGTGAACAGTATCAAATCAGTCTGAAATATATCATATCAAACCAAAAGTACTGTAACTTATTACTGATACCAAGCCCTAGGAGTAGCAGTAGCAGTAGTCGTAGTACTCGTAGTACTTGTAGTAGTCGTAGTAGTCATAGTACTCATACGTACTTCTGTTTGTCGGCCTTGTACTGCTGGGTGCAGTCATCGAACAGTTTCTGGTTCATTTCCATGAACAGTTTCAGGGCGTTGTAGATCAGCCCGTGGATCGTCCTGGAAACACCAGAGTGTCATTTCCTGTAGGTCACATCCTGCCACAGAGCTAACCCGCTAACCTGCTAACCCGCTAACCTGCTAACCAGCTAACCCGCTAACCAGCGAACCAGCTAACCCGCTAACCTACTAACATGTTAACCCACTAACCAGCTAACCCGCTAACCTACTAACATGTTAACCCACTAATCAGCTAACCCGCTAACCAGCTAACCCACTAACCTGCTAACATGTTAACCCACTAACCAGCTAACCCGCTAACCTACTAACATGTTAACCCACTAATCAGCTAACCCGCTAACCAGCTAACCCACTAACCTGCTAACATGTTAACCCACTAACCAGCTAACCCGCTAACCTACTAACATGTTAACCCACTAACCAGCTAACCCGCTAACCAGCTAACCCACTAACCAACTAACCAGCTAACCCGTTAACCTACTAACATGTTAACCCACTAACCAGCTAACCCGCTAACCAGCTAACCCACTAACCTACTAACATGTTAACCCACTAACCAGCTAACCCGTTAACCTACTAACATGTTAACCCACTAACCAGCTAACCCGCTAACCTACTAACATGTTAACCCACTAACCAGCTAACCCGCTAACCTACTAACATGTTAACCCACTAACCAGCTAACCCGCTAACCAGCTAACCCACTAACCAACTAACCCGCTAACCAGCTAACCCGTTAACCTACTAACATGTTAACCCACTAACCAGCTAACCCACTAACCTACTAACATGTTAACCCACTAACCAGCTAACCAGCTAACCCACTAACCCACTAACCTGCTAACATGTTAACCCACTAACCAGCTAACCTGCTAACCTGCTAACCTTCGTGTGTGTGCGTCCTCAGTCCTCACTTGTTCCAGTGGCTCTTGCTGTTCTTGTACAGTGTGGGGAACATGATGGGCAGGATGTGTGTGTGTGTGTGTACGTCCTGTATGTGTGTGTGTGTGTGCGTCCTCAGTCCTCACTTGTTCCAGTGGCTCTTGCTGTTCTTGTACAGTGCGGGGAACATGATGGGCAGGATGTGTGTGGCGTTGTCGCTGATCAGACTCATGATGTACTCGTTATTCCAGTAATAGAGAGCGCGTTCCGCCACCTGCAGGACACACACACACACACACAGGACGCACACACACACACAGGACGCACACACACACACACACACAGGACGCACACACACACACACACACACACACAGGACGCACACACACACAGGACGCACACACACACACACACACACACACAGGACGCACACACACACACAGGACGCACACACACACACACACACAGGACGCACACACACACACACACACACACACAGGACGCACACACACACACAGGACGCACACACACACACACACACAGGTCGCACACACACACACACACACACAGGACGCACACACACACACACAGGACGCACACACACACACACAGGACGCACACACACACACACACAGGACGCACACACACACACCACGCACACACACACACACACAGGACGCACACACACACACACACAGGACGCACACACACACACACACACAGGACGCACACACACACACACACACACACAGGACGCACACACACACACACACAGGACGCACACACACACACACACACACACACACACACAGCACGCACACACACACACACACACACACACACACACACACACACACACACAGGACGCACACACACACACACAGGACGCACACACACACACACACAGGACGCACACACACACACACAGGACGCACACACACAGGACGCACACACACAGGACGCACACACACACACACAGGACGCACACACACACACACACAGGACGGACGCACACACACACACACACAGGACGCACACACACACACAGGACGCACACACACACACACACAGGATGCACACACACACACACAGGACACACACACACACAGGACGCACACACACACACACACACATAGGATGCGCACACACACACACAGGATGCACACGCACAGACACACACACACACACACACAGATACTGGCGTTAGTTCTGGTTTAGTCCTGGTCTCTGGTCCCAGTCCTGGTCCCGGTCCTGGTCTCGGCCCCGGGCTGGACACACACTTGGACATCTGTCGGAACAGTCCTGGTCTTGGTGTGAGTCTGGGTCTCAGTCTGGTCTCTGGTCTCTGGTCTGGTCTCTGGTCTGGTCTCTGGTCTCTGGTCTCTGGTCTCTGGTCTCTGGTCCGGGTCCGGTCCGGCCCGGTCCGTACCTGGAAGTGCGGGCTGGACACACACTTGGACATCTGTCGGAACAGTCCTGGTCTTGGTGTGAGTCTGGGTCTCAGTCTGGTCTCTGGTCTCTGGTCTCTGGTCTCTGGTCTCTGGTCTCTGGTCTCTGGTCTCTGGTCCGGGTCCGGTCCGGCCCGGTCCGTACCTGGAAGTGCGGGCTGGACACACACTTGGACATCTGTCGGAACAGTGGCTCTTGGACCCGGACGAACTCCTGCGGCTCGATCACGTCCAGAATCTCCTCCAGCTCGTTCAGGAACATCACCTCTTTGGGACTGTGGGTCCTGGGCCAGAACTTCAGCAGGCCCAGAACCACCTGCAGAACCAGAACCAGATCCATCAGAGCCAGAACCAGAACCACCAGCAGGACCAGACCCCTCAGACCCCTCAGCTGAAGTGCAGATTTTACCTGGGGCAGTTCTGACTCTGAGCTCCTCAAACATCGAGAGCCACAGAGACTCTAATAAAACTCCTGCACTGTTCATGCTGGACCCGACTATATATATATATATATATATATATATATACACTCAACAAAAATATAAACGCAACACTTTTGTTTTTGCTCCATTTGTCATGAGATGGACTCAAAGATCTAAAATTCATTCCAGATACACAATATTACCATTTCTCTCAAACATTGTTCACAAATCTGTCTAAATGTGTGATAGTGGCACTTTTGCTTTGCTCAGATAATCCATCCCACCTCACAGGTGCCACATCAAGATGCTCATCAGACACCATGATTAGTGCACAGGTGAACCTTAGACTGCCCACAATAAAAGGCCACTCTGAAATGTGCAGTTGTTGCTTTATTGGGGGTCTGGGGACTCAGAACCAGTCAGTATCTGGTGTGACCACCATTTGCCTCATGCAGTGCAACACATCTTCTTCACATAGAGTTTATCAGATTGTCAGTTGTGGCCTGTGGAATGTTGGTCCACTCCTCTTCAATGGCTGTGCGAAGTTGCTGGATATTAGAGGGAACTGGTACGCGCTGTCATATACGCCGGTCAAGCACATCCCAAACATGCTCAATGGGTGACATGTCCGGTGAGTATGCTGGCCATGCAAGAACTGGGACATTTTCAGCTTCCAAGAATTGTGTACAGATCCTTGCAACATGGGGCCGTGCATTATCTTGCTGAAACATGAGGTGATGTTCATGGATGTGTGGCACAACAATGGGCCTCAGGATCTCATCACGGTATCTCTGTGCATTCAAAATGCCATCAATAAAATGCACCTGTGTTCTTCGTCCATAACAGATGCCTGCCCATACCATAACCCCACCACCACCATGGGCCACTCCATCCACAACACTGACATCAGCAAAGCGCTCACCCACACGACGCCACACACGCTGTCTGCCATCTGCCCTGAACAATGTAAACCGAGATTCATCCGTGAAGAGAACACCTCTCCAACGTGCCAGACGCCATTGAATGTGGGCATTTGCCCACTCAAGTCTGTTACGGCGACGATCTGGAGTCAGGTTAAGACCCCGATGAGGACGACGAGCAGTTGAGCTTCCCTGAGACGGTTTCTGACAGTTTGTGCAGAAATTCTTTGGTTATGCAAACCAGTTGTTTCAGCAGCTGTCTGAGTAGCTGGTCTCAGACGATCTTGGAGGTGAACCTGCTGGATGTGGAGGTCCTGGGCTGGTGTGGTTACACGTGGTCTGCGGTTGTGAGGCCGGTTGGATGTACTGCCATATTCTCTGAAACGCCTTTGGAGACGGCTTATGGTGGAGAAATGAACATTCAATGCCCGAGCAACAGATCTGGTTGACATTCCTGCTGTCAGCAGGCCAATTGCACGCTCCCTCAATGCTTGCGCCATCTGTGGCATTTTGCTGTGAGACAAAACTGCACATTTCAGGGTGGCCTTTTATTGTGGGCAGTCTAAGGTTCACCTGTGCACTAATCATGGTGTCTGATGAGCATCTTGATGTGGCACCTGTGAGGTGGGATGGATTATCTCAGCAAAGCAAAAGTGCCACTATCACACATTTAGACAGATTTGTGAACAATGTTTGAGAGAAATGGTAATATTGTGTATCTGGAATGAATTTTAGATCTTTGAGTCCATCTCATGACAAATGGGAGCAAAAACAAAAGTGTTGTGTTTATATTTTTGTTGAGTGTATATACATACATATATATATATATACATACATACATATATATATATATATATACATATATATATATACATATATATATACATATATATATGAGGACAGTTATCTTTATCCCACAGGCAAATGGCTCCTCGACGAGGCAACAAGGAAAGTGGCGACAGCCAAATATCAGGTCCTGTCCACGAGCCGGAAGGAAGGAGGCCGAGGACGAGTGAGTGAAAACCACTGTCCAGGATGAAACATCTTCCACAAGTACATCAGTGACAAGGCCCAGACTGAAGACACTCAGAGAATGTCTCAGACAGTGGGGCAGAGGAAGAGGTGCTGGAGGGACCATCATGGAGGACAAACCCCTACATGGGGCGAACCACCGGAACATAACTGAAGTGGCTGATATCAAGAAATCCTCCAATGGCTGGAGAGGGCTGGTCTGAAGGACACAGAGGCTCATCCTGGAGAGGGCTGAAGGACACAGAGGCTCATCCTGGAGAGGGCTGAAGGACACAGGCTCATCCTGGAGAGGGCTGAAGGACACAGAGGCTCATCCTGGAGAGGGCTGAAGGACACAGAGGCTCATCCTGGAGAGGGCTGAAGGACACAGGCTCATCCTGGAGAGGGCTGAAGGACACAGAGGCTCATCCTGGAGAGGGCTGAAGGACACAGAGGCTCATCCTGGAGAGGGCTGAAGGACACAGAGGCTCATCCTGGAGAGGGCTGAAGGACACAGGCTCATCCTGGAGAGGGCTGAAGGACACAGAGGCTCATCCTGGAGAGGGCTGAAGGACACAGAGGCTCATCCTGGAGAGGGCTGAAGGACACAGAGGCTCATCTTGGAGAGGGCTGAAGGACACAGAGGCTCATCCTGGAGAGGGCTGAAGGACACAGAGGCTCATCCTGGAGAGGGCTGAAGGACACAGAGGCTCATCCTGGAGAGGGCTGAAGGACACAGAGGCTCATCCTGGAGAGGGCTGAAGGACACACAAAGGCCTCACCCTGACCCTCATCCTGGAGCACAGGAGCCTTCAGCCCCCAGGGGCCCAGATCTACTACATCTACCACCAGACAAGACCCAAGGTGTAGGCTGTGCAAAGAAGTGCCTGAGAGTGCCTGTATATACATAGAAAAAAACGCATTTCTCACCTTCCTCGGTGGTTGGTCTCTCACCCTCATCAGCTCGGGTTCTACCAGGGGCCTGGGAGCTTGAGAGTTCTGCGCAGTATCTTTGCTGTTCCAGTACTGCACTTTTCTGGACTGAGATGTCTGTTGTCCTTCCTGGGATCTGCTGCAACCACTCATCCAGTTTGGGGGTCACAGCCCCGAGTGCTCCGATCACCACAGGCACCACCGATGCTTTCACCTTCAGGCCTCTCCAGCTCTTCTTTGAGCCCCTGGTATTTCTCTAGTTTCTCCTGTTCCTTTTTCCTGACATTTCCATCTCTCAGTAGTGCAGTGTCACCTCCACGGCTTGGTTCTCTCACTTATCCAGAACCACGATGTCTGGTTGGTCCATCACTGTTCTGTCAGTCTGGATCTGAGTCCCACAGGATCTTGGCTCATTCTCCACAACCTTTGGAGGTGTTTCCCACCTTGATCCTGGGGTTTCCAGCCCGTCCTCTGCACAGATGTTTCTGTACACTGTGCTGCTACTTGGTTCTGTCGCTCCATGTTTCCCTGCAGCATCTGACACCTGCAGTTATGTGCTGGACTGTCTCAGGCACTTCTTTGCACAACACCTTGGGTCTTGTCTGGTGTGGTAGATCTGGGCCTCTGTGTGTCCTTCAGACCAGCCCTCTCCAGCCATTGGGAGGATTTCTTGATATCAGCCACTTCAGTTATGTTCCGGTGGTTCGCCCCATGTAGGGGTTTGTCCTCCATGATGGTCCCTCCAGCACCTCTTCCTCTGCCCCACTGTCTGAGACATTCTCTGAGCGTCATCACCAAAGAAGAACCATCAGAACCATCAGAACCCCCAGAACCACCAGAACCACAGAACCACAAGAACCATCTGAACCACCACAACCACCAGAACCCCCAGAACCACCAGAACCACAGAACCACCAGAACCATCAGAACCACCAGAACCACCAGAACCATCAGAACCACCAGAACCATCAGAACCACCAGAACCACCAGAACCATCAGAACCATCAGAACAACCAGAACCATCAGAACAACCAGAACCATCAGAACCACCAGAACCACCAGAACCATCAGAACCAGAACCACCAGAACCACCAGAACCATCAGAACCACCAGAACCATCAGAACCACCAGAACCACAGAACCACCAGAAGCAGAGAAGAACCACCAGAACCACAGAACCACCAGAACCCCCAGAACCATCCGAACCACCAGAACCACAGAACCACCAGAACCACAAAACCACCAGAAGCAGAGAAGAACCACCAGAACCACAGAACCACCAGAACCCCCAGAACCATCAGAACCCCCAGAACCACCAGAACCACAGAACCACCAGAACCCCCAGAACCATCCGAACCACCAGAACCACCAGAACCACAGAACCACCAGAACCACAGAACCAGAAAAGAACCACCAGAACCAAAGAACCACCAGAACCGCAGAACCACCAGAAGCAGAGAAGAACCCCCAGAACCACAGAACAACCAGAACCACAGAACCATCAGATCCACCAGAACCACCAGAACCACAGAACCACCAGAACCATCAGAACCCCCAGAATCATCAGAACCCCCAGAACCATCAGAACCACAGAACCACCAGAACCACAGAACCAGAAAAGAACCACCAGAACCAAAGAACCACCAGAACCACAGAACCACCAGAAGCAGAGAAGAACCCCCAGAACCACAGAACAACCAGAACCACAGAACCATCAGAACCACAGAACCATCAGAACCACCAGAACCAAAGAACCATCAGAACCCCCAGAATCATCAGAACCCCCAGAACCATCAGAACCACCAGAACCACAGAACAACCAGAACCACAGAACAACCAGAACCACAGAACCACAACCCCAGAGCTGCTGATGCTGCAGTGACTCTGTTCTACATGTTTGTCTATGGTAAAATGTTCAGCAGTTACCATGGAGACACAGACACACATTAGTGAACACTGAACAGAACCAGAGCACAATATTGGGCCTGGACCCGGTCTGGACCTGGTCTTGTGTTTCAGACTCACCGGCTCCGTCAGGCTGCTGTCCTTCTCCAGGAACTGCACCACACAGTACGCCAACTGCAACAGACCCGGATGAGACCCGGGTGAGACCCGGGTGAGACCTGGGTGAGACCTGGGTTAGACCTGGTTTAGTCCTAGTTCAGACCTGGTTTAGTTTTGGTTTAGACCTGGTTTAGACCTGGGTTAGACCTGGGTTAGACCTGGTTTAGTTCTGGTTTAAACCTGGTTTAGTTCTGGTTTAGACCTGGTTTAGTTCTGGTTTAGACCTGGTTTAGACCTGGGTTAGACCTGGTTTAGTTCTGGTTTAGACCTGGTTTAGTTCTGGTTTAGACCTGGTTTAGACCTGGGTTAGACCTGGTTTAGTTTTGGTTTAGACCTGGTTTAGACCTGGGTTAGACCTGGTTTAGTTTTGGTTTAGACCTGGTTTAGACCTGGGTTAGACCTGGTTTAGTTCTGGTTTAGACCTGGTTTAGACCTGGGTTAGACCTGGTTTAGTTTTGGTTTAGACCTGGTTTAGACCTGGTTTAGACCTGGTTTAGACCTGGTTTAGTTCTGGTTTAGACCTGGTTTAGACCTGGGTTAAACCTGGTTTAGTTCTGGTTTAGATCTGGTTTAGTTCTGGTTTAGACCTGGTTTAGACCTGGGTTAGACCTGGTTTAGTTCTGGTTTAGACCTGGTTTAGACCTGGGTTAGACCTGGTTTAGTTCTGGTTTAAACCTGGTTTAGTTCTGGTTTAGACCTGGTTTAGTTCTGGTTTAGACCTGGTTTAGACCTGGGTTAAACCTGGTTTAGTTCTGGTTTAGACCTGGTTTAGACCTGGTTTAGACCTGGGTTAGACCTGGTTTAGTTCTGGTTTAGACCTGGTTTAGACCTGGTTTAGACCTGGGTTAGACCTGGTTTAGTTCTGGTTTAAACCTGGTTTAGTTCTGGTTTAGACCTGGTTTAGTTCTGGTTTAGACCTGGGTTAGACCTGGTTTAGTTCTGGTTTAGACCTGGTTTAGTTCTGGTTTAGACCTGGTTTAGACCTGGGTTAGACCTGGTTTAGACCTGGTTTAGACCTGGTTTAGTTCTGGTTTAGACCTGGTTTAGACCTGGATTAGACCTGGTTTAGTTCTGGTTTAGTTCTGGTTTAGACCTGGTTTAGACCTGGTTTAGACCTGGGTTAGATCTGGTTTAGTTCTGGTTTAGTCCTGGTTTAGACCTGGTTTAGTCTTGGTTTAGACCTGGTTTAGACCTGGTTTAGACCTGGTTTAGACCTGGTTTATTTCTGGTTTAGACCTGGTTTAGACCTGGATTAGACCTGGTTTAGTTCTGGTTTAGTTCTGGTTTAGACCTGGTTTAGACCTGGTTTAGACCTGGTTTAGACCTGGGTTAGATCTGGTTTAGTTCTGGTTTAGACCTGGTTTAAACCTGGTTTAGTCCTGGTTTAGTCCTGGTTTAGACCTGGTCCAGTCTTGGTCCGGTTAGGATCCCGGGATAGTACCTGGGGACGGGATAGTCCGGTTAGGATCCCGGGATAGTACCTGGGGGCGGGATAGTCCGGTTAGGATCCCGGGATAGTACCTGGGGGCGGGATAGTCCGGTTAGGATCCCGGGATAGTACCTGGGGGCGGGATAGTCCGGTTAGGATCCCGCGATAGTACCTGGGGCGGGATAGTCCGGTTAGGATCCCGGGATAGTACCTGGGGCGGGATTGTCCGGTTCGGATCCCGGGATAGTACCTGGGGGCGGGATAGTCCGGTTAGGATCCCGGGATAGTACCTGGGGGCGGGATAGTCCGGTTAGGATCCCGGGATAGTACCTGGGGGCGGGATAGTCCGGTTAGGATCCCGGGATAGTACCTGGGGGTGGGATAGTCCGGTTAGGATCCCGGGATAGTACCTGGGGGTGGGATAGTCCGGTTAGGATCCCGGGATAGTACCTGGGGGTGGGATAGTCCGGTTAGGATCCCGGGATAGTACCTGGGGGTGGGATAGTCCGGTTAGGATCCCGGGATAGTACCTGGGGGTGGGATAGTCCGGTTAGGATCCCGGGATAGTACCTGGGGTGGGATAGTCCGGTTAGGATCCCGGGATAGTACCTGGGGTGGGATAGTCCGGTTAGGATCCGGGATAGTACCTGGGGGTGGGATAGTCCGGTTAGGATCCCGGGATAGTACCTGGGGCGGGATAGTCCGGTTAGGATCCCGGGATAGTACCTGGGGGTGGGATAGTCCGGTTAGGATCCCGGGATAGTACCTGGGGGTGGGATAGTCCGGTTAGGATCCCGGGATAGTACCTGGGGGTGGGATAGTCCGGTTAGGATCCCGGGATAGTACCTGGGGGTGGGATAGTCCGGTTAGGATCCCGGGATAGTACCTGGGGGTGGGATAGTCCGGTTAGGATCCCGGGATAGTACCTGGGGGCGGGATAGTCCGGTTAGGATCCCGGGATAGTACCTGGGGGCGGGATAGTCCGGTTAGGATCCCGGGATAGTACCTGGGGGCGGGATAGTCCGGTTAGGATCCCGGGATAGTACCTGGGGGCGGGATAGTCCGGTTAGGATCCCGGGATAGTACCTGGGGGCGGGATAGTCCGGTTAGGATCCCGGGATAGTACCTGGGGGTGGGATAGTCCGGTTAGGATCCCGGGATAGTACCTGGGGGTGGGATAGTCCGGTTAGGATCCCGGGATAGTACCTGGGGGTGGGATAGTCCGGTTAGGATCCCGGGATAGTACCTGGGGGTGGGATAGTCCGGTTAGGATCCCGGGATAGTACCTGGGGGTGGTAGACGCTCAGACTCTTCACTTTGTGCAGCGGAAGCAAAACTCGGATCAGAAACATTTTGTGTTCCTCCTTCAGCGGCAACGCAAAACCATTTATTATACTGAGGAGACAAGGAGACAAGGAGGGAGGAGAGAGGAGACAAGGAGAGAGGAGACCCGTTTATTATACTGAGGAGACAAGGAGACAAGGAGGGAGGAGAGAGGAGACAAGGAGAGAGGAGACCCGTTTATTATACTGAGGAGACAAGGTGAGGAGACAAGGAGAGGAGGAGACAAGGAGAGAGGAAGTCAGAGGGGTCAGGGGTCAGAGGGGGTCAGAGGGGGTCAGGGGTCAGAGGGGGTCAAAGGGTTCAGAGGGGGTCAGAGGGGGTCAAAGGGTTCAGAGGGGGTCAGAGGGGTCAGAGGGGTCAGAGTTTACCTGCCCAGTATCTCCAGCAGTTCTGCGATGCCGTTGTGATGTTCAGTTTCATAAATAAACCTGAAAAACAAAATCACCGGCCCTGGTTTAGTCCCGGTCCAGTCCCGGTCCAGTCCAGTCCCGGTCCAGTCCCGGTCCAGTCCAGTCCCGGTCCAGTCCCGGTCCAGTCCAGTCCCGGTCCAGTCCCGGTCCAGTCCCAGTCCCGGTGGCACCTGTAGAAGATGTGGTTGATCTGGCGCCGGATAAAGGCTCTGAGCCCCAGAAACTTCCCGTAGACCCGGTGCAGGATGGTCTTCAGGAAGTCCCGCTCCCGGGGGTCCTCACTGTCGAACAGCTCCAGCAGCTGCAGGGGTCAGAGAGTCAGAGGTCAGGGGTCAGGGGGTCAGAAGTCAGGGGGTCAGAGGGTCAGAGGTCAGGGGGTCAGAGGGTCAGAGGTCAGGGGTCAGAGGTCAGGGGTCAGAGGTCAGGGGGTCAGAAGTCAGGGGTCAGTCAGAGGGTCAGAGGTCAGAGGGTCAGAGGTCAGGGGGTCAGAAGTCAGGGGTCAGTCAGAGGGTCAGGGGTCAGAGGTCAGGGGTCAGGGGTCAGAGGGTCAGACTCACCGACAGCACAAACTTCTGGTCGATGTATTTCTTGGCAATATTTGGCTGAAAATCTGGAGACTCCAGAAAACGCAAGAAAAACTCGTACACCAACTGCAGAGAGAAAGTCCTGGTTTAGTCCTGGTTTAGTCCTGGTTTAGTCCTGGTTTAGACCTGGTTTAGTCCTGGTTTACTCCTGGTTTAGTCCTGTTTAGTCCTGGTTTAGACCTGGTGTTAGAATCATTATGTATATTATCCCATATTTGTCTTAATCATGTGTTAGATATTTGTGTACTTGCAATAATCTCTTTTGTGCTTGAAAACTGTGTGCAGTATTTTTCCACTGCTGTGGAGCCGATGCCTGGCTGGAGCCATGCTTATCAGCCTATGCGACAAGGAGCTGTTTGATTTTTGGCAAAACATGAACTGAATGTGCTCAAACTCCAGCGTGGTCACCGCGCTCAGCCTACAGTCCGACCTTGATCAATAATGCATAATCATATTTTATTTTATTTGTCATATCTCGGTATCGTTGCTGTTTTCCCCCTTTCCCTTAGAGCAGCGATACCCATTGTAACCAGGGCCATCCTAATGTAAATAAAAGTGAGGAGGCGGGGCCGTGTGCAGAGCGGGTTGGAGACGGGGCCGTGTGCAGAGCGGGTTGGAGACGGGGCCGTGTGCAGAGCGGGTTGGAGACGGGGCCGTGTGCAGAGCGGGTTGGAGAGTGTAACTGTGTCTCGATCCGTTCTCCTCGCGAGTAAAACTGAATAATCTCTCTTGTCTTTCTCCTGAATGTTTCAGATGGTGTTTAACCTGTTTGAACCCATCATTAACTTGGTCCTTCGAGCCGGATTCCAAGACACCTGGAGACTCCATCGGGCGTTAAGAATCCAGAAAGACCGTGGCCACGGCAGAAAAGTCCCTTTCTCGGGCTGGTTATCTTCTCATCAGTTGGAGTCCGACGGTTGACGGAATGCCGAGGGAGAGAGACAACAGACAGTCAGTAGTCTTGACTTTAAAAGAAGCGAATGACTGAGGGTCGTTGCGCGTAAACAAACCCTATAAATCCTCGGCACTGATAGGTAAATTCCTCCAGTTAAATTCCGTAAGGACAGGACGGCGGAGTCCTCTTCGTGTTAAATTCCGCGGGACGGCGGAGTCCCCTCGAGTTAAATTCCGGAAAATAAAGGACGGCGGAGTCCTCTTCCTGTTAAATTCCGTATCAGTAAATAGGAGTGTGAATGAGTGAGTGAGTGGAAATTTATAACCACTAGGTTATTTCTTTCATACCAAAAGATTGGGATTGTAAATAGTGAGTTTTTGTGGATGTAAAGACAAGATTTCTCCACCTTAACGGGTAGAAGAGAGAAATACCACAGAAATAGATTAATCACTGTCCCAATCAATCCTTGAAATCAGTCTTAGAGACGTCCCTACGAGTGACAGACTGATCCAAACTGTGACAAAATGGGAAACCTAATAACAACCAGTAAACCTAGAGATAGATTGAAATGTGAGGATTATAAAATAATGGAGGCGAAAAATGCAGATATAATAAATACCTCGACTTATGGGTAGAAAAATATAATTTTAAAGGCAACCTGAGTGTAGTGACCTTGAAGGCATCACGTGACCAGATAAGGGAAAAGACAGAAAATAATGAGAAGAAAATGCGTAGCGAGGAAATAACAGAGTTAGAGACGGCAAAGCTGAGAGAGGAGCGACAAAAAAGGAAACAGGACAGAAGTAAAGAGGCAGAAGTGTTTTTTCATAGAAAGGAAGGCGATGAGACAACAGTGGTAGTTAGGAGACGTCCAACACCACTGGAGCAGGCAGAAGCAAGAGGAGAAGTGCAAGCAATACAGGAAGTAAAGTCAAGTAGTGAAATACATCCCTCCTGTAGAGGCAGAAGAGGTCAAAATAGAGGCAGAGGTAGAGAAGGATATCAAAATAGACAAAACAGGGACTATAGACAAAACAGGGACTATAGACAAAACAGGGACTATAGACAAAACAGGGACTATAGACAAAACAGGGGCTATAGACAAAACAGGGACTATAGACAAAACAGGGACTATAGACAAAACAGGGACTATAGACAAAACAGGGGCTATAGACAAAACAGGGGCTATAGACAAAACAGGGACTATAGACAAAACAGGGGCTATAGACAAAACAGGGGCTATAGACAAAACAGGGACTATAGACAAAACAGGGACTATAGACAAAACAGGGGCTATAGACAAAACAGGGGCTATAGACAAAACAGGGGCTATAGACAAAACAGGGACTATAGACAAAACAGGGGCTATAGACAAAACAGGGGCTATAGACAAAACAGGGGCTATAGACAAAACAGGGACTATAGACAAAACAGGGACTATAGACAAAACAGGGGCTATAGACAAAACAGGGGCTATAGACAAAACAGGGGCTATAGACAAAACAGGGGCTATAGACAAAACAGGGACTATAGACAAAACAGGGACTATAGACAAAACAGGGGCTATAGACAAAACAGGGACTATAGACAAAACAGGGGCTATAGACAAAACAGGGGCTATAGACAAAACAGGGGCTATAGACAAAACAGGGGCTATAGACAAAACAGGGACTATAGACAAAACAGGGGCTATAGACAAAACAGGGGCTATAGACAAAACAGGGACTATAGACAAAACAGGGACTATAGACAAAACAGGGGCTATAGACAAAACAGGGGCTATAGACAAAACAGGGGCCAGTATGGAGACAGTCAGGAACCAGACGTGTGTTGGTCATGTGGAAAATCAGGACATTTTGCAGGACACTGCAGGTCAGGGCCACAGGATGAAGGAGGTTCTCAGGACTAGACCAGGGTGACTCTGCCCATTTTGAAACTTTTGATGATTCAGAACGGCCAGAGGAAGAAGTATTTGCAGATTAATTATCACAACATTTTTATGAATAGGGGAGAATTGCCAGAAATTTAGTTTGACATATGGTGTGAAAGTTCAGTGTTGTATGATTTGACGAGAAGTATTTGAAGCAGCAGAGTCACAAAGTCACAATTTGTAGTTTTGTCTTGTCACAATTTGTAGTTTGTTAAAAGTTGTTTTTGTGTGTACAAATTAGTGGAGGGCCGTGAAACGGAGTAGAGCGCGTTCCCGTGCCCCTCCCTCCCATCTCAAAATTCCTCTTTCCTAAAGCCCTCAGCCCCTCCCTCCCCTCATTCCTCTGTGTGGTTCTGAAGTCGTCCTGTGCAGTTAGGCGTATTTTTTTAGGTACTTTTTATGTGGACAAGGATAATCTTAAGCAGAATATAGAATACAGCAATAACAATTCGCCTTGTCTAGTCCTGTGTTTACTTATTTTATAATTTTTTTTAGGGAACTTGCTTTTATCGCAGTGACAGTAGCAGCCGTTGTTCAGTCCATGTGCATGTTCTCCCCATGCCTCAGTGTGATATGCAAAGTGCTTCAGTGTGTTCTGTACTACATGTTGTCTGTGTCAGCGCTCATTTTATGTAGGAATAATTTTTATACACCAAGTAAAAGATGTTCAGAGCCACGTAGATTTGTTAAAAGTACAGATCCCAAAGTAAAGTAGTGAACCTGAGGTTTATAATAGAACAATATTTCATCGTGGTTAGTGGGTGGAAGCTAAGGATGTAAACTTTGTTCTTAAAGTTGGTTCATTCATTGGAAAACTTGGTGAAAGGAGAGAGAGTAAGTACTTTTGTTGGTTGCTGGTTTGATTCTAGGACACAGTGTGTGTTTTTATACTGGGTTGTGACCTCTGTGAATACAGAAACCAGTGCAGAGACAGGAGTGACGAGGAAAGCATCATTCTGGAGCTAGGATGTCAGGACAGGCACATTTGGACCCCTCTGATCAACAATCATGACGAATCTTTTTAACTGAGGCAGAGGAGGACTTCTTATCTGGTGCACCAGACGAGGTGTGGTCAACAAGCCCATCTGACGTAGGACTATTAAAGGGGCCCTACCAGTGATAATAAGACCAAAATCTGAGCACAGACCATGTGTGAAGCAGAACCCACTGAAGCCTGACGCAGTCGAGGGTATAAGACCATCATAAATGATCTGATTAAGGCAGGTGTTATAATTGAGTGTGATGACTCACCATGTAACACACCAATATTCCCAGTAAAGAAGCAGCGCCCTCTATAGGCTGGCGTATGATACAGGACTTACAAGCAGTGAACAGTGCAGTGATTCACACACATCACTAAATTCATTAAGACCTGATGCTACGATATTCACAGTAATTGATATTAATAATGCATTTTTCTCAATTCCAATTGATAAGGACAGACAATTCTGGTTTGCATTTACTTTCGAGGGTAAGAGATAAACCTTCACCAGATTACCTCAAGGTTATTGTGAAAACCCTACAATTTACTCCCAGGTTATGACAGCGAATGTGTTGAAATTCGATCCTCCAGGAGGAAGCCAAATTTTGCTTTATATAGATGACATATTAATTGCATCACGAGATACAGAAACCTGTAAGATTGACACATTAGCATTACTAAAATATTTAGCTGAAAATGGACACAAAGTGAGCAAAAACAAGGCACAACTATGTAAAACAGAAGTGAAATATTTGGGGCATAATCTAAGTGCAGGTGGAAGAACAGTAGCAGACAGTAGAAAAGCAGTAATACTGGCCGCACCAAAACCCATGACCAAGAAACAAATGATGTCATTCTTAGGGCTCACTAATTACTGCAGGTCATGGATACCAAATTACACAAAAATAACACATTCATTGCAGAGACTGATGTATGAGGAGCAAATGAAAATGACAGATCCAATTGTATGGACAGAAGAGGCAGAAAGTGCATTCTGCATTTTAAAACAGACATTAGTGTCAAGTACAGCACTGGTGTTACCAGATTACAGTAGAATTCATTCAGATGGTGGACTGTAAAGGGCATTTTATGACATCAGTGTTGACTCAGAAACACGGAGACAAGCTTAGACCAATAGCTTATTTTTCCTCAAAATTAGACAGTGTAGCAGGTGCACTGCCCCCTTGTGTTCGGGCTGTTATAGCGGCCTCCATGGCAATAGAAGTGAGTGCAGGCATTGTATTGTTTCATCCATTAACGTTAAAGGTCCCACATGCTGTTTCAGCATTATTATTACAGACTAATATGACCTTTTTATCCCCTGCTCGTCTCCTGCATGGCGAACCTGCCATCACAGCCTCATTTGACTCTAGAAAGATGCACAACTTTGAACCCCGCGACTTTAATCCCACTGCCAGATGAGGGGCAGGTACACGACTGTCAGGAATTGGCAGAGACATTAACTAAAAGCAGACCGGATTTATTGGATCAACCCATTGCTGGTAGTGAATTAATATTTGTAGATGGATCTTCTCGCAAGAATAATTTAGGTAAGACTGAGACTGGCTACGCAGTAGTGACAGAGACAGTAATACTGAAAGCAGAGGCTTTATCGTCTAGTTACTCAGCTCAAGCAGCAGAGTTGGTAGCCCTGACAGAAGCATGTAAACTAATGAAAGATAAGATAGCAACAATACACAGACAGTCAGTACGCCTACGCGACAGTACACACATTTGCCCAATACTGGAAGAATAGAGGAATGGTGACCACGACAGGCAAACCAGTAACACAGGCTCAACTACTACTGGACCTACTGCAAGCTGTACAGCTGCCATTGAAACTAGCAATATGCAAATGTGCAGCACATACTAATGGGACAGATAAAATAACTTTAGGGAATGCATTTGCAGATAAGACAGCAAAGAACGCTGCAGCGAAGACAAACTACCTGTTACCATTGAGAGAGGCAGACACAGTTACAGATGATATTTTACGAGACATGCAGCAACAAAGCCCACAGCAAGAAATACAAGAGTGGGTAAAAAAGGGAGCAACAGTAAAAGATGGCATTTACATATGTCCCCAAAATAAACCCATCCTTCCAAAAAATCTATACAAATGGGCAGCAATTTTGAGCCATGGTAAGACTCATGTCTCAACAGGAGGGATGGCGGGTGAGATAGAGAAACATTATACAACCTATGGGTTCAATTCTTACTCAAAAATGTTTTGTAGAGCATGTCTGATATGTGCAAAACACAACTCACAGGGAAATTTAAGACCCAAGCGAGGACAATTTCCACAACCCCAATATCCATTTCAAATTATTCATATGGACTTCATAGAGTTAAATCAAAGTGAAGGCAAGAAATATTGTTTAGTGGCTAAGGCGCTGTGTAAAGATATAATACCAAGATTTGGCATAACTGAGAGAATCTGTAGTGATAATGGGACACACTTTGTAAACAGTCTAATTTCACACATTGGGAAATTATTCCATATTGATTTAAAAAATCATTGTGCTCCACCCTCAAAGTGCTGGGTTAGTAGAAAGGATGATTGCACAGACTGTGACAGCCTTACTTCATACCCCTTTGACACTGTCCGAAGACGTCTTCTCCACTACTGATTCCACATGGGCTGAAGATTCATATGGGTGGAGCCCTATGGCAAGAAATTGGTCTCAAATTCTAATTATGGGAAAGCAAAAGATAAATGAGAATCCAACTTTAGTATTGCACTTTAATACAACGACTTTACCATTACCATCACGGGGAATAAATGATGCACATTATGATGAACACCCCTGTTTTAGTTTTGCCCTATGTGTACACAAGAGTGGAGAAGACCCATGTACTGTGTTGTCCATATGCCCTAATATTACTGAAGGTAACTCTAATACATCTAAAATAGACACCCCCATTGACAGCTTATCCCTAGGACCGAAAACAAGGACAAAAATGAAAATGAAAATTGTTAATGGACCACTACCTACAGACGAATGGTTCCAAATCACTACTGGCATTTCAGGACAAAGCAACAACTAGTTGCTTCTGGTAGAACAAGCTGCAAAGGCTGTAAATTCTGATTGTGTTGTGTGCTTAGGGCCCAGACCAATACTTTGTGTGGTACCAGCGACTATGTCACCAGACTGTGTAGTTGACGTTATGCAAAAGACTGTTCCACAAGCCAACTGTACATTCTGGGACTCAGTTTATCCACTCACACCCCTAGAAAAGAGAAAACCATTGTTTAACAAAAATGTTCCTATGGCGAATTATACGTGTATTAATATGACAGGCACAGGGGAGATATTAGGTAACCTGTCCTTAGAATGGTGTTATACTATGTTACATGTGGGAGGCAAGTTTACACCTGTATCGAGAGGAGATGTATGGTGGTGGTGTGGGGAAGATAAGTTGTATGACAAATTACCAAAGGATGTGACTGGTCTATGTGCCCTAGTGTCTTTACTCCTGCCTGCGACGGTACACCCCCTCTCGGCCCAGGACTTATTACAAGCAACGAGCAGTCTATTACCACAAGAATGGCATAGAGACAAAAGAGCTTCTAAGAGGTTAGGAGATAATGATCCCACATATATTGACGCAATAGGAGTGCCCAGAGGAGTTCCCAACAAATACAAATTATCAGATCAGATTGCAACAGGTTTAGAAAACATACCTTTAATTGCAGCAATTTTTCCAATCACACCTAACAAAAATGTAGACCGAATAAACAACGTCCACTACAACGTACAGAAATTGGGCAACTGGACACAGGCAGGTTTTGAGGCAGTGCATGAGCAGCTAGCTGCCACGTCGCTGATGTCATTCCAGAATCGCCTTGGACATGCTCTTGGCGGAGAAAGGGTCCGTGTGCGCGATTTTTGGCAGCCAGTGTTGTACGTTTATCCCGAATAATACTGCATCCGATAGCAGCTTGACCAGAGCAATAGAGGGTCTTCATACCCTCAACAAGCGCATGAAGGAGCAGTGTGGCATCGACCAATCAATGTGGGATGACTGGCTGGGGGTGTTTGGCAGATATAAAGCACTCGTGAGCTCAATACTGGTCTCAGTAGCCGTGTTCACCGCAATATTGACCTTGTGTGGATGCTGTTGTATTCCCTGTATCCGTAGTCTAGTCAACCGTTTAATCACCACAGCAATTGCCCCTGGTCCAGAGGACAGGGCAGTTCAGATCCATCTTTTGGCTGATGGTGACTCTGATGTTGAGGACTCCTCTGAGGCTTTTGCCACATTGTTCAGAGATGAAAAAGACACACCTATGTAAATAACATAAACCTCCGAGTGTAAGCTTATTTTATTTATCTATGAGTTTGTAGCTGAAAATCGAAAGAAGTGGTTATAAATGATTTTATCTAACAAATATGTGATAAACAGGAGGGAAATGTTAGAATCATTATGTATATTATCCCATATTTGTCTTAATCATGTGTTAGATATTTGTGTACTTGCAATAATCTCTTTTGTGCTTGAAAACTGTGTGCAGTATTTTTCCACTGCTGTGGAGCCGATGCCTGGCTGGAGCCAGGCTTATCAGTCTATGCGACAAGGAGCTGTTTGATTTTGACAAAACATGAACTGAATGTGCTCAAACTCCAGCGTGGTCACCGCGCTCAGCCTACAGTCCGACCTTGATCAATAATGCATAATCATATTTTATTTTATTTGTCATATCTCGGTATCGTTGCTGTTTTCCCCCTTTCCCTTAGAGCAGCGATACCCATTGTAACCAGGGTCATCCTAATGTAAATAAAAGTGAGGAGGCGGCGGCCGTGCTCCAGAGCGGGTTGGAGACGGGGCCGTGTGCAGAGCGGGTTGGAGACGGGGCCGTGTGCAGAGCGGGTTGGAGACGGGGCCGTGTGCAGAGCGGGTTGGAGAGTGTAACTGTGTCTCAATCCGTTCTCCTCGCGAGTAAAACTGAATAATCTCTCTTGTCTTTCTCCTGAATGTTTTAGATGGTGTTTAACCTGTTTTGAACCCAACACCTGGTTTAGACCTGGTTTAGTCCTGGTTTAGTCCTGGTTTAGTCCTGGTTTAGTCCTGGTTTAGACCTGGTTTAGTCCTGGTTTAGACCTGGTTTAGACCTGGTTTAGTCCTGGTTTAGACCTGGTTTAGTCCTGGTTTAGTCCTGGTTTAGTCCTGGTTTAGCCCTGGTTTAGACCTGGTTTAGTCCTGGTTTAGACCTGGTTTAGTCCTGGTTTAGTCCTGGTTTAGACCTGGTTTAGACCTGGTTTAGACCTGGTTTAGTCCTGGTTTAGTCCTGGTTTAGTCCTGGTTTAGACCTGGTTTAGTCCTGGTTTAGCCCTGGTTTAGTCCTGGTTTAGTCCTGGTTTAGTCCTGGTTTAGTCCTGGTTTAGTCCTGGTTTAGTCCTGGTTTAGCCCTGGTTTAGACCTGGTTTAGTCCTGGTTTAGACCTGGTTTAGTCCTGGTTTAGTCCTGGTTTAGACCTGGTTTAGACCTGGTTTAGACCTGGTTTAGTCCTGGTTTAGTCCTGGTTTAGTCCTGGTTTAGACCTGGTTTAGTCCTGGTTTAGCCCTGGTTTAGACCTGGTTTAGACCTGGTTTAGACCTGGTTTAGTCCTGGTTTAGTCCTGGTTTAGTCCTGGTTTAGACCTGGTTTAGTCCTGGTTTAGTCCTGGTTTAGACCTGGTTTAGTCCTGGTTTAGTCCTGGTTTAGTCCTGGTTTAGACCTGGTTTAGTCCTGGTTTAGACCTGGTTTAGACCTGGTTTAGTCCTGGTTTAGACCTGGTTCAGTCCTGGTTTAGTCCTGGTTTAGTCCTGGTTTAGTCCTGGTTTAGTCCTGGTTTAGACCTGGTTTAGTCCTGGTTTAGTCCTGCTTTAGTCCTGGTCCAGTCCTGGGTCTGACCTGCAGGTGGGGCCAGGCCGCCTCCAGTGTGGGTTCATCTTCTTCCGGGTCAAATTCGGCTCCGGTCGGATTAGACGATGGAGGAAGAGTCCGGAACACGTTCACCGAGAACTACAACACACACACTGCGTTTGACCCATTACACACACACACTGCGTTTGACCCACTACACCACTGCGTTTGACCCACTACACATACAATGACACTGCGTTTGACCCATAACACACACACTGCATTTGACCCACTATACACACTGCGTGTGTGTATAGTGTGTGTGTGTATAGTGTGTGTGTGTAGTCTGTGTATAGTGTGTATAGTGTGTGTGTGTAGTCTGTGTATAGTGTGTATAGTGTGTGTGTAGTGTGTGTGTATAGTGTGTGTAGTGTGTGTATAGTGTGTGTATAGTGTGTGTGTATAGTGTGTGTGTAGTCTGTGTATAGTGTGTATAGTGTGTATAGTGTGTGTGTAGTCTGTGTATAGTGTGTATAGTGTGTGTGTAGTGTGTGTGTATAGTGTGGGTAGTGTGTGTATAGTGTGTGTGTATAGTGTGTGTGTAGTGTGTGTATAGTGTGTGTGTAGTGTGTGTATAGTGTGTGTGTGTAGTGTGTGTATAGTGTGTGTGTAGTGTGTGTGTGTAGTGTGTATAGTGTGTGTATAGTGTGTGTGCATGTGTAGTGTGTGTGTGTGTAGTGTGTGTATAGTGCGTGTGTGTATAGTGTGTGTATAGTGTGTGTGTGTATAGTGTGTGTGTGTATAGTGTGTGTGTAGTGTGTGTATAGTGTGTGTGTGTATAGTGTGTGTGTGTGTATAGTGTGAGTGTAGTCTGTGTATAGTGTGTATAGTGTGTGTGTAGTGTGTGTAGTGTGTGTATAGTGTGTGTGTAGTGTGTGTATAGTGTGTGTGTGTAGTGTGTGTGTAGTGTGTATAGTGTGTGTGTGTGTGTAGTGTGTGTATAGTGTGTGTGTGTGTAGTGTGTGTGTAGTGTGTGTGTGTGTAGTGCGTGTGTGTGTGTAGTGTGTGTATAGTGTGTGTGTGTAGTGTGTGTATAGTGTGTGTGTGTTGTGTGTGTGTAGTGTGTATAGTGTGTGTGTAGTGTGTTTAGTGTGTGTGTGTAGTGTGTGTGTAGTGTGTGTATAACGTGTGTGTGTAGTGTGTGTATAGTGTGTGTGTGTAGTGTATGTGTGTGTAGTGTGTGTGTGTGTAGTGTGTGTGTATAGTGTGTGTGTATAGTGTGTGTGTGTAGTGTGTGTATAGTGTGTGTGTGTAGTGTGTGTGTAGTGTGTGTAGTGTGTGTATAGTGTGTGTGTAGTGTGTGTATAGTGTGTGTGTAGTGTGTGTGTGTGTAGTGTGTGTATAGTGTGTGTGTAGTGTGTGTATAGTGTGTGTGTAGTGTGTGTGTGTGTGTAGTGTGTGTATAGTGTGTGTGTGTAGTGTGTGTGTGTAGTGTGTGTAGTGTGTGTATAGTGTGTGTGTGTGTAGTGTGTGTATAGTGTGTGTGTAGTGTGTGTGTGTAGTGTGTGTATAGTGTGTGTGTAGTGTGTGTGTGTAGTGTGTATAGTGTGTGTATAGTGTGTGCATGTGTAGTGTGTGTGTGTGTAGTGTGTGTATAGTGCGTGTGTGTATAGTGCGTGTGTGTATAGTGTGTGTATAGTGTGTGTGTGTATAGTGTGTGTGTGTATAGTGTGTGTGTAGTGTGTGTATAGTGTGTGTGTGTATAGTGTGTGTGTGTGTATAGTGTGTGTGTAGTCTGTGTATAGTGTGTATAGTGTGTGTGTAGTGTGTGTACAGTGTGTGTGTAGTGTGTGTAGTGTGTGTATAGTGTGTGTGTGTAGTGTGTGTGGGTGTAGTGTGTGTGTGTGTGTATAGTGTGTGTGTGTGTGTGTATAGTGTGTGTGTGTGTGTGTATAGTGTGTGTGTGTAGTGTGTGTTTAATGTGTGTGTGTGTAGTGTGTGTGTGTGTGTAGTGTGTGTATAGTGTGTGTGTGTAGTGTGTGTATAGTGTGTGTGTGTGTAGTGTGTGTGTAGTGTGTATAGTGTGTGTAGTGTGTGTATAGTGTGTGTGAGTAGTGTGTGTGTAGTGTGTGTATAGTGTGTGTGTGTAGTGTGTGTATAGTGTGTGTGTGTAGTGTATGTGTGTGTAGTGTGTGTG
>CM060662.1:41195669-41335669 GCA_030686955.1 Odontamblyopus rebecca | reverse complement strand
TGTGTGTGTAGTGTGTGTGTATAGTGTGTGTGTGTAGTGTGTGTGTGTGTAGTGTGTGTGTGTAGTGTGTATAGTGAGTGTGTATAGTGTGTGTGTGTAGTGTGTGTGTGTGTGTAGTGTGTAGTGTGTGTGTGTAGTGTGTATAGTGTGTGTGTATAGTGTGTGTGTGTAGTGTGTGTGTGTAGTGTGTGTGTATAGTGTGTGTGTATAGTGTGTGTGTGTAGTGTGTGTGTAGTGTGTATAGTGAGTGTGTATAGTGTGTGTGTGTAGTGTGTGTGTGTGTAGTGTGTATAGTGTGTGTGTAGTGTGTAGTGTGTGTGTGTTGTGTGTTTTGTGTGTTGTGTGTGTAGTGTGTGTGTGTTGTGTGTGTGTGTGTATAGTGTGTGTGTGTAGTGTGTGTGTGTAGTGTGTATAGTGTGTGTGTATAGTGTGTGTGTGTGTATAGTGTGTGTGTGTAGTGTGTGTGTGTATAGTGTGTGTGTATAGTGTGTGTGTGTGTATAGTGTGTGTGTGTAGTGTGTGTGTGTATAGTGTGTGTGTAGTGTGTAGTATGTGTGTGTAGTGTGTATAGTGTGTGTGTGTAGTGTGTGTGTGTAGTGTGTGTGTGTGTATAGTGTCTGTGTGTAGTGTGTGTGTGTAGTGTGTGTGTGTGTATAGTGTCTGTGTGTAGTGTGTGTGTGTAGTGTGTGTACCATCAGCACGGCCTCAGGATACACTCCGTCGCTCAGGGCTCCGCTTGTGTGTGTGATAAATTCCACCATCTCGTTCAGCGCCGCTCGTTTCACTTCTTTGTACTTGAGGTCAGACAGTGGATCAGACAGGAAGTCGAACAGGACACAGCACTGACGCAGCTTCTGCACGAACAGCTCGTCCCGCTCCAAGGCCACCGCCGCATCTGACACACACACACATGTGAGGACGCAACACACACACATGTGAGGACGCAACACACACACACGTGAGGACGCAACACACACACATGTGAGGACGCAACACACACACACATGTGAGGACGCAACACACACACATGTGAGGACGCAACACACACACCTGAGGGCGCAACACACACACGTGAGGACGCAACACACACACACATGTGAGGACGCAACACACACACATGTGAGGACGCAACACACACACATGTGAGGACGCAACACACACACACATGTGAGGACGCAACACACACACACATGTGAGGATGCAACACACACACATGTGAGGACGCAACACACACACACATGTGAGGACGCAACACACACACATGTGAGGACGCAACACACACACACATGTGAGGACGCAACACACACACACATGTGAGGACGCAACACACACACACATGTGAGGACGCAACACACACACACATGTGAGGACGCAACACACACACACATGTGAGGACGCAACACACACACACGTGAGGACGCAACACACACACATGTGAGGACGCAACACACACACACGTGAGGATGCAACACACACACATGTGAGGACGCAACACACACACACATGTGAGGACGCAACACACACACATGTGAGGACGCAACACACACACACATGTGAGGACGCAACACACACACACATGTGAGGACGCAACACACACACACATGTGAGGACGCAACACACACACACGTGAGGACGCAACACACACACATGTGAGGACGCAACACACACACACGTGAGGACGCAACACACACACATGTGAGGACGCAACACACACACACATGTGAGGACGCAACACACACACATGTGAGGACGCAACACACACACCTGAGGGCGCAACACACACACGTGAGGACGCAACACACACACATGTGAGGACGCAACACACACACATGTGAGGACGCAACACACACACACATGTGAGGACGCAACACACACACACATGTGAGGTCGCAACACACACACACTTGTGTCGTCGAAACACACACACACGTGAGGATGCAACACACACACATGTGAGACGCAACACACACACTTGTGAGCACTCAACACACACATACGTGAGGACGCAACACACACACATGTGAGGACGCAACACACACACACATGTGAGGACGCAACACACACACACATGTGAGGATGCAACACACACACATGTGAGGACGCAACACACACACACATGTGAGGACGCAACACACACACATGTGAGGACGCAACACACACACACATGTGAGGACGCAACACACACACACATGTGAGGACGCAACACACACACACATGTGAGGACGCAACACACACACACATGTGAGGACGCAACACACACACACATGTGAGGACGCAACACACACACACGTGAGGACGCAACACACACACACATGTGAGGACGCAACACACACACACGTGAGGACGCAACACACACACAAGTGAGGACGCAACACACACACACACAAGGGAGGACGCACAACACACACACATGTGAGGACGCAACACACACACACATGTGAGGACGCAACACACACACATGTGAGGACGCAACACACACACATGTGAGGACACAACACACACACAAGTAAGGACGCACAACACACACATGTGAGGACGCAACACACACACACATGTGAGGACGCAACACACACACATGTGAGGACGCAACACACACACATGTGAGGACGCAACACACACACATGTGAGGACGCAACACACACACACGTGAGGACGCAACACACACACATGTGAGGACGCAGCACTGACGCAGCTTCTGCATGAACAGCTCGTCCCGCTCCAAGGCCACTGCCGCATCTGACACACACACACATGTGAGGACGCAACACACACACACATGTGAGGACGCAACACACACACACGTGAGGACGCAACACACACACATGTGAGGACGCAACACACACACACACATGTGAGGACGCAACACACACACACATGTGAGGACGCAACACACACACACACATGTGAGGACGCAACACACACACGTGAGGACGCAACACACACACACATGTGAGGACGCAGCACTGACGCAGCTTCTGCATGAACAGCTCGTCCCGCTCCAAGGCCACTGCCGCATCTGACACACACACACATGTGAGGACGCAACACACACACATGTGAGGACGCAACACACACACATGTGAGGACGCAACACACACACATGTGAGGACGCAACACACACACACACATGTGAGGACGCAACACACACACACACACACATGTGAGGACGCAACACACACACACATGTGAGGACGCAACACACACATGTGAGGACGCAACACACACACACACATGTGAGGACGCAACACACACACACATGTGAGGATGCAACACACACACGTGAGGACGCAACACACACACACACCTGAGGACGCAACACACACACATGTGAGGACGCAACACACACACACGTGAGGACGCAACACACACACGTGAGGACGCAACACACACGTGAGGACGCAACACACACACACGTGAGGACGCAACACACACACACATGAGGACGCAACACACACACGTGAGGACGCAACACACACATGTGAGGACGCGACACACACGTGAGGACGCAACAAACACACACACACATGAGGACGCAACACACACACGTGAGGATGCAACACACACATGAGGACGCAACACACACACGTGAGGACACAACACACACGTGAGGACGCAACACACACACACACACGTGAGGACGCAACACACACGTGAGGATGCAACACACACACGTGAGGATGCAACACACACACGTGAGGATGCAACACACACACGAGGACGCAACACACACGAGGACACAACACACACACACGTGAGGACGCAACACACACACACGTGAGGACGCAAGACACACACACATGTGAGGACACAACACACACACAGATGTGAGGACGCAACACACACACACGTGAGGACGCAACAAACACACGAGGACGCAACACACACACGTGAGGACGCAACGCACACACACGTGAGGACGCAACACACACATGTGAGGATGCAACACACACACACGTGAGGACGCAACACACACACATGTGAGGACGCAACACACACACGTGAGGACACAACACACACGTGAGGACGCAACACACACACGTGAGGACACAACACACACGTGAGGACGCAACACACACACGTGAGGACGCAAGACACACGTGAGTACACAACACACACACACGTGAGGATGCAACACACATGTGAGGATGCAACACACACACACACGTGAGGATGCAACACACACACACGAGGACGCAACACACACAGACAAGGACACAACACACACACACACGTGAGGACGCAACACACACACACGTGAGGACGCAACACACACACACGTGAGGATGCAGCACACACACACGTGAGGACGCAACAAACACACGTGAGGACGCAACACACACACACACAAGGACGCAACAAACACGAGGACGCAACACACACACACACAAGGACGCAACACACACACACATGTGAGGACGCAACAAACACGAGGACGCAACACACACACACAAGGACGCAACACACACATGTGAGGACGCAACACACACACAGACACATGTGAGGACGCAACGCACACGTGAGGACGTAACACACACACACGTCAGGACGCAACACACACACATGTGAGGATGCAACACACACACATGTGAGGATGCAACACACACGTGAGGACGCAACACACACACGTGAGGACGCAACACACACACACGTGAGGACACAACACACACACATGAGGACGCAACACACACAAACGTGAGGACGCAACACACACACATGTGAGGACGCAACACACACACGTGAGGACGCAACACACACACACATGTGAGGACGCAGCACTGACGCAGCTTCTGCACGAACAGCTCGTCCCGCTCCAAGGCCACTGCCGCATCTGACACACACACACACACGTGAGGACGCAACACACACACACATGAGGACGCAACACACACACGTGAGGATGCAACACACACACGTGAGGACGCAACACACACACACATGAGGACGCAACACACACACATGAGGACGCAACACACACACGTGAGGACGCAACACACACACACATGTGAGGACGCAGCACTGACGCAGCTTCTGCACGAACAGCTCGTCCCGCTCCAAGGCCACCGCCGCATCTGACACACACACACACACATGTGAGGACGCAACACACACACACATGAGGACGCAACACACACACATGTGAGGACGCAACACACACGTGAGGACGCAACACACACACGTGAGGATGCAACACACACATACACGAGGATGCAACACACACGTGAGGATGCAACACACACACACACATGTGAGGACGCAACACACACATACACGAGGATGCAACACACACACGTGAGGACGCAACACACACATACACGAGGACGCAACACACACATGAGGACGCAACACACACACACATGAGGACGCAACACACACACATGTGAGGACGCAACACACACACACGTGAGGACGCAACACACACACACATGTGAGGATGCAACACACACATGTGAGGATGCAACGCACACACACGTGAGGATGCAACACACACACACGTGAGGACGCAACACACACACGTGAGGATGCAACACACACATACACGAGGACGCAACACACACACGAGGACGCAACACACATGTGAGTACGCAACACACACACACACACACGAGGACACAACACACATGTGAGGACGCAACACACACACCCGCACTGTCCTGGCTCCAGACCAGTACTCTGTAGTACTCTGTAGTACATAATAGTACTCTGTAGTACACAGTAGTACTCTGTAGTACATAGTAGTGCTCAGTAGTACTCTGTAGTACATAGTAGTACTCAGTAGTACTCTGTAGTACATAACAGTACTCTGTAGTACTCTGTAGTACTCTGTAGTACTCTGTAGTACATAACAGTACTCTGTAGTACATAGTAGTACTCAGTAGTACTCTGTAGTACATAACAGTACTCTGTAGTACTCTGTAGTACTCTGTAGTACATAGTAGTACTCAGTAGTACTCTGTAGTACATAACAGTACTCTGTAGTACTCTGTAGTACATAGTAGTACTCAGTAGTACTCTGTAGTACATAATAGTACTCTGTAGTACTCGTACCTTTGAGCGCCGGCAGCTTGTGCAGTTCTCGGTTCTTGCTGAGGCTGAACCGGGACGAGCTGTGGCGTCGTTCCTTCTTCACGACGGTCGTCGCCGGAGAATATTTGATTTTATTGAGTTGTGTGGGAGGCGGAGCCGAGGGCGGAGTGCGTTTATTCTGGAAACACACCAACAACAATTATATATACATGTGTACAGAGTATGTGCAGTAGTATTTGCAGTATTTGCAGTAGTATTTGCAGTATTTGCAGTAGTATTTGCAGTAGTATTTGCAGTATTTGCAGTAGTATTTGTAGTATTTGTAGTAGTATTTGCAGTATTTGTAGTAGTATTTGCAGTATTTGCAGTAGTATTTGCAGTATTTGTAGTAGTATTTGCAGTAGTATTTGCAGTATTTGTAGTAGTATTTGCAGTATTTGTAGTAGTATTTGCAGTATTTGCAGTAGTATTTGCAGTAGTATTTGCAGTAGTATTTGTAGTAGTATTTGCAGTATTTGTAGTAGTATTTGCAGTATTTGCAGTAGTATTTGCAGTATTTGCAGTAGTATTTGCAGTAGTATTTGCAGTATTTGTAGTAGTATTTGTAGTAGTATTTGCAGTATTTGCAGTAGTATTTGCAGTATTTGCAGTAGTATTTGCAGTATTTGTAGTAGTATTTGCAGTAGTATTTGCAGTATTTGCAGTAGTATTTGCAGTAGTATTTGCAGTAGTATTTGCAGTAGTATTTGCAGTATTTGCAGTAGTATTTGCAGTAGTATTTGCAGTAGTATTTGCAGTATTTGCAGTAGTATTTGCAGTAGTATTTGCAGTAGTATTTGCAGTAGTATTTGCAGTATTTGCAGTAGTATTTGCAGTATTTGCAGTAGTATTTGCAGTAGTATTTGTAGTAGTATTTGCAGTATTTGTAGTAGTATTTGCAGTAGTATTTGCAGTAGTATTTGCATTAGTATTTGTAGTAGTATTTGCAGTAGTTGCAGTAGTATTTGTAGTAGTATTTGCAGTATTTGCAGTAGTATTTGCAGTAGTATTTGCAGTAGTATTTGCAGTAGTATTTGCAGTATTTGCAGTAGTATTTGCAGTAGTATTTGCAGTACCTCGTCTGAGTTCTCAGGTCCATCTTTGCTGTTGTTTTTGGAGCTTTTCGTGGATTTACTCGAATCCTAAAAGAGAAAACAGAGACTCAACCCCACAACCTCCTCACTAAAGGGAGGGCATCGGGTCTAACCCTGCCCGCGGGGAGGGCATCGGGTCTAACCCTGCCCGCGGGGAGGGCATCGGGTCTAACCCTGCCCGCGGGGAGGGCATCGGGTCTAACCCTGCCCGCGGGGAGGGCATCGGGTCTAACCCTGCCCGCGGGGAGGGCATCGGGTCTAAACCTGCCCGCGGGGAGGGCATCAGGTCTAAACCCTCCTGACCTTAGGGAGGAGCAAACACCTCAGTTCCTCCAGAAACATATGCAGGAGGATCATCCCCAACACACACACTATACACACTATACACACTATACATACACTATACACACTATACACACACTATACACACACTATACACACTATACACACACTATACACACTATACACACTATACACACACTATACACACTATACACACACTATACACACTATACACACACCATACACACTATACACACACTATACACACACTATACACACACTATACACACACTATACACACTATACACACACTATACACACTATACACACACAATACACACACTAGACACACTAAACACACTCTATACACACTATACAAAATATACACACTATACACACTATACACACACTATACACACTATACACACACTATACACACACTATACACACTATACACACACTATACACACTATACACACACTATACACACTATACACACACTATACACACTATACACACTATACACACACTATACACACTATACACACTATACACACACTATACACACACTATACACACACTATACACACTATACATACACTATACACACTATACACACACTATACACACTATACACACTATACACACACTATACACACTATACACACACTATACACACTATACACACACTATACACACACTATACACACTATACATACACTATACATACACTATACACACTATACACACTATACACACTATACACACACTATACACACTATACACACACTATACACACTATACACACACTATACACACACTATACACACTATACACACTATACACACACTATACACACTATACACACTATACACACTATACACACTATACACACACTATACACACACTATACACACTATACACACTATACACACACTATACACACTATACACACTATACACACTATACACACTATACACACTATACACACACTATACACACTATACACACACTATACACACTATACACACTATACACACTATACACACACTATACACACACTATACACACTATACACACACTATACACACTATACACACACTATACACACTATACACACACTATACACACTATACACACTATACACACACTATACACACTATACACACACTATACACACACTATACACACTATACATACACTATACACACTATACACACACTATACACACTATACACACTATACACACACTATACACACTATACACACACTATACACACTATACACACACTATACACACTATACACACTATACACACTATACACACACTATACACACACTATACACACTATACACACACTATACACACTATACACACACTATACACACTATACATACACTATACACACTATACACACACTATACAATAATAATTATACACACTATACACACACTATACACACTATACACACACTATACACACTATACACACACTATACACACTATACACACACTATACACACTATACACACACTATACACACTATACACACTATACACACACTATACACACTATACACACTATACACACTATACACACTATACACACACTATACACACACTATACACACTATACACACTATACACACACTATACACACTATACACACACTATACACACTATACACACTATACACACTATACACACTATACACACACTATACACACTATACACACACTATACACACTATACACACTATACACACACTATACACACTATACACACTATACACACACTATACACACACTATACACACTATACACACACTATACACACACTATACACACACTATACACACACTATACACACTATACACACTATACACACACTATACACACTATACACACACTATACACACTATACACACTATACACACATTATACACACTATACACACTATACACACATTATACACACTATAAACGCATTATACACACTATACACACACTATACACACATTATACACACTATATACACACTATACACACCATACACACCATACACACTATACATACACTATACACACATTATACACACACTATACACACTATACAAACTATACACACTATACACACACCATACACACTATACACACACTATACACACTATACACACTATACACACACTATACACACTATACACACACTATACACACTATACACACTATACACACACCATACACACTATACACACTATACACACACTATACACACTATACACACTATACACACACCATACACACTATACACACACTATACACACTATACACACACCATACACACTATACACACTATACACACACTATACACACTATACACACACTATACACACACTATACACACTATACACACTATACACACACTATACACACACTACACACTATACACACACTATACACACTATACACACACTATACACACTATACACACACTATACACACACACACTATACACACACACACACTATACACACCATACACACTATACACACTGTACACACACACACACCATACACACTATACACACACTATACACACACACCATACACACTATACACACTATACACACACACACCATACACACTATACACACACACACCATACACACTATACACACTATACACACACACACACCATACACACTATACACACACACCATACACACACACACACCATACACACTATACACACACACACACCATACACACTATACACACACTATACACACTATATACACACACAAACACTATACACACTATATACACACACACACTATACACAAACACTATACACACACTATACACACTATACACACACACACCATACACACTATACGCACGCTATACACACTATACACACACACACACACTATACACACTATAAACACTATACACACTATACACACACACACTGTACACACTATACACACACACTATACACACACACTATATATACACACACGATACACACACACACGATACACACACACACACCATACACACACACTATACACACACACTATACACACACACTATACACACACACACTATACACACGCACACACACTATACACACACACACACTATGCACACACACACACACACTATACACACACACTATACACACACACACACTATGCACACACACACACACACTATACACACACACTACACACACACACTATACAGACACACACACACCATACACACACACACACACACTATACACACACACTATACACACACACACACTATACACACACACTATACACACACACACACTATACACACACACACTATACACACACACTATACACACACACACACTATACACACACACACACACAGCCTTCATCTGTGCGTCTGATCACTGATGTTTATGTGCAGAGCGGGAATCGAACCCACAACCCACAGACCCACTGTGCCCTGTGCCCGGTCTGTGCCCTGTGCCCGGTCTGTGCCCTGTACCCGGTCTATGCCCTGTGCCCTGTGCCCGGTCTGTGCCCTGTACCCGGTCTATGCCCTGTGCCCGGTCTGTGCCCTGTACCCGGTCTATGCCCTGTGCCCGGTCTGTGCCCTGTGCCCGGTCTGTGCCCTGTACCCGGTCTGTGCCCTGTGCCCGGTCTGTGCCCTGTGCCCGGTCTGTGCCCTGTACCCGGTCTATGCCCTGTGCCCGGTCTGTGCCCTGTACCCGGTCTATGCCCTGTACCCGGTCTATGCCCGGTCTGTGCCCTGTGCTTGGTCTGTGCCCTGTACCCGGTCTGTGTCCTGTACCCGGTCTGTGCCCTGTACCCGGTCTATGCCCTGTGCCCGGTCTGTGCCCTGTACCTGGTCTATGCCCTGTGCTCGGTCTGTGCCCTGTGCCCGGTCTGTGCCCTGTGCCCGGTCTATGCCCGGTCTATACCCAGTCAGTGCCCGGTCTGTGCCCTGTGCTTGGTCTGTGCCCTGTGCCCGGTCTGTGCCCGGGGCGGCGCAGCCTGAACTCGGAGTCGCTGTTGACACAAATCAGTGAAGCAGCGTTAGCTCCGCGGCTAACGCTGTGGGTAAACCGGGTAAACCCAGGACATGTCAGCGTGTCTCTGCCCGGACAGACGCGGCTGGTCCCGGCCTGTCCGCCCGGCCTGGCCCCGGGGGAAGACGCGGCTCCGCGGCTCCGGGACGCGGGGCAATGATGCTCCGGGAGGTCAGCTGACTTTAGCTTTAGCCTAGCGGCTAATGGGCCTCCGGAGAGAGCCAAACACTGTCCCGCGGGCCGGGGCGGGGGCGGCGGACCTCCCGCTGCGGCCGTACCTTGTCCTTCTTGGTTTTGTTGGGCATGGTGCAGCCTCCGCGGCGCGGCTTGCCTCTGTGCCCGGGTTTGGGACGCTCTCGCTCGGTCAGACTCTGCTCCCAACGCCGCAGCTGAATCCAGGGCTCCCATTGGCTGCCGCGCCGTTACTCTGCCTAGCAACGCGCACACACTTTTTTCTGATTGGCTGAAAGAGTTAAGTAACAGAGGGCGAGGTTCTTCCCAGCAACAAACCAGGACTAAACCAGGACCAAACCGGAACTAATCCAGGACTAATCCAGGACTAAACCAGGACTAAACCAGGACTAAACCGGAACTAATCCAGGACTAAACCAGGACTAATCCAGGACTAAAGCAGGACTAAACCAGGACTAATCCAGGTCTAAACCAGGACTAAACCAGGTCTAAACCTGGACTAATCCAGGTCTAAACCAGGACTAAACCGGGTCTAAACCAGGACTAAACCAGGACTAATCCAGGTCTAAACCAGGACTAAACCAGGTCTAAACCAGGACTAAACCTGGACTAAACCAGGTCTAAACCAGGACTAAACCAGGTCTAAACTGGGTCTAAACTGGGTCTAAACCAGGACTAAACCAGGTCTAAACCGGGTCTAAACCAGGACTAAACCAGGACTAAACCGGGTCTAAACCAGGACTAAACCAGGACTAAACCAGGACTAAACCGGGTCTAAACCAGGACTAAACCAGGACTAAACCAGGACTAAACCGGGTCTAAACCAGGACTAAACCAGGACTAAACCGGGTCTAAACCAGGACTACACCAGGACTAAACCGGGTCTAAACCGGGTCTAAACCAGGTCTAAACCGGGTCTAAACCAGGACTAAACCGGGTCTAAACCAGGACTAAACCAGGACTAAACCAGGACTAAACCAGGACTAAACCGGATCTAAACCGGATCTAAACCAGGACTAAACCGGGTCTAAACCAGGTCTAAACCAGGACTAAACCAGGACTAAACCAGGACTAACTAAGATCAAAATAAAAGTTCACCTCTTGTTTAAATGTTTTATTTCGTTGCTTCGGCTCAAAACAAGAAACTTCAGCAAAAACAACTTTGTCTTTGTGGAAAAACATAAAAATGATTCTAAACTACAAACAGAAAACCGCTCGAGTCCTGAACCAGGACTAAACTGGGTCTAAACCAGGACTAAACCAGGACTAAACCAGGACTAAACCAGGACTAAACCAGGTCCAGGATCAGGGTCTTCAGTGTCGTGATTTCAAAGTTGGAAACTGTTGTAAATTTGTGGTAAAAATCATTCAGATTTCAGCTCCGTGGCGACAGTTTCAGGTGAAGCTCAAACCTCCAATTTCCTGGTGAGTTTTTTGTGGTCCTGGTCCTGGTCCTGGTCCTGGTCCTGGTCCTGGTCCTGGTCCTGGTTCAGACTGAGCTCGAGGTTCGGTTCAAAATGGTGGAAAAACAAACACAGTAGTTCAGTTTTGATTGGACAAAAACAGAATTGTGCTGCGTCTGTGTCACAGAACAAGTATTTACAAAGGCAAAGGTCCAGGGTCCGGGTCGCAGAGGGTCCGGGTCGCAGAGGGTCCGGGTCGCAGAGGGTCGCAGAGGGTCCGGGCGGGTCGCAGAGGGTCCGGGCGGGTCGCAGAGGGTCCGGGTCGCAGAGGGTCCGGGCGGGTCGCAGAGGGTCCGGGTCGCAGAGGGTCTGGGTCGCAGAGGGTCCGGGCGGGTCGCAGAGGGTCCTGGTCGCTGAGGGTCCGGGCGGGTCGCAGAGGGTCCGGGTCGCAGAGGGTCCGGGTCACAGAGGGTCCGGGTCACAGAGGGTCGCAGAGGGTCCGGGTCGCAGAGGGTCCGGGTCACAGAGGGTCGCAGAGGGTCCGGGTCGCAGAGGGTCCGGGTCACAGAGGGTCCGGGTCACAGAGGGTCGCAGAGGGTCACAGAGGGTCGCAGAGGGTCCGGGTCACAGAGGGTCGCAGAGGGTCCGGGTCGCAGAGGGTCGCAGAGGGCGGGTCGCAGAGGGTCCGGGTCACAGAGGGTCCGGGCGGGTCGCAGAGGGTCCGGGTCACAGAGGGTCCAGGCGGGTCGCAGAGGGTCCGGGTCGCAGAGGGTCCGGGTCGCAGAGGGTCCGGGTCGCAGAGGGTCCGGGTCGCAGAGGGTCGCAGAGGGTCCGGGCGGGTCGCAGAGGGTCCGGGCGGGTCGCAGAGGGTCCGGGTCACAGAGGGTCCGGGCGGGTCGCAGAGGGTCCGGGTCGCAGAGGGTCGCAGAGGGTCCGGGTCACAGAGGGTCCGGGTCGCAGAGGGTCGCAGAGGGTCCGGGCGGGTCGCAGAGGGTCCGGGTCGCAGAGGGTCCGGGTCACAGAGGGTCCGGGCGGGTCGCAGAGGGTCCGGGCGGGTCGCAGAGGGTCCGGGTCACAGAGGGTCCGGGCGGGTCGCAGAGGGTCCGGGTCGCAGAGGGTCCGGGCGGGTCGCAGAGGGTCCGGGCGGGTCGCAGAGGGTCCGGGTCGCAGAGGGTCCGGGCGGGTCGCAGAGGGTCCGGGCGGGTCGCAGAGGGTCCGGGCGGGTCGCAGAAGGTCCGGGTCACAGGGGGTCCGGGTCGGGGGTCCGGGTCGCAGAGGGTCCGGGCGGGTCGCAGAGGGTCCGGGCGGGTCACAGAAGGTCCGGGTCACAGGGGGTCCGGGTCGGGGGTCCGGGTCGCAGAGGGTCCGGGCGGGTCGCAGAGGGTCCGGGCGGGTCGCAGAGGGTCCGGGTCACAGGGGGTCCGGGTCGGGGGTCCGGGTCGCCCTCTGGTTTATTCGAAGCTGAAGTCGTAGTCGAAGTCGAGCGCCGTCATGTCCGGCGGCAGACCCAGTGTCTCCGGCGTCAGCTCCACCACCAGAGGAGCCTCGTCCGGCTGCACCTGCACCTCCTCCTCTGGGGCCTTCTGCTCCGGGTCCAGGTCCGGGTCTGGGTCCTGGTCCTGGTCCACCTCCATGGCCTCCGGACCGGACTCCACGTGGAACAATGTGACCTCCACGTCCTGGTCCTGGTCCTGGTCCTGGTCCTGGTCCTGAGCGTAAACCTGCCACGAGAACCAAAGGCTGAAGGAAACAGGGACGAAGCTCCTGAAGCCCAAACTCAAACCTGCACAAACTGTCATTTGTGCTGCTTTAGTTTTGGAGAAATGATCGTTTCCTTTACAGGTCAAACTGGGGTCAGACCCACAGGAAAAGAAAAACGCTCGAGATGGAGTCAAACGTTTGTGTGATTCTGGTTCTTCAGATATTCAGTTTTATTTTGGTCGATGACGTCGTCCAGAACCTCAGAATGTGAAACAGCCTCAAAACAGAAGAAAATGATGTCAGTGGTTTGTATTTGGTTTGTGCTGTTTTGTGCTGTGACAGTTTCATTTGTGTGAGTTTATTTCTAAAATTCTTCATGATTATTTCTGTGGTAATTACAGGACGTCATTTCTGCTCAGCTGACGGAGACAAACTCCACAAAACTAGAGAAGAGAAACGACCTGAGGCTGAGAAACGACCTGAGGCTGAGGAACGACCTGAGGCTGAAAAACGACCTGAGGCTGAGAAACGACCTGAGGCTGAGAAATGACCTGAAGCTGAGAAACGACCTGAGGCTGAGGAAAAGTCTGTTTCAGTCTTTAGTCTTTTGCTTTTGGTTCAGATTCTGGGTCAGGGACAGATCATTTGTATGAGTCCAGATGCTCGCCGTGCCCATGATGTGATCCGTGAGCGTCCTTTTCCTCGCCCTGAGGTTCCTTTGGTCTTGTGTTTATCTGGAGTGAATCCTCAGCCTCCGTGAAGCATCAGGTTCATTTAAACTGGTTTTGGTCCAGGGGCCGTGTCCCACCTGCTTCGATCCCCAAGGGGCCGGAGCAGAAAACTCAGGACATATTTCAAATGACTGTATATTTCGTAGTGGAGTTTCAGATTCTTTTCCCTGAGCGTCGTCACTTGTTGCAAACCGAGCGCAGGTTTCCCTTCACCTCCTTCAAATAGGATCAGGTATTAGTCCAGTTTTCCTGGAAAATCCTGCAGCTCCACTTTTTCTCATTTCTGACATTTTGCTGCTGAGTTTGTCCCGGTCACAGTCAGAACGATCGTCCTTTAAGAGCGTTTGGAAAGAGGAAAGTTCACTTGTGTCACTGATGGAGGCGACGCAGAAGCTCTGGAGACGCTGCTCTGCTCAGCAGCGCAGAAAATTACCAGAAAAATCAGAAAAATCAGAATAATAGAAATAATAGACACTCAGCCAAGGCCAGATTAAAGGTCTTGGAGGTCCGGTTTGAACGCAGCTCGTTCAGGGGGAGAACTTCAGGTCCCCCTGGAGCTGGTGCAGGGACACGGCAGGTGAACCGGATCAAGGAGCCGGGAATCGAATCATGAGGACGATACCGATACTGACGCCTGCTGCGGTAACAGCGACTCAAAGGCATCATCACAGGAACAGAGTGAGAGTGGTTGGTCCGTGCAGCGCTTTGGTGTCATGAGGTTTCCTCCAGTTCCTCAGGCTGAAGCGTCGCACGTGTTTGTTTCTGAAGCTGTTTTAGATCAGATATGGATCTACCCGTCACAGAACACAAGGATCTTTCTGAAGCTGTTTTAGATCAGATATGGATCTACCCGTCACAGAACACAAGGATCTTTCTGAAGCTGTTTTAGATCAGATATGGATCTACCCGTCACAGAACAGAAGGATCTTTCTGAAGCCGTTTTAGATCAGATATGGATCTACCCGTCACAGAACAGAAGGATCTTTCTGAAGCCGTTTTAGATCAGATATGGATCTACCCGTCACAGAACAGAAGGATCTTTCTGAAGCCGTTTTAGATCAGATATGGATCTACCCGTCACAGAACAGAAGGATCTTTCTGAAGCTGTTTTAGATCAGATATGGATCTACCCGTCTGAGGAAAAGTCTGTGTTATTATAAAATCTGAATCAAAAGCAAAAGACTAAAGACTGAAACAGACTTTTCCTCAGCCTCAGGTCGTTTCTCAGCCTCAGGTCGTTTCTCAGCCTCAGGTCGTTTCTCAGCCTCAGGTCGTTTCTCAGCCTCAGGTCGTTTCTCAGCCTCAGGTCGTTTCTCAGCCTCAGGTCGTTTCTCTTCTCTAGTTTTGTGGAGTTTGTCTCCGTCAGCTGAGCAGAAATGACGTCCTATAATTACCACAGAAATAATCATGAAGAATTTTAGAAATAAACTCACACAAATGAAACTGTCACAGCACAAAACAGCACAAACCAAATACAAACCACTGACATCATTTTCTTCTGTTCTGAGGCTGTTTCACATTCTGAGGTTCTGGACGACGTCATCGACCAAAATAAAACTGAATATCTGAAGAACCAGAATCACACAAACGTTTGACTCCATCTCGAGCGTTTTTCTTTTCCTGTGGGTCTGACCCCAGTTTGACCTGTAAAAGAAACGATAATTTCTCCAAAACTAAAGCAGCACAAATGACAGTTTGTGCAGGTTTGAGTTTGATGAGGCGACTTCAGGCAGGTACGAGGGGGCGTTCTACATTCATCTCTATGGTGGAATGTTCAGCGGTTACCGTGGAGACGCAGACATTCAGAAACAGAACCGTTTTAAGATCATCTGAAAACTCGTGAAACCCCCAGAGTAAAAAAACAAACGTTCCTCCGTCTGCAGCTCAAACAGACGAGGAAGTGACGATCTTCACGGACAAATGAAAGAGTCGGATTATTTTTATTTGGACACAGACAGAAAGTCTGAAAATCACTTTTGCATTTCAAAGTGCACATTTAAATAAATATTTGAACTCGACTGAACATGAAGAGTTCTGCTCCACAGACCAGACGCTCCTGAAGGAGTCTCTGGGGAAACGCTGCGACTGACCCCAGAACTCCTCCCCACCTGGAGGAGGAAACATTCACCTGAAGGTCCTGGAGGCTCCAGAAGAAGCACCTGAAGGTCCTGGAGGCTCCAGAAGAAGCACCTGAAGGTCCTGGAGGCTCCAGAAGAAGCACCTGAAGGTCCTGGAGGCTCCAGAAGAAGCACCTGAAGGTCCTGGAGACTCCAGAAGAAGCACCTGAAGGTCCTGCAGTCTCCAGAAAAAACACCTGAAGGTCCTGGAGGCTCCAGAACAAGCACTTGAAGGTCCTGGAGGCTCCAGAACAAGCACCTGAAGGTCCTGGAGGCTCCAGAACAAGCACCTGAAGGTCCTGGAGGCTCCAGAACAAGCACCTGAAGGTCCTGCAGTCTCCAGAAAAAACACCTGAAGGTCCTGGAGGCTCCAGAACAAGCACCTGAAGGTCCTGGAGGCTCCAGAAGAAGCACCTGAAGGTCCTGGAGGCTCCAGAAGAAGCACCTGAAGGTCCTGGAGACTCCAGAAGAAGCACCTGAAGGTCCTGGAGGCTCCAGAACAAGCACCTGAAGGTCCTGCAGTCTCCAGAAAAAACACCTGAAGGTCCTGGAGGCTCCAGAACAAGCACCTGAAGGTCCTGGAGGCTCCAGAAGAAGCACCTGAAGGTCCTGGAGGCTCCAGAAGAAGCACCTGAAGGTCCTGGAGGCTCCAGAAGAAGCACCTGAAGGTCCTGGAGGCTCCAGAAGAAGCACCCGAAGGTCCTGGAGGCTCCAGAAGAAGCACCCGAAGGTCCTGGAGGCTCCAGAAGAAGCACCTGAAGGTCCTGGAGGCTCCAGAAGAAGCACCTGAAGGTCCTGGAGACTCCAGAAGAAGCACCTGAAGGTCCTGGAGGCTCCAGAACAAGCACCTGAAGGTCCTGCAGTCTCCAGAACAAGCACCTGAAGGTCCTGGAGGCTCCAGAAGAAGCACCTGAAGGTCCTGCAGTCTCCAGAAGAAGCACCTGAAGGTCCTGGAGGCTCCAGAACAAGCACTTGAAGGTCCTGGAGGCTCCAGAACAAGCACCTGAAGGTCCTGGAGGCTCCAGAAGAAGCACCTGAAGGTCCTGGAGGCTCCAGAAGAAGCACCTGAAGGTCCTGGAGGCTCCAGAAGAAGCACCTGAAGGTCCTGGAGGCTCCAGAAGAAGCACCTGAAGGTCCTGGAGGCTCCAGAAGAAGCACCTGAAGGTCCTGGAGGCTCCAGAAGAAGCACCTGAAGGTCCTGGAGGCTCCAGAAGAAGCACCCGAAGGTCCTGGAGGCTCCAGAAGAAGCACCCGAAGGTCCTGGAGGCTCCAGAAGAAGCACCTGAAGGTCCTGGAGGCTCCAGAAGAAGCACCTGAAGGTCCTGGACACTCCAGAAGAAGCACCTGAAGGTCCTGGAGGCTCCAGAACAAGCACCTGAAGGTCCTGCAGTCTCCAGAACAAGCACCTGAAGGTCCTGGAGGCTCCAGAAGAAGCACCTGAAGGTCCTGCAGTCTCCAGAAGAAGCACCTGAAGGTCCTGGAGGCTCCAGAACAAGCACTTGAAGGTCCTGGAGGCTCCAGAACAAGCACCTGAAGGTCCTGGAGGCTCCAGAAGAAGCACCTGAAGGTCCTGGAGGCTCCAGAAGAAGCACCTGAAGGTCCTGGAGGCTCCAGAAGAAGCACCTGAAGGTCCTGGAGGCTCCAGAAGAAGCACCTGAAGGTCCTGGAGGCTCCAGAAGAAGCACCTGAAGGTCCTGGAGGCTCCAGAAGAAGCACCTGAAGGTCCTGGAGGCTCCAGAAGAAGCACCTGAAGGTCCTGGAGGCTCCAGAAGAAGCACCTGAAGGTCCTGGAGGGGCCCAGTCTCTGGACCTGAACTGTTCCTAAAAAACCTTCAGGATTTAGAAACGATCTGCAGAGGAGTGGACCAGAACTTCTGATATGAGACAAACCTGCTCCTCAACTACAGTAACCTCTGAACTGCAAACGTTTGACTCCAGGTCGTCCGTCTGTTTGGCTCCAGGTTCAAATATTTATTTCACTCAATCAAATGTAAATCAGTTGAGATTTTCTGTAAAGGGATTTTCTGTGTGATATTTTATCTCCGTGTTCAAATGATAAACTTCATTAATGTGACAAAACAACAGAATCAGACGCCTCCTCTGAACAAACGGCTCCTGTGGATTTACCTGAACGAGCTCCACCTCCTGCACCTCCTGCACCTGCTGCTCCTGCGCCTCCTGCTCCTGCACCTCCTGCTCCTGCGCCTCCTGCTCCTGCTGCACTTCGGGGTCGGTCTGGGCCTCAGACGGCAGCTCTGGCTCTGGCTCGGCCTCAGGTTCTGGTTCCTGCTGCTGCTGCTGGCGGCGGGTCTGGTACCGGGTCTGTCGGGCTCGGGCCGGTTTTGCTGTGGGCGAAACCTTCTTCCTGCCTCTGGTCCTGGGTTTGGGTTCTGGAGACAGTTCTGTGTCCGTGCCCTGGTTCGGTTCTGTGCAGGGAGGCTCGGGTTTGGTGGGACTCTCCTCTGGCTCCATGTGGACCTGGACCTGGGCCTGGGCCTCGGTCTGGACCTCCTGGTTCGGGGCCTCGGGGATGATTCGGACCAGCGGGACCTGCAGCGTGGGCAGGGTCTGGGCCAGGGGCACAGTGTTGGGTTTGTGTGGTTCTGAGTCGCTCTGCACCGGGCCGGACCGACTCTCCTCAGACTCGTCCTGTGGGACATTTTGGGCCTGGTCTTGGGTCCGGTCTAAGGTCTGGTCTTGGGTCTGGTCCTTGGTCTCGGGTTCAGGCAGCTTCACTTCCCCCTGATAAAAACAGAACATTCATATTTTCGAGCAGCATTTGGACCTCGCAGAACCATAAGAGCTGTTACAGTTCCTCTGACCCAAGACTTAATCCCAAAATTTAATCCTAATATTTAATCTGAATGTTTAACCCTAAAATTAATTGTTAATCCTAACATTTAAGATCAATATTTCACCTGTTTAACCTGTGGCCTCATTCTGTGTGTAACACAAACCCACAGGTTTCAGATCTGTCAATCATTTCCTGAAAGAACCAATGACTGAAGAGCTTTTGCCGTGCAGCGCTCGCTCGGACATGTGTAATACGCCGCTAACTGGACGCCTCCTTTTGTTCTGTGAGCTGTGCCCACTGCACCACAGCCCGAATCATCTCGGGGAGGGTCTCATTTTGAAGATGAGAGTGTGAGGAAAACAAACAGACCCACAGCGCTAACAGGAGTGGACGCTAAGCTAGGCTAAAGAATCAAAAGGGACAGACATGTTTTCATGTGTCGTTCATCCATTCAGACAAACAGGGTTTTTCTGGATTATTTCCCCACATGAAAAACTCCTGGATGTTCTTTTTCTGTGACTGTTCTGGACTAACTGAGCTGTTCCTGGACTGAAACAGTTTTGGACAGAAGCGGCTCAAAGGTCAGAAATGCACATTGTGGTTTGATTCTTTTGGGGAGTTCTAAGTTCTTGCTCTTTGGGCTGCAGCATAAATGATCTGGTTGTTTTCCTGAGGAATGAAGCTTTAAACGATGTGCAGCAGCTCAACAGTGGAAATAATGAAGCTGAATATCTGACTCGACTCTAATGTTGTGGAATCACCCGGGGCCGGTGGTAAGAGGTTAATCCTAATATTTAATCTGAATATTTAATCAAAATATTTAATCCCAATAGTTCATCTCAATAATTAATCCCAGTCTGTAATACCAGTCTCTAACCCTAATCTGTAATACCAGTCTCTAACCCTAATCTGTAATCCCAGTCTGTAATCCCAGTCTGTAATCCCAGTCTGTAATCCCAGTCTGTAATCCCAGTCTGTAATCCCAGTCTGTACCTGCGCTGTCCTGACCTGCTGCTGGGCGTGTGGAGCCTCCTCGGGGACGCTCTGCTCCCTCAGACCTGGTTTCAGAGCCTCGTTCTGGACCGGAAGCTGCTCGTTCTTCCGCTGTCCCTGAGGAACCACCTGAGCCACGGTTTCTGACGCCGCTTCGTCCGGTTCTGTGGAGGAACCGAAGGGGTGAAGGTAAAACTCCAAACACCAGAACCAGACACGAACAAGCAGAATCCAGAGGAAAAGATCCTGTTCCACTCAAACACTGAGCTTTATTTTTCGTGCTAAATGTGAAGGTTTGTGTGAAACGTGAATGAAACAAACAACTCCAGAGCAGAGGATTATGGGACATGGAGTCTCAGGATAAACTACATTAGAGCAGAGGATTATGGGACATGGAGTCTCAGGATAAACTACATTAGAGCAGAGGATTATGGGACATGGAGTCTCAGGATAAACTACATTAGAGCAGAGGGTTATGGGACATGGAGTCTCAGGATAAACTACATTAGAGCAGAGGATTATGGGACATGGAGTCTCAGGATAAACTACATTAGAGCAGAGGATTATGGGACATGGAGTCTCAGGATAAACTACATTAGAGCAGAGGATTATGGGACATGGAGTCTCAGTGTAAACTACATTAGAGCATAGGATTATGGGACATGGAGTCTCAGGATAAACTACATTAGAGCAGAGGATTATGGGACATGGAGTCTCAGGATAAATTACATTAGAGCAGAGGATTATGGGACATGGAGTCTCAGGATAAACTACATTAGAGCAGAGGATTATGGGACATGGAGTTTCAGACTGTCGTTTACCTGCTCCGGCCTTCGCTGCGTTCATGGACCACACTGAGGTGATCTGCAGCCCTGGATCCTCTGTAGTGCCGCCTGCTGGAGCGGCTGGAGCAGCTGAAGCGGCGCTGGTCTTGGGTGCGGCGCTGGTCTTGGCCGCGGCGCTCTGCTGCTCGTCGGGTTTAGCCTTGGGTTTGGTGTCCTTTTTGGCGGCGGGTTTGATGGTCTTGACCGCGGGGCCGATGCTGCTGGGGCTGAACAGGATCCCAAACAGGTCCTGGGCTTTGGCGGCCGCCATGCTGGTGCTGAACTTCTCCGTCTTAGGTCCGGCGCTGCTCAGGAAGGGGGCGGGCTTCACGTAGACGCGCTTCGGCGGCTCCGTCTCCGGGACGGCCGGAGCCGCGAAGGCCTGAGGGACGACCGGGGGCAGCACCAGCGGCGGGGGCGGGATGCTGGGGTTCATGGGGGGCATGATGCCGGACGGGGGCGGGAAGGGCGGGTAAGAGGGCGGGGGGAAGGCGGGCGGGGGGAAGGAGGGCGGCGGGTAGGCGGGGGTCGGGATGACGGGGACCTGCGGCGGGTCCGAGGGGAGGAGCGTCTGGGGCTGAGGGGGCGTGGCTTGAAGGGGCGTGGCCTGAGGGGGCGTGGCCTGAGGCGCCGCGGCGGCCGGCGCTGCATCCTGACCGGCCGGGGCGGGCGGCCTCACGGAGTTCTGACCCGCTTTCCCGCCCAAAGCGCCGCGGCGGTTGGCAAGGCCGGGCCGGATCTTGCCCCAGGACGGGGGAGCGCTCTGGCACAGTTTCTCGGCGATCTCTTTGGCCGCCGCCATCGACTTCTGAAAGGCGTCCTCGTCAGAGCCGCTCTTCTGTGCCGCCGCCTCGTCGTCTTTGATGAACGCCGCCGCCACCTTCTGGGCCTCCTTCATCAGGACGCTCTCCTTCATCACCACGCTCTCCTTCTTCTTCCACGTGAACTTGTTGAAGGTGGTGGCGGCGGAAGGGGAGGAGCCCGCTTTGGCGGCCTCCTGGTTCTGCTTCTTGAGTTTGGCCCTCATGGCGGGGCTGGGGCCGCACATGACCTTCGGCGGGTCGTAGGGCCGGGCCGGGACCTCGGACTCCTTCTTAGGCTCCGCTTTCTTCGACTCATACTTGGACTTGGACTCGTACTTCCCTTTGGAGCGGTCGTCGTCCCGGTGGTATTTGGACTTCTCGTAGCGGTCGTCGGCGTAGCGGTCGTCGTAGCGATCGTCGTAGCGGTTGTCGTAGCGGTCGTCGTAGCGGCGTGTCTTGTGCTTGTACTCCTCGTAGCGGCGGTAGCGTTGCTTGCGGTCCTCTTCCTCACGGCTGTAGCGGTGCTTCTCCTCCTTCTTTTTGGACTTCTCTTCTTCGTCTTTCTTGAACGCCGGACGCTCCAGAGGCTTCGGTTTGTTCTCCACTTTGATCTCCAGCTTGGGCAGTTTGGGCAGCTCCTCGGGGAGCGGCCGCATGTCGACCTTCACCTCCAGTTTAGGCACTTCCTGTGGGCGTGTCTCCAGGGGCCGGGGCTGCTCCAGGGGCCGGGGCTGCTCCAGGGGCCGGGGCTGCTCCAGGGGCCGGGGCTGCTCCAGGGGCCGGGGCTGCTCCAGGGGCCGGGGCGGGCTGAACTCCTCGGGCTCCAGGTGTTTCTTCTTCTTGAGTTTGGGCTCCGGTTTGGGCTCGGGCTCCATCTTGGGGACCTTTGGCTCTTCGGGTTTGCGCTTCATCCCGGCCTGGCGGTCCAGGTTCCGGCGCTGCTCGTACACGGGGTTTTCCTGCATCAGTTTCTGAAACACACAAGTCTCCAGAATGAAACGCCATGAGTTTCTGCGGCCACTTTGCTCATTCATAAACTGCGCTGGAAATAGACCTGCCGTTACCTTCTCCTCGTGTTTTATTTCTGCGTCTTTACCTTGTACTTCTCATTATGCGCGTGCTTGGTCACATGTTCTTCGGCGCAGATGGCGTCCCCGTAAAACTCTTTGCACAGGAGACAGTAGAATCCTCGCACGGGCAGCATGAACTCTGACCCTGAGGAACAGACGCAGGCAAAGGGTTAAAGGTCAGAAAAACGCAACAGAGCAACGTGTTTACCTGCAGCGCGGCGTCTGAGAACCTGAAGGAAAACGGGTGACAGAAACACCATTCACAGAAAATGAAACAGAAATGCTGCAGTTACAATGAGAACAATGAGGAGCGCTGTGATTGGACACCTCCAGCACAGAGGCATTCTGGGAGTCGCAGTTTAAGTGGATCCTGGAATAAAGGCGTTATAAAGATTTGTTCTGATGAGGACCGAACCTGAGGCAGAGCATTAGCCACGTTAGCATTACGTTAGCACCTCTTTAGCGCAACGTTAGCATTGGGAATAAGTCCAGACTCTGCCTCGGGTTTGGCTACGGCACTAAAACAGTTAACCTGGAACAGAACACAGGTGTGTCTTGCTGAAATGCATCTTGGGAGTCGTAGTTTACGTACAATGCTCCGTTTTCACTGCAGTTTAAGAGACGCAGATCCAGCTTAGACCTGGAAAAGGGACAGGCTGAGCACCGGCGGCACTGAGGTGTAAACATGGGCACGTTTATTCACTGCTCACACGTTTCCACACTCACCTTTGGCAGGTTTGGTCAGCTTCTCCTCCGCCGCTTCACTCTGGGAGATTTTGGTGGGAGCCGGGGCCCAGGGCCGGTCGTACGGGTCCAGAGTCTGAGGAAGAGACGGAGTTTAGGTTAAAATGGCGGCGCTAGAAGGTGAATAATGTGCGTGAGTTTGTCCACAGGGGGCGCTGTCCCCGCTGGTACATGTGAATACTTGTGTAGAAGAGTTCTGCTCAGATAAACGGACCTTGCGGTGCGTCTTGCTGTGCAGGTGAGTGTAAAAGTCGAACATGGATCCTGACGTCACGTTGCAGCTTTTGCACCAGTGGTTTCCTGCGTCGTAATATTCAAACGGCTCCTCTGGCGCCAGGGGCGGGGACGCCGCCTTAGGGGGCGGGGCCACGGGCCGAGGGGGCGTGGCCGCCTTCCTGGGAGGCGTGGTCTTCTGAGGGGGCGTGGCAGTTTTCCGAGGAGGCGTGGCCTTCCGAGAAGGCGTGGACGATTTTTCGGGCGACTAAAAAAACAAGCCAAAGGTTAAAGGTTAAACTCGTCTGTAAATGACCTCAGGAGCCACACAGAACGTCACAGAAATGTGTTTAGAATGTAAAAGGACCTCCTTACCTTCGAGCGATCCAAATGACACGAACCAAACAAACTCTCAAAAACCACCGCCAACGAGCTAAAACTGCCGCCAACGGGCTAAAACCGCCGCCAACGAGCTAAAACCGCCGCCAACGAGCTAAAACTGCCGCCAACGGGCTAAAACCGCCGCCAACGGGCTAAAACCACCGCCAACAAGCTAAAACCGCTGCTAACGAGCTAAAACTGCCGCCAGCCATTCTGTACATCAACAGTTGCACTAGTATAAACGCACAAAGGACTAACAAGGAAATCGAACCCCAACCGCAGTCCGACTGTCTCCTGAATCAGGTTAAAGATGAAAACCCTGCCGTGTGTCTCAGAGCGGCAGGAGCGGCAGGAGCGGCAGGGGCGGCAGGCGGCGCGGCCACGACACTGTAAAGAAGGCGTTAAAACACGTGGCCAAACACTGGGGCAGGAGGTACCTTGACGCTGCTGCGGCGCCGCTCCGGGCTTCGCTCGCGTTTCTTTTTCGCAGGCGGTTCTCGCTCGGAGGATTTTCGGCTCCGATCTCCGGGAGCCAGACCCAAAATGGCCGCCACCTTCTCGATCTCCGTGCGCTTCTTCTCGGCGGCCTCGTGTTCCCGCCGCAGCGCAGAGATCTGTGACATCACTTCCTCCTGCAGGCGGCTGATTTCCTGAAGCAGAGGGTCTTTGTGTCCGTCCTTCTCCCGCCGCTTCTTCCTCAGCAGCTCCCCTACAGGACGAGAGTAGAACTGCAGTCACACAGCGAACACACAGGTCGGGGGTCACAGGTCGGGGGTCACAGGTCGGGGGTCACAGGTCGGGGGTCACAGGTCGGGGGTCACAGGTCGGAGGTCACAGGTCGGAGGTCAAAGGTCGGGTCAGGGGTCACAGGTCGGGGTCAGGGGTCACAGGTTGGAGGTCACAGGTCGGGGTCAGGGGTCACAGGTCGGGGTCCCGGGTCACAGGTCACGGTCCCGGGTCACGGTCACGGGTCGGGTCCCGGGTCACAGGTCGGGGTCCCGGGTCACTGGTCGGAGGTCAAAGGTCGGGGTCACGGGTCGGGGGTCACGGGTCGGGGTCACGGGTCACAGATCGGGGTCAGGAGTCACAGGTCGGGGTCACAGGTCGGAGGTCACAGGTCGGGGTCACGGATCACAGGTCAGGGTCACGGGTCGGAGGTCAAAGGTCGGGGTCACGGGTCAGGGTCAGGAGTCACAGGTCGGGGTCCCGGGTCACAGGTCGGAGGTCACAGGTCGGGGTCATGGGTCACAGGTCAGGGTCACGGGTCGGAGGTCAAAGGTCGGGGTCAAAGGTCAGGGTCAGGAGTCACAGGTCGGGGTCCCGGGTCACAGGTCGGAGGTCACAGGTCGGGGTCAGGGGTCACAGGTCACGGGTCGGGTCCCGGGTCACAGGCCACGAGTCACAGGTCGGGGTCACAGGTCGGGGTCCCGGGTCACAAGTCGGGGTCACGGGTCACAGGTCGGGGTCCCGGGTCACAGGTCGGGGTCACGGGTCGGGGGTCACAAATCGGGAATACCTTGCTGCTTCCGGAGGCGCTCCAGCTCCTTCATGAGGTACTCTTTCTTCTTCATCCTGATGTCTCGGTCTTGTTTGAGCTTCTCTCGCTCCTCCAGAACCTGCAGCATTCAGACGGCACAAACACGAGCCACACACGGGTCAGAGAATAAAGATTATTTTTATGATTATTGTATGATTATGACAAGGAGCGTGAGGAGCGTGAAGAACGTGAGGAGCAGGAGGAGCGGGAGGAGCGTGAAGAACCTGAGGAGCGGGAGGAGCGTGAGGAGCGTGAAGAACGTGGGGAGCGTGAGGAGCGTGAGGAGCGTGAAGAACGTGAGGAGCGTGAGGAGCGTGAGGAGCGTGAAGAGCGTGAGGAGCGTGAAGAATGTGAGAAGCGTGAGGAGCGTGAGGAGCGTGAGGAGCGTGAGGAGCGTGAGGAGCGTGAAGAATGTGAGGAATGTGAGAAGCGTGAAGAACGTGAGGAGCGTGAGGAGCGGGAGGAGCGGGAGGAGCGTGAGGAGCGTGAGGAGCGTGAAGAATGTGAGGAATGTGAGGAGCGTGAAGAACGTGAGGAGCGTGAGGAGCGGGAGGAGCGTGAAGAACGTGAGGAGCGTGAAGAACGTGAGGAGCGGGAGGAGCGGGAGGAGCGTGAAGAACGTGAGGAGCGTGAGGAGCGTGAGGAGTGTGAAGAACGTGAGGAACGTGAGGAGCGGGAGGAGCGTGAGGAGCGTGAGGAGCGTGAAGAATGTGAGGAGCGTGAGGAGCGTGAAGAACGTGAGGAGCGGGAGGAGCGGGAGGAGCGTGAAGAACCTGAGGAGCGTGAGGAGCGTGAGGAGCGTGAAGAGCGTGAGGAGCGGGAGGAGCGGGAGGAGCGGGAGGAGCGTGAGGAGCGTGAGGAGCGTGAAGAATGTGAGGAGCGTGAGGAGCGTGAAGAACGTGAGGAGCGGGAGGAGCGTGAAGAACCTGAGGAGCGTGAGGAGCGTGAGGAGCGTGAGGAGCGTGAAGAGCGTGAGGAGCGTGAAGAACGTGAGGAACGTGAGGAGCGGGAGGAGCGTGAGGAGCGTGAAGAATGTGAGGAGCGTGAGGAGCGTGAAGAGCGTGAGGAGCGTGAGGAGCGGGAGGAGCGGGAGGAGCGTGAGGAGCGTGAAGAATGTGAGGAGCGTGAGGAGCGTGAAGAACGTGAGGAGCGGGAGGAGCGGGAGGAGCGTGAAGAACCTGAGGAGCGTGAGGAGCGTGAAGAGCGTGAGGAGCGTGAGGAGCGGGAGGAGCGGGAGGAGCGGGAGGAGCGGGAGGAGCGTGAAGAATGTGAGGAGCGTGAGGAGCGTGAAGAACGTGAGGAGCGGGAGGAGCGTGAAGAACCTGAGGAGCGTGAGGAGCGTGAGGAGCGTGAGGAGCGTGAAGAGCGCGAGGAGCGTGAGGAGCGTGAAGAGCGTGAGGAGCGTGAGGAGCGTGAAGAGCGTGAGGAGCGTGAAGAGCGCGAGGAGCGTGAGGAGCGTGAGGAGCGTGAGGAGCGTATGAGGAGCGTGAAGAGCGTGAGGAGCATGAAGAGCGTGAGGAGCGTGAGGAGCGTGAAGAACGTGAGGAGCGTGAGGAGCGTGAGGAACAGGAGGAGCGTGAGGAGCATGAGGAGCATGAGGAGCGGGAGGAGCATGAGGAGCGGGAGGAGCGGAGGAGCGGGAGGAGCGGGAGAAACGTGAGGAGCGGGAGGAGCGTGAGGAACAGGAGGAGCGTGAGGAACAGGAGGAGCGGGAGGAGCGTGAGGAGCGTGAGGAGCATGAGGAGCATGAGGAGCGGGAGGAACGTGAGGAGCGGGAGGAACGTGAGGAGCGTGAGGAACGTGAGGAGCGTGAGGAACAGGAGGAGCAGGAGGAGCATGAGGAGCATGAGGAGCGTGAGGAGCATGAGGAGCGTGAGGAGCGTGAGGAACAGGAGGAGCGTGAGGAGCAGGAGGAGCGGGAGGAGCATGAGGAGCGTGAGGAGCATGAGGAGCATGAGGAGCGGGAGGAGCATGAGGAGCGGGAAAAACGTGAGGCGCGTGAAGAACAGGAGGAGCGGGAGGAACAGGAGGAGCGGGAGGAGCATGAGGAGTGTGAGGAGCATGAGGAGCGTGAGGAGCGTGAGGAACAGGAGGAGCGTGAGGAACAGGAGGAGCGTGAGGAACAGGAGGAGCGTGAGGAACAGGAGGAGCGTGAGGAGCGTGAGGAACAGGAGGAGCGTGAGGAACAGGAGGAGCGGGAGGAGCATGAGGAGCGTGAGGAGCGTGAGGAGCGTGAGGAGCGTGAGGAGCATGAGGAGCGTGAGGAGCGGGAGGAGCATGAGGAGCGGGAGGAACAGGAGGAGCGTGAGGAACAGGAGGAGCGGGAGGAGCATGAGGAGCGTGAGGAGCATGAGGAGCGTGAGGAGCATGAGGAGCGTGAGGAGCGGGAGGAGCATGAGGAGCGTGAGGAACAGGAGGAGCGGGAGGAGCGGGAGGAGCGGGAGGAGCATGAGGAGCATGAGGAGCGTGAGGAGCGGGAGGAGCGGGAGGAGCATGAGGAGCGGGAGGAGCGGGAGGAGCATGAGGAGCGTGAGGAGCATGAGGAGCGTGAGGAGCGGGAGGAGCATGAGGAGCGTGAAGAGCATGAGGAGCGTGAGGAGCGGGAGGAGCGTGAGGAGCGGGAGGAGCATGAGGAGCGGGAGGAGCGGGAGGAGCGGGAGGAGCATGAGGAGCGGGAGGAGCGGGAGGAGCATGAGGAGCATGAGGAGCGTGAGGAGCGTGAGGAGCGGGAGGAGCGGGAGGAGCGTGAGGAGCGGGAGTGTGACGTCACCTTCTGCTTCTGACTCTCGTTGTTCTGCTCGTCGTTAAATGGACGATCTTTCTCTCCGTCTGAAACAGGAAATACACTGAGCCACTTCTTGTCATCTCAATCAACTAAAACTGTAGGGGGCACTCACCTGGGTAGGGGCTGTAGGGGGCGGGGCCTGTGGGGGCGGGCACTCACCTGGGTAGGGGCTGTAGGCGGCACTCACCTGGGTAGGGGCTGTAGGGGGCGGGCACTCACCTGGGTCGGGGCTGTAGGGGGCACTCACCTGGGTAGGGGCTGTAGGGGGCGGGCACTCACCTGGGTAGGGGCTGTAGGCGGCGGGGCCTGAGGGGGCGGGGCCTGTGGGGGCGGGCACTCACCTGGGTAGGGGCTGTAGGCGGCGGGGCCTGAGGGGGCGGGGCCTGTGGGGGCGGGTACTCACCTGGGTAGGGGCTGTAGGGCATGGCAGGCGGGGGGTACATCGGGGGCCACTGCGGGGGAGGGGGGTAGCCCATGTAGTTGCCATACTGGGGGGGGTACCCGGGCGGCGGGTACGGGGGCATCATCCCGTGCACCTGATGGAGAGAGGGCAGAACTGAACCAGCTGCACCACAGTGATGACACTAGCAGCTCGAGCTGTATTAGGATCAGTGTTAACAGCAGTAGCAGCACTTGTAGATGCAGACGCAGCACTAGCACTGTTATTATCATTATTATCAGTATTATCATCATTATCATTATTATCAGTATTATTATCATTATCATTATTATCAGTATTATTATTATTATCATTATTATTATCATCATTATCATTATTATCAGTATTATTATCATTATCATTATTATCAGTATTATTATTATTATCATTATTATTATCATCATTATCATTATTATCAGTATCATTATCAGTATCATTATCATCATTATTATCATTGTTATCAGTATCATTATCATTATCATCAGTATCATTATTATCAGTATTATTATTATTATTATTATTATCATTAATATCAGTATTATCATTATTATTATTATTATCAGTATCATTATTATCAGTATTATTATTATTATTATCATTAATATCAGTATTATCATTATTATTATCATTATTATCATTATTATTATTATCATTATTATCAGTATTATTATCATTATTATTATTATCATTATTATCATCATTATCATTATTATCAGTATCATTATCAGTATCATTATTATTATTATTATTATTATCAGTATTATTATCATTATTATCTAACCCTAACCTGGGCGGGGGGGGTAGGGCAGGTTCAGGGGGTCTCATCTGGGCAGGGGGGGTAGGGCAGATTCAGGGGGGTCTCACCTGGGCCGGGGGGGTAGGGCAGGTTCAGGGGGGTCTCACCTGGGCAGGAAGGTAAGGGCAGGTTAAGGGGGGTCTCACCTGGGCGGGGAAGTAGGGCAGGTTCAGGGGGGTCTCACCTGGGCGGGGACGTAGGGCAGGTTCAGGGGGGTCTCACCTGGGCGGGGGGGGGGGGTAGGGCAGGTTCAGGGGGGTCTCACCTGGGCAGGGGGGGTAGGGCAGGTTCAGGGGGGTCTCACCTGGGCAGGGGGGATAGGGCAGGTTCAGGGGGGTCTCACCTGGGTGGGGGGGTACGGCAGGTTCAGGGGGGGGGGTGGAGGCGGGGCTACAGGGGGGGCGGCCTCAGGTCCGGGCAGGTCCCTGGTCCGGTCTCTGGATCGGTCTCTGGATCGGTCTCTGGACCGGTCCCTGGACCTGTCCCTGGACCTGTCCCTGGACCGGTCTCGACTGCGTTTGGGGCTGTAGCTGCGACTGCTGCTCCCCGACCTGGGGGCACAGAGGGGTCAGAGGTCACACAGGGGTAGAGAGGAGTTAGAGGTCACAGAGGGGTCAGAGGTCACACAGGGGTCAGAGGTCACAGAGGGGTCAGAGGAGTTAGAGGTCACAGAGGGGTCAGAGGTCACAGAGGGGTCAGAGGTCAGAGGGGTACAGAGGGGTTAGAGGTCACAGAGGGGTCAGAGGTCACACAGGGGTACAGAGGGGTTAGGGTCACGGGGGGTAAAGTCTCGTACTGTGGGGTCACGGAGGGTAAAGTCTAATATACTGTGGGGTCACGGGGGGTAAAGTCTAATACTGTGGGGTCATGGGAGGGTAAAGTCTCATACTGTGGGGTCATGGGGGGTTAAAGTCTCGTACTGTGGGGTCACGGGGGGTAAAGTCTCGTACTGTGGGGTCACGGGGGTAAAGTCTCGTACTGTGGGGTCACGGGGGGTAAAGTCTCGTACTGTGGGGTCACGGGGGTAAAGTCTCGTACTGTGGGGTCACGGGGGTAAAGTCTCGTACTGTGGGGTCACGGGGGGTAAAGTCTCGTACTGTGGGGTCACAGGGGTCAGAGGTCACAGGGGTCAGAGGTCACAGGGGGCATAGGCCTAGTACCTGGAGCTGCCGGAGGACGAGTAGCGGCGGTGGTGTCGCGGGGGGGACTTGTTCGGCCGGTTGCCCTGGAGACGCTCCTTTGTCCTGGCGGCCATCTTGGAAAGGTCAGACACGTTCAGGTCCAGGCCGATGGTCTGCAGCAGGTTCTGCACCTTCTCATATTCCTCCAGAGCCTGACGCTCACCAGCCTCCAGCGGCTCAGTGCCCGGGGGCATCTGGGCAAACCTGAGAGAGAGGGGGCATTACCCGTCTGAGCGCCTGAACGAGGCTTTACTGAGCGCCCGAAGGAGGCTTTACCTGTCTGAGCGCCTGAAGGAGGCTTTACTGAGCGCCCGAAGGAGGCTTTACCTGTCTGAGCGCCCGAAGGAGGCTTTACCTGTCTGAGCGCCTGAAGGAGTCTTTACTGAGCGCCCAAAGGAGGCTTTACCTGTCTGAGCGCCTGAAGGAGGCTTTACTGAGCGCCCGAAGGAGGCTTTACCTGTCTGAGCGCCTGAAGGAGGCTTTACTGAGCGCCCGAAGGAGGCTTTACCTGTCTGAGCGCCTGAAGGAGGCTTTACTGAGCGCCCGAAGGAGGCTTTACCTGTCTGAGCGCCTGAAGGAGGCTTTACTGAGCGCCCAAAGGAGGCTTTACCTGTCTGAGCGCCTGAAGGAGGCTTTACTGAGCGCCCGAAGGAGGCTTTACCTGTCTGAGCGCCTGAAGGAAGCTTTACCTGTCTGAGCACCTGAAGGAGGCTTTACCTGTCTGAGCGCCTGAAGGAAGCTTTACCTGTCTGACCACCTGAAGGAGGCTTTACCTGTCTGAGCGCCTGAAGGAAGCTTTACCTGTCTGACCACCTGAAGGAGGCTTTACCTGTCTGAGCGCCTGAAGGAGGCACTGCCCAGAGATCCAAATGCAGCTCATCGAGGCAGCAGGGTGAGGAACACAATTTTTCTAACAGACAAAACATAACGAGAGGGGCACCGCGGGCACTGTGGGTCTCACCTGTCGTGGGCGGCGGGCGCCTGCAGGTCGGCGTACAGGTCGTCCTCGGTCACGTCTCCATACAGATCCTGGCTCCTGATTGGCTGCTCGGGCTGGGCCGTGGGCGGAGCCTCCGAGTCTCCGTACAGGAACAGCTCCTCATCGTCGATGTCTTCGGGACGTTTGGCTTTGGCGTCGTCCGGGCGAGACGCCGCGGTGCGAGACTCCAACAGCGCCACGATCTGACGGAACTCCGCCTCCCCCATCTGAGGATCCGCCTTCAGCTGCGCCAACATGGCCGCCACCGCCGCCGGCTGCAGCCCGCGCACCGCGGCCACCAGCTGATCCGCCATCCTGGTGACGGAGTCTGAGGGGCCGACGCTGCCGAGGCGAGGAGAGTCCAGGCTCTGCAACACACGGCTGTGAGGGACTGGACGACTGTTACCACTACATCCAGATCAAGTCTGGACAACTACCTCAGTCCTGGTCCACAGTCCTGGTCCACAGTCCTGGTCCACAGTCCCGATCCTGGTCCACAGTCCTGGTCCACAGTCCTGGTCCACAGTCCCGATCCTGGTCCACAGTTCCAGTCCTGGTGCCCAGTCCTGGTCCACAGTTCCAGTCCTGGTGCCCAGTCCCGGTCCTGGTCCACAGTCCCAGTCCTGGTCCACAGTCCTGGTCCACAGTCCTGGTCCACAGTCCCAGTCCTGGTCCACAGTCCTGGTCCACAGTTCCAGTCCTGGTGCCCAGTCCCGGTCCTGGTCCACAGTCCTGGTCCACAGTCCCGGTCCTGGTCCACAGTCCCGGTCCACAGTCCTGGTCCACAGTCCCAGTCCTGGTGCCCAGTCCTGGTCCACAGTCCCAGTCCTGGTGCCCAGTCCTGGTCCCGGTCCTAGGACCCAGTCCCAGTCCTGGTCCACAGTCCCAGTCCCCGTCCCACAGTCCCAGTCCACAGTCCCAGTCCCAGTCCTGGTCCACAGTCCCAGTCCCCGTCCCACAGTCCCAGTCCACAGTCCCAGTCCCAGTCCCGGTCCACAGTCCTAGTCCCCGGTCCTGGTCCGTACCCGTACAGAGGGGGAATCCTCTTCGGGGCGTCTCTTCAGGATGGATTTCGTCGGTTGCTGAATCACGTTTTCGTTTCGTTTTGGCGCAGACTCTGGTTCGCTAAAGTCTCCGGAGCTCGACCGACTGCGGCGCCGACTCTTACTGCGAGCTCCGCTCCCTTTGCTGTAGCTCCGCCCCCTGCTGCGGCCTCGGCTCCGCCCACGAGACCTGGACCTGGACCAGAGCAGAGACCGGACTGAGTCTGGACTTTGGACTTGAAACAGTTTAATCTTTAAACACGACAGACACACGTTCAGCACCGGGGACGAACCGATACTCGATCTGATCCGAGTCTGGGCCGATACTCGATCTGATCCGAGTCTGGGCCGATACTCGATCTGATCCGAGTCTGGGCCGATACTCGATCTGATCCGAGTCTGGGCTCCACAGTTTCACTCACATCTGGGAGCAAATATTTGGGAAGGAGGAAAACAGACGAGGCCCCAGTGCGATTCTGCCCCGCAGGACCCACACCTGCCCCGCAGGACCCACACCTGCCCCGCAGGCCCCACACCTGCCCCGCACCTGCCCCGCAGGACCCATACCTGCCCCGCAGGACCCACACCTGCCCCGCAGGACCCACACCTGCCCCGCAGGACCCACACCTGCCCCGCAGGACCCATACCTGCCCCGCAGGACCCACACCTGCCCCGCAGGACCCACACCTGCCCCGCAGGCCCCACACCTGCCCCGCACCTGCCCCGCAGGCCCCACACCTGCCCCGCACCTGCCCCGCAGGCCCCACACCTGCCCCGCAGGCCCCACACCTGCCCCGCAGGCCCCACACCTGCCCCGCAGGACCCACACCTGCCCCGCAGGACCCACACCTGCCCCGCAGGACCCACACCTGCCCCGCAGGACCCACACCTGCCCCACACCTGCCCCGCAGGCCCCACACCTGCCCCGCAGGCCCCACACCTGCCCCACACCTGCCCCGCAGGGCCCACACCTGCCCCGCACCTGCCCAGCAGGCCCCACACCTGCCCCGCAGGCCCCACACCTGCCCCGCAGGACCCACACCTGCCCCGCAGGACCCACACCTGCCCCGCAGGACCCACACCTGCCCCACACCTGCCCCGCAGGACCCACACCTGCCCCACACCTGCCCCGCAGGACCCACACCTGCCCCACACCTGCCCCGCAGGCCCCACACCTGCCCCACACCTGCCCCGCAGGAACCACACCTGCCCCGCAGGACCCACACCTGCCCCGCAGGACCCACACCTGCCCCACACCTGCCCCGCAGGCCCCACACCTGCCCCGCAGGCCCCACACCTGCCCCACACCTGCCCCGCAGGGCCCACACCTGCCCCGCACCTGCCCAGCAGGCCCCACACCTGCCCCGCAGGCCCCACACCTGCCCCGCAGGCCCCACACCTGCCCCGCAGGCCCCACACCTGCCCCGCAGGACCCACACCTGCCCCACACCTGCCCCGCAGGACCCACACCTGCCCCACACCTGCCCCGCAGGCCCCACACCTGCCCCACACCTGCCCCGCAGGGCCCACACCTGCCCCGCAGGACCCACACCTGCCCCACACCTGCCCCGCAGGAACCACACCTGCCCCGCAGGCCCCACACCTGCCCCACAGGCCCCACACCTGCCCCGCAGGCCCCACACCTGCCCCGCAGGGCCCACACCTGCCCCGCAGGGCCCACACCTGCCCCGTAGGACACACCTGCCCCGCAGGGCCCACACCTGCCCCGCAGGGCCCACACCTGCCCCGCAGGGCCCACACCTGCCCCGCAGGGCCCACACCTGCCCCGCAGGGCCCACACCTGCCCCGCAGGGCATCTCCTCCTCTAAAGTCAGACTCTGTTTCTTGTCTCGGTCTCATCACAGATTCAGGGTCTGAACTGAGTTCATCATGTTTCATTACAGCTGCTGCTGTCGCCACTGAGACCAGAGTGAGGGACCTGTACACACACACTATACACACACACTATACACACACACTATACACACGCTATACAAACACACTATACACACACACTATACACACACGCTATACACACACTATACACACACACTATACACACGCTATACACACGCTATACACACACACACTATACACACGCTATACACACACACTATACACACGCTATACAAACACACTATACACACACACACTATACACACACACACTATACACACTATACACACACACTATACACACACACACTATACACACACACTATACACACTATACACACACACTATACACACACACTATACACACACACACTATACACACTATACACACACACTATACACACACGCTATACACACACTATACACACACACTATACACACACACTATACACACACACTATACACACGCTATACACACACACTATACACACACACTATACACACGCTATACACACACACTATACACACACACACTATACACACACTATACACACACACTATACACACACACTATACACACACACACTATACACACACACACTATACACACACACACTATACACACTATACACACACACTATACACACACACTATACACACACACTATACACACGCTATACAAACACACTATACACACACGCTATACACACACACTATACACACACACACACACTAGGGTTGGGCGGTAATACGGTAATAAGGTATCCCGCGGTATCTAAAAATAGCCACGGTATCAGATTCATTACCGTCATTAAAAAAATCTTGCCCTAAAATATTATTAACTATAATTGATTTAATGCCTAAATAAAGAGTGTTTTTTCAGCACTTATGTTTGTGTGGTTGTGTTTGTTCATTTAATACTATTACAGTTTAAAACGAATATTACTATGTTATAGTGTAATTTTGCTCTTAACTGTTGACATCGATGAAGTTCCTGGATGTTGCGTAGTCACGTGACATTACCGCTCCGAAAGGAGAAGGAGAAGGACAAGACAACATGACCGCGCTGAGTTGGTCCCAATGAAAAACACAACGTCTGCAATTTGGCAGCATTTCGGATTTCGGCCAAATGACAAGAGCCAGACAGATCCGGTCGGCTCTGTAGAGGAGCAGAAGCAGAGACAACTGCATATTGTCGCGAGCCTGTTATTCCGGGAGATGAAGACCCCCTTCTTTGGTGGAAATCCAATGGAGTCGGGCGCTTTCCTTTAATGTCGCGGGTTGCCCGAAAATACCTGTGCGTTTGTGCCACAATCTCTCCATCGGAACGGGTCTTCAGCACCGCGGGCAAAGTTCTCAACCCACAACGTGCCCTACTCAAGCCGGAAAACGTGAACATGCTGGTTTTTCTGGCGAAAAACATTCAATAGCTTAATCATTTTATTTTCAATAAGGAGTGGCTGCTTTTTCTGACGTACAAAAACGGTTCGAAATGTTGTATAGTTGTACTTTTAATTTATTTGATTCATGTTAATATATTTTAAAAATATACAAACGAGCATTTCCGCCATGCTTCATATGCACATTTTCGGTTATGTCTTGTTAGCTAGCTTTAGCCCATAGACAATGTGTTATTTCGTTCTGTCGGTTCACTGCTGTATTTGCACTTTTTAAACATTTGTTAATAAAAGTTACTAATTTTGTACATGTTTTGTTATGTTTTCAGTATCATTAGGCCTATGTGATGCTTTTCTGTTTCTAAACGGTATAAGTGCAGCTGCCATTTGGCCAGCGGACTCCACCTTAGTGCTACGAAGTGTGTGTGTGTTTTTTTTTTTTTAGCCTTAGCAACGGTAATACCGTATACCCCGGGAAAATGTGGAGACGGTTTAACGGTATCAAAATTTGGATACCGCCCAACTCTACTACACACACACTATACACACGCTATACACACACACTATACACACACACTATACACACGCTATACACACACTATACACACACACACTATACACACTATACACACACACTATACATACACACTATACACACACACTATACATACACACTATACACACACACTATACACACACGCTATACACACACACTATACATACACACTATACACACACACTATACACACACACTATACACACACACTATACACACACACTATACACACGCTATACACACACTATACACACACACTATACACACACACTATACACACACACTATACACACACACTATACACACACACTATACACACACGCTATACACACACGCTATACACACACACACTATACACACACACTATACACACACACTATACACACACGCTATACACACACACTATACACACACACTATACACACACACTATACACACACACTATACACACACACTATACACACGCTATACACACACACTATACACACACACTATACACACACACTACACACACACTATACACACGCTATACAAACACACTATACACACACACTATACACACACGCTATACACACACGCTATACACACACGCTATACACACACACTATACACACACACTATACACACACACTATACACACGCTATACAAACACACTATACACACACACTATACACACACACTATACACACACACTATACACACACACTATACACACGCTATACACACACACTATACACACACACACTATACACACGCTATACACACGCACAATACACACACTATACACACACACACTATACACACTATACACACACACTATACATACACACTATACACACACACTATACACACACACTATACACACACACACTATACACACTATACACACACACTATACATACACACTATACACACACACTATACACATGCTATACACACACTATACACATGCTATACACACACTATACACATGCTATACACACACACTATACACACTCTATACACACGCACAATACACACACTATACACACGCTATACACACACACACACTATACACACACTATACACATACTATACACACTCACAATACACACACACACACTATACACACTCTATACACACGCTATACACAAACACTATACACAAACACTATACACATGCTATACACACACACTATACACACACGCTATACACACACACACTATACACACACACTATACACACACTATACACACACTATACACACACTATACACACACTATACACACGCTATACACACACACACACTATACACACACTATACACACGCTATACACAAACACTATACACATGCTATACACACACACTATACACACACGCTATACACACACACACTATACACACACACTATACACACACACTATACATACACACTATACACACACACTATACATACACACTATACACACACACTATACACACACGCTATACACACACACTATACATACACACTATACACACACACTATACACACACACTATACACACACACTATACACACGCTATACACACACTATACACACACACACTATACACACACACTATACATACACACTATACACACACACTATACACACACACTATACACACACACTATACATACACACTATACACACACACTATACACACACGCTATACACACACACACTATACACACACACTATACACACACACTATACACACACGCTATACACACACACTATACACACGCTATACACACACACTATACACACACACTATACACACACACTACACACACACTATACACACGCTATACAAACACACTATACACACACACTATACACACACGCTATACACACACGCTATACACACACTATACACACACACTATACACACGCTATACAAACACACTATACACACACACTATACACACACACTATACACACACACTATACACACGCTATACACACACACTATACACACACACTATACACACGCTATACACATGCTATACACACACACTATACACACTCTATACACACGCACAATACACACACTATACACACACACTATACACACACACTATACATACACACTATACACACACACTATACACACACACTATACACACACACACTATACACACTATACACACACACTATACATACACACTATACACACACACTATACACATGCTATACACACACTATACACATGCTATACACACACTATACACATGCTATACACACACACTATACACACGCACAATACACACACTATACACACACTATACACACGCTATACACACACACACACTATACACACACTATACACACGCTATACACAAACACTATACACACTCTATACACACGCACAATACACACACACTATACACACACACACACTATACACACACTATACACACACTATACACACACACTATACACAAACACTATACACAAACACTATACACACACACGCTATACACACACACACTATACACACACTATACACAAACACTATACACATACTATACACACACACACACACTATATACACACACACACACTATACACACACACTATACACACACACACTATACACACACACACTATATACACACACACTATATACACACACACACACACACACACACACTATACACACACACTATACACACACACTATACACACACTATACACACACTATACACACACTATACACACACACACACACACTCTGCTCAAACTGGACTCAGACCGGAGACTCACCTGGACCTGGACCTGGACCTGGACTGGACCCGGCTCTTGCTCCGGCCCCTGGACTTGCTCCGGGTCCGGTCTGGGGTTCTGGAGCGGCTCCGGCCTCGGCTCTTGGGGCGGTCGTAATCCCTGAGGCGTGAGAGAGGAGTTAAACTGAGGAAACTTTAAGGCACATTTTTAAACTTCCTATTGTCAAATAAAGAATCCCACAAAAGCTCTGAGGATCCTTCTGTTCTGTGACGGGTAGATCCATATCTGATCTAAAACGGCTTCAGAAAGATCCTTCTGTTCTGTGACGGGTAGATCCATATCTGATCTAAAACGGCTTCAGAAAGATCCTTCTGTTCTGTGACGGGTAGATCCATATCTGATCTAAAACGGCTTCAGAAAGATCCTTCTGTTCTGTGACGGGTAGATCCATATCTGATCTAAAACGGCTTCAGAAAGATCCTTCTGTTCTGTGACGGGTAGATCCATATCTGATCTAAAACAGCTTCAGAAAGATCCTTGTGTTCTGTGACGGGTAGATCCATATCTGATCTAAAACGGCTTCAGAAAGATCCTTGTGTTCTGTGACGGGTAGATCCATATCTGATCTAAAACGGCTTCAGAAAGATCCTTGTGTTCTGTGACGGGTAGATCCATATCTGATCTAAAACAGCTTCAGAAAGATCCTTCTGTTCTGTGACGGGTAGATCCATATCTGATCTAAAACGGCTTCAGAAACAAACACGTGCGACGCTTCAGCCTGAGGAACTGGAGGAAACCTCATGACACCAAAGCGCTGCACGGACCAACCACTCTCACTCTGTTCCTGTGATGATGCCTTTGAGTCGCTGTTACCGCAGCAGGCGTCAGTATCGGTATCGTCCTCATGATTCGATTCCCGGCTCCTTGATCCGGTTCACCTGCCGTGTCCCTGCACCAGCTCCAGGGGGACCTGAAGTTCTCCCCCTGAACGAGCTGCGTTCAAACCGGACCTCCAAGACCTTTAATCTGGCCTTGGCTGAGTGTCTATTATTTCTATTATTCTGATTTTTCTGATTTTTCTGGTAATTTTCTGCGCTGCTGAGCAGAGCAGCGTCTCCAGAGCTTCTGCGTCGCCTCCATCAGTGACACAAGTGAACTTTCCTCTTTCCAAACGCTCTTAAAGGACGATCGTTCTGACTGTGACCGGGACAAACTCAGCAGCAAAATGTCAGAAATGAGAAAAAGTGGAGCTGCAGGATTTTCCAGGAAAACTGGACTAATACCTGATCCTATTTGAAGGAGGTGAAGGGAAACCTGCGCTCGGTTTGCAACAAGTGACGACGCTCAGGGAAAAGAATCTGAAACTCCACTACGAAATATACAGTCATTTGAAATATGTCCTGAGTTTTCTGCTCCGGCCCCTTGGGGATCGAAGCAGGTGGGACACGGCCCCTGGACCAAAACCAGTTTAAATGAACCTGATGCTTCACGGAGGCTGAGGATTCACTCCAGATAAACACAAGACCAAAGGAACCTCACAGCGAGGAAAAGGACGCTCACGGATCACATCATGGGCACGGCGAGCATCTGGACTCATACAAATGATCTGTCCCTGACCCAGAATCTGAACCAAAAGCAAAAGACTAAAGACTGAAACAGACTTTTGCTCAGCCTCAGGTCGTTTCTCAGCCTCAGGTCGTTTCTCAGCCTCAGGTCGTTTCACATTCTGAGGTTCTGGACGACGTCATCGACCAAAATAAAACTGTGAATATCTGAAGAACCAGAATCACACAAACGACTGACTCAGTTTGTGCAGGTTTGAGTTTGAGGCGACTTCAGGCAGGAGCTGAACAGCCTGAACACACTGTTACCTGTCTGACTGTGGGGCTCTGTGATTGGCCGTTACCTGTCTGACTGTGGGGCTCTGTGATTGGCTGTTACCTGTCTGACTGTGGGGCTCTGTGATTGGCCGTTACCTGTCTGACTGTGGGGCTCTGTGATTGGCCGTTACCTGTCTGACTGTGGGGCTCTGTGATTGGCCGTTACCTGTCTGACTGTGGGGCTCTGTGATTGGCCGTTACCTGTCTGACTGTGGGGCTCTGTGATTGGCCGTTACCTGTCTGACTGTGGGGCTCTGTGATTGGCCGTTACCTGTCTGACTGTGGGGCTCTGTGATTGGCCGTTACCTGTCTGACTGTGGGGCTCTGTGATTGGCCGTTACCTGTCTGACTGTGGGGCTCTGTGATTGGCCGTTACCTGTCTGACTGTGGGCTCTGTGATTGGCCGTTACCTGTCTGACTGTGGGGCTCTGTGATTGGACGTTACCTGTCTGACTGTGGGGCTCTGTGATTGGCCGTTACCTGTCTGACTGTGGGGCGCTGTGATTGGCCGTTACCTGTCTGACTGTGGGGCTCTGTGATTGGCTGTTACCTGTCTGACTGTGGGGCGCTGTGATTGGCCGTTACCTGTCTGACTGTGGGGCGTTACCTGTCTGACTGTGGGGCTCTGTGATTGGCCGTTACCTGTCTGACTGTGGGGCTCTGTGATTGGCCGTTACCTGTCTGACTGTGGGGCTCTGTGATTGGCCGTTACCTGTCTGACTGTGGGGCTCTGTGATTGGCCGTTACCTGTCTGACTGTGGGGCTCTGTGATTGGCCGTTACCTGTCTGACTGTGGGGCGCTGTGATTGGCCCGTTCGTTGCCCACGGTGATGACGAGGTTGTGGTCGAGAGGACCTGATGGAGAACGCTGCAAAACAAAAACAAACGGACATGAAAAAAGGTTTCACTTTCGAATACTACAACTACTAACAGTACTGCAATTAGTACTACGACTACTAACAGTACTGCAATTAGTACTACGACTACTAACAGTACTGCAATTAGTACTACGACTACTAACAGTGCTGCAATTAGTACTACGACTACTAACAGTACTGCAATTAGTACTACGACTACTAACAGTACTGCAATTAGTACTACGACTACTAACAGTACTGCAATTAGTACTACGACTACTAACAGTACTGCAATTAGTACTACGAATATGACTACTACTGTCGGGGTTGTGGGTCAGACTCCTGTGAGTGTGTTGCTCAGTCCCTGGTTGTGGGTCAGACTCCTGTGAGTGTGTTGCTCAGTCCCGGGTTGTGGGTCAGACTCCTGTGAGTGTGTTGCTCAGTCCCTGGTTGTGGGTCAGACTCCTGTGAGTGTGTTGCTCAGTCCCGGGTTGTGGGTCAGACTCCTGTGAGTGTGTTGCTCAGTCCCGGGTTGTGGGTCAGACTCCTGTGAGTGTGTTGCTCAGTCCCTGGTCGTGGGTCAGACTCCTGTGAGTGTGTTGCTCAGTCCCGGGTTGTGGGTCAGACTCCTGTGAGTGTGTTGCTCAGTCCCTGGTTGTGGGTCAGACTCCTGTGAGTGTGTTGCTCAGTCCCGGGTTGTGGGTCAGACTCCTGTGAGTGTGTTGCTCAGTCCCGGGTTGTGGGTCAGACTCCTGTGAGTGTGTTGCTCAGTCCCGGGTTGTGGGTCAGACTCCTGTGAGTGTGTTGCTCAGTCCCTGGTTGTGGGTCAGACTCCTGTGAGTGTGTTGCTCAGTCCCTGGTTGTGGGTCAGACTCCTGTGAGTGTGTTGCTCAGTCCCTGGTTGTGGGTCAGACTCCTGTGAGTGTGTTGCTCAGTCCCGGGTTGTGGGTCAGACTCCTGTGAGTGTGTTGCTCAGTCCCTGGTTGTGGGTCAGACTCCTGTGAGTGTGTTGCTCAGTCCCTGGTTGTGGGTCAGACTCCTGTGAGTGTGTTGCTCAGTCCCTGGTTGTGGGTCAGACTCCTGTGAGTGTGTTGCTCAGTCCCTGGTTGTGGGTCAGACTCCTGTGAGTGTGTTGCTCAGTCCCTGGTTGTGGGTCAGACTCCTGTGAGTGTGTTGCTCAGTCCCGGGTTGTGGGTCAGACTCCTGTGAGTGTGTTGCTCAGTCCCTGGTTGTGGGTCAGACTCCTGTGAGTGTGTTGCTCAGTCCCTGGTTGTGGGTCAGACTCCTGTGAGTGTGTTGCTCAGTCCCTGGTTGTGGGTCAGACTCCTGTGAGTGTGTTGCTCAGTCCCTGGTTGTGGGTCAGACTCCTGTGAGTGTGTTGCTCAGTCCCGGGTTGTGGGTCAGACTCCTGTGAGTGTGTTGCTCAGTCCCGGGTTGTGGGTCAGACTCCTGTGAGTGTGTTGCTCAGTCCCTGGTCGTGGGTCAGACTCCTGTGAGTGTGTTGCTCAGTCCCTGGTTGTGGGTCAGACTCCTGTGAGTGTGTTGCTCAGTCCCGGGTTGTGGGTCAGACTCCTGTGAGTGTGTTGCTCAGTCCCTGGTTGTGGGTCAGACTCCTGTGAGTGTGTTGCTCAGTCCCTGGTTGTGGGTCAGACTCCTGTGAGTGTGTTGCTCAGTCCCTGGTTGTGGGTCAGACTCCTGTGAGTGTGTTGCTCAGTCCCTGGTTGTGGGTCAGACTCCTGTGAGTGTGTTGCTCAGTCCCTGGTCGTGGGTCAGACTCCTGTGAGTGTGTTGCTCAGTCCCTGGTTGTGGGTCAGACTCCTGTGAGTGTGTTGCTCAGTTCCGGGTTGTGGGTCAGACTCCTGCCGGTCACACTCACCTCTCTCGGGGCCGTGGAGCTCCAGGGCCCGCGGGAGTCGCTGTAGTGTCCGCGGGGGTCGCTGTGGTGTCCGCGGGGCTCGGCTGGAGGATACCCGGGTGCGTACGGAGGCCGGGGCCCGTGCGGGTCTCGGGGCCCCGGGAATCCCCTCTGTCCTCGGCCGCGGTACATGAGCTCCGCGGGGTCAGGGGCTCCGGGCTCCGGGGAGAAAGGGGCGCGTTAAAGCGGGGACAGAGCGGGGACAGAGCGGGGACAGTGGACAGAGTGGACAGTGCGTGGGGACGCGCTGTGTGGACGCGCTGGGGCCGAGCGGCAGCGCGGAAAATGGCGGAAAATGGCGCCGCACTTCCGGTTCTGCTGTGACTTTCCCGTCGCTTCACAGCGCCCCGCGCGCCCAGGGGCGGTACTGCGCATGCTCGCTGTGTTTGTTTTGTTTGCTTGCTGTATAATAAGCGCGATTGTATTATTATATTTTATTATAATAAGGGCGATTTTATTATTATTGTAAAGGCCTTCCTAAGTTCGACTGGATGCTACAATTATATTTTATTAGAGATTTTATTATCGTTCTATGTTCGGGGTGTGTGAGGTTTGTTTGTGTTGTTGGTTGTTGCACAGGGACCGTGTAGTGTAAAGTAAACCAGGTTTTCTCTTGCGTGTTCGTTAGTTTCTGCTAGACAAAAATACACTTTGAAACAGAAATAAAGTCGAGATAATTTACTTATTCAAACATCAGAAAGCCAAACTTGTACAGGAGTCTGTGCCGACCTTCCCCTGCAGAGACTGAATATTTACGCCTATACAATGATTTTTATACACAAACTCTAGTGGGAGGAGACCAGAGTTTAGACTCAGCGCCTCTTCGTTGGGGCTCAGGCCTCTGGGCCCGTCACACAGTCAGATCCACCCGGGTGTTTTCTGTCCAACAAGTCCTGACTTCATCCCTGTCAGTGTTTCTCGTCCTGTTTAGTGAGTTTGCTCTTAGAGAGTTTGGAATATCAAACATTTGTCTGGACACACAGTGAGTCTGAGTCTCACAGCTGTGATCAGAGCCTTTATCTGCACATGGCCTCAGTACAAGAATGAAATACAGCAGCAGTTCTACAGAAGAGCTCAGCCGAGATATTTATCCTAACAGGATCCTGTGTTATTTGTGTTTGTGACGTCCCTGGTTTTCCCCTGACATGTTGACTATTTATTTGAAAATGTTGAATGAATTAAAAATAAAATGAGACTCTGTGTATGTTTATATTCATATATATTAAACCATAGACTCTGTATATGTTTATATTCATATATATTAAACCATAGACTCTGTATATGTTTATATTCATATATATTAAACCATAGACTCTGTATATGTTTATATTCATATATATTAAACCATAGACTCTGTATATGTTTATATTCATATATATTAAACCATAGACTCTGTATATGTTTATATTCATATATATTAAACCATAGACTCTGTATATGTTTATATTCATATATATTAAACCATAGACTCTGTATATGTTTATATTCATATATATTAAACCATAGACTCTGTATATGTTTATATTCATATATATTAAACCATAGACTCTGTATATGTTTATATTCATATATATTAAACCATAGACTCTGTATATGTTTATATTCATATATATTAAACCATAGACTCTGTATATGTGGAGAGTCTAAGGTCCTGATCTGGGTCCAGTCCCTGTGGATCAATAAAGTTTATTTGAGTCTGAATCTGTTATCGATCCATGTTTAGAACCGAGCCAAAGTCTGGACTAACCAAACCCAGACCGAGTCCAGACCGAGTCCAGACCGAGTCCTGACCGAGTCCAGACCAAGTCCAGACCGAGTCCAGACCGAGTCCAGACCAAGTCCTGACCAAGTCCAGACCGAGTCCAGACCAAGTCCAGACTGAGTCCTGACCGAGTCCAGACCGAGTCCAGACCGAGTCCTGACCGAGTCCAGACCAAGTCCAGACCGAGTCCAGACCGAGTCCAGACCGAGTCCAGACCGAGTCCAGACCGAGTCCTGACCGAGTCCAGACTTAGTCCTGACCGAGTCCGGATTGACTCCTGACCGAGTCCGGACCGAGTCTGGACCGAGTCACACACACCACACACACACACGAGAACACACCACACACACATGAAAACACATGACACACAGGTTTTACACTTTTATTTAATCATCTGTTAAACAAAACTCTGAAAATGAGTGGCTGATTACTTCTCTTCCCTCTCCCCTCATTGGTCAGTTTAAACCCCTCCTCTCCCCTCATTGGTTGATTTAAACCCCTCCTCTCCCCTCATTGGTCAGTTTAAACCCCTCCTCTCCCCTCATTGGTCGGTTTAAACACCTCCTCTCCCCTCATTGGTCAGTTTAAACCCCTCCTCTCCCCTCATTGGTCGGTTTAAACCCCTCCTCTCCCCTCATTGGTCGGTTTAAACCGCTCCTCTCCCCTCATTGGTTGATTTAAACCCCTCCTCTCCCCTCATTGGTCAGTTTAAACACCTCCTCTCCCCTCATTGGTCGGTTTAAACCCCTCCTCTCCCCTCATTGGTCGGTTTAAACACCTCCTCTCCCCTCATTGGTCAGTTTAAACACCTCCTCTCCCCTCATTGGTCGGTTTAAACCCCTCCTCTCCCCTCATTGGTTGATTTAAACCCCTCCTCTCCCCTCATTGGTCAGTTTAAACCCCTCCTCTCCCCTCATTGGTTGATTTAAACCCCTCCTCTCCCCTCATTGGTCAGTTTAAACACCTCCTCTCCCCTCATTGGTCGGTTTAAACCCCTCCTCTCCCCTCATTGGTCGGTTTAAACACCTCCTCTCCCCTCATTGGTCAGTTTAAACCCCTCCTCTCCCCTCATTGGTCGGTTTAAACCCCTCCTCTCCCCTCATTGGTCAGTTTAAACCCCTCCTCTCCCCTCATTGGTCGGTTTAAACCGCTCCTCTCCCCTCATTGGTCGGTTTAAACCGCTCCTCTCCCCTCATTGGTCAGGCGTTGCAGCGGTTGGTTTTGCAGCAGGTCCATCCGGGCCTCTGGCAGTGCTTCAGGTCTGTGCAGCCCTTCTCCCCCGAGTCTGAGGAGCAGAACCCACCAGAACATCAGTCCATCAAACGCTATTTATACAACGATTTTCACACAGAAACTGCAACACAACAACACACTTTACCGTGATTAACAACACCCCACAAACCTGACCCCTAACCCTGACCCCTAACCCTGACCCCTAAACCTGACCCCTAAACCTGACCCCTAACCCTGACCCCTAAACCTGACCCCTAACCCTGACCCCTAACCCTGACCCCTAACCCTGACCCCTAAACCTGACCCCTAAACCTGACCCCTAACCCTGACCCCTAACCCTGACCCCTAACCCTGACCCCTAACCCTGACCCCTAAACCTGACCCCTAACCCAGACCCCTAAGCCTGACCCCTAAGCCCGGAGCCTGAAGCCCGGAGCCTGAAGCCCGGAGCCTGAAGCCCGGAACTCCATGGGGCCGGTTTTCTCCTGTTGAAGACGCTCATCGTCTGGATTCAGATCCACAGACGTCCAAACAGGCGTCCAGGGCCTTTCTGGACACCGGGGGTCAGATCAGTCTGGGCTCCGTTTGTCCACTGGCCTCAACCTCTGTGCAACCTCCACTTTCTGCCTCCATTTTTCCAATATTGTGATTCAGAACCTCCAGGTCCAACCAGGTCCAACCAGGTCCAACCAGGAACCAGGTCCAACCAGGAACCAGGTCCAACCAGGTCCAACCAGGTCCAACCAGGTCCAACCAGGTCCAACCATTAACCAGGTCCAGCCAGGTCCAACTAGGTCCAACCAGGTCCAACCAGGAACCAGGTCCAACCAGGTCCAACCAGGAACCAGGTCCAGCCAGGTCCAACCAGGTCCAACCAGGTCCAACCAGGAACCAGGTCCAACCAGGAACCAGGTCCAACCAGGTCCAACCAGGAAGCAGGTCCAACCAGGAACCAGGTCCAACCAGGTCCAACCAGGAACCAGGTCCAACCAGGTCCAACCAGGTCCAGCCAGGTCCAACCAGGTCCAACCAGGAACCAGGTCCATCTCTGTGGGCCAGAGTCACAGAGTTCTAGTGCTCGTAGCTCAGGAGGAGCTGGAGGAAGTGTCTGGGGTGAAGAAAGTCTGGGAGTCCCTGTTTAGACTGAGGCCTCGGATAAGAGGAAGAACACAGAGGGATAATAGTAGTACTGTTACAGTAGCAGTACTAAAGTAGTAGTACTACAGTACTATAGTACTACAGTACTGTAGTACTAATACTACAGTACTGTAGTACTAATACTACAGTACTACAGTACTGTAGTATTAGTACCTCGGGTGTAGCAGGCCTGGGGCTTGGGGCTGGAGCACTGCAGCAGCAGGTTTCTCACCATCAAGAAATCTTCACCAAAGCACTCGATGTAGTTCTGCCCTGTACACAACAAATATTAATGTTTAGTCCTGGTTTAGACCTGGTTCAGTCCTGGTTTGGTCCTAGTTTAGTCCTGGTTTAGTCCTGGTTTAGTCCTGGTTTAGTTCTGACCTGAGCACAGCGGCAGCAGAAGTAGAATCAGGATTATTTGAGTTTGCATCTTCAAACTTTAATCAACAGATCTGAGACCGAACCACCGAAGACCAGAGACCAGAGACCAGAGACCAGAGACCAGAGACCATTTAAAGAGGAGGGAGGGGCTAGGGGAGGAGGGAGGGGCTAGGGGAGGAGGGAGGAGATAGGAATGAGTAAAAGACAGGAGATAGGAGGTAGAATTTAGGAGTTAGGATGTAGGAGCTAAGAGGAAAAGGGACATAGGTGTTAGGAGGTCGGAGTTAGGAGACAGGACACAGGAGTTAGGAGGTAAGTGGTAGGAGTTAGGACTCAGGAGTTAGGAGGTAGGAGTTAGGAGGTAGGAGTTAGGAGGTAGGAGTTAGGAAGTAGGAGGTACTTGTGACTGTTCAGAGTTTGATCGATCTCGGAGCAAAAACACTGAGTCACTGCTCCTGTCACTGCTCCTGTCTCTGCTCCTGTCACTGCTCCTGTCTCTGCTCCTGTCACTGCTCCTGTCACTGCTCCTGTCTCTGCTCCTGTCTCTGCTCCTGTCACTGCTCCTGTCACTGCTCCTGTCTCTGCTCCTGTCACTGCTCCTGTCACTGCTCCTGTCTCTGCTCCTGTCACTGCTCCTGTCTCTGCTCCTGTCACTGCTCCTGTCACTGCTCCTGTCACTGCTCCTGTCACTGCTCCTGTCGCCTGCTCCTGTCACTGCTCCTGTCTCTGCTCCTGTCACTGCTCCTGTCGCCTGCTCCTGTCACTGCTCCTGTCGCCTGCTCCTGTCACTGCTCCTGTCTCTGCTCCTGTCACTGCTCCTGTCGCCCTGCTCCTGTCGCCCTGCTCCTGTCACTGCTCCTGTCGCCCTGCTCCTGTCACTGCTCCTGTCGCCCTGCTCCTGTCGCCCTGCTCCTGTCACTGCTCCTGTCGCCCTGCTCCTGTCGCCCTGCTCCTGTCGCCTGCTCCTGTCGCCCTGCTCCTGTCGCCTGCTCCTGTCACTGCTCCTGTCGCCCTGCTCCTGTCGCCCTGCTCCTGTCTCTGCTCCTGTCGCCTGCTCCTGTCGCCCTGCTCCTGTCGCCTGCCCCTGTCGCCCTGCCCCTGTCGCCCTGCCCCTGTCGCCTGCTCCTGTCACTGCTCCTGTCCCAGCTCCTGTCGCCTGCTCCTGTCGCCTGCTCCTGTCACTGCTCCTGTCGCCTGCTCCTGTCACTGCTCCTGTCCCAGCTCCTGTCGCCTGCTCCTGTCGCCTGCTCCTGTCGCCTGCTCCTGTCGCCTGCTCCTGTCGCCTGCTCCTGTCGCCCTGCTCCTGTCGCCTGCTCCTGTCACTGCTCCTGTCCCAGCTCCTGTCGCCTGCTCCTGTCGCACTGCTCCTGTCGCCTGCTCCTGTCACTGCTCCTGTCCCAGCTCCTGTCGCCCTGCTCCTGTCGCCTGCTCCTGTTGCCCTGCTCCTGTCACCTGCTCCTGTCCCAGCTCCTGTCGCCTGCTCCTGTCGCCTGCTCCTGTCACTGCTCCTGTCGCCCTGCTCCTGTCGCCCTGCTCCTGTCACTGCTCCTGTCGCCCTGCTCCTGTCGGCCTGCTCCTGTCGCCTGCTCCTGTCGCCCTGCTCCTGTCGCCTGCTCCTGTCTCTCTGCTCCTGTCGCCCTGCTCCTGTCGCCCTGCTCCTGTCGCCTGCTCCTGTCGCCTGCTCCTGTCGCCTGCTCCTGTCGCCCTGCTCCTGTTGCCCTGCTCCTGTCGCCCTGCTCCTGTCGCCCTGCTCCTGTCACTGCTCCTGTCCCAGCTCCTGTCGCCTGCTCCTGTCGCCTGCTCCTGTCACCTGCTCCTGTCACTGCTCCTGTCGCCTGCTCCTGTCGCCTGCTCCTGTCGCCCTGCTCCTGTCGCCTGCTCCTGTCACTGCTCCTGTCGCCCTGCTCCTGTCGCCTGCTCCTGTCGCCTGCTCCTGTCGCCCTGCTCCTGTCGCCTGCTCCTGTCACTGCTCCTGTCCCAGCTCCTGTCGCCTGCTCCTGTCGCACTGCTCCTGTCGCCTGCTCCTGTCACTGCTCCTGTCCCAGCTCCTGTCGCCTGCTCCTGTCGCCTGCTCCTGTCACTGCTCCTGTCGCCTGCTCCTGTCACTGCTCCTGTCGCCTGCTCCTGTCGCCCTGCTCCTGTCGCCCTGCTCCTGTCGCCTGCTCCTGTCGCCCTGCTCCTGTCGCCTGCTCCTGTCGCCCTGCTCCTGTCACCTGCTCCTGTCACTGCTCCTGTCACTGCTCCTGTCGCCTGCTCCTGTCGCCCTGCTCCTGTCGCCTGCTCCTGTCGCCCTGCTCCTGTCACCTGCTCCTGTCACTGCTCCTGTTCCAGCTCCTGTCGCCTGCTCCTGTCACCTGCTCCTGTCAGTCTGTGTGTGTGTATATATATGACTGTGGGCTCGCCTCTCCACAAACCTGACTCTTGGCTTCCTGTTGGTTTCCATGGAGATCGTTTGTCTATAATATTCCACAGTTTTCCTCTAACTCATGTTCTGCAGTCAGGCTTTAACCTTCTGTTTCCATGGAAACGCCGTCATGTCCCGCAATGGGTCTTTAAATAAATACGTATCCGGCGGCAGGGGGCGCGCGCATTAAACGCAGACCGGAAGTGCGCTGACATCACTTCCGCTGCACAGTCTCCAGCGCGAGACACCAGGAAACTGCGACTCAAGAAAAACTCCAAAAAACTCCAAAGAACTACAAAATCCTCCAGAAAACTACAAAAACTCCACCGGCAACACGAGGCCCACAGCGCCCACTCCCCACCGAACCAGAACCGGGCCCAACCGGGACACCGCCGGGACACAGCCGGGACAGAGGCCGAGCACCGAGGTGAGCCGCTCCAACACACCGCCCACAGGCGCTCCCTCCCGTGACAGCCCCGCGTGGAGCCCCGGGTGCCCCGCGGAGCTCCGCGCCGAACCGAACCCAGCTGGTCCAGTCCTGGTCCAGTCCTGATCCAGTCCTGATCCAGTCCTGGTCCAGTCCTGATCCAGTCCTGGTCCAGTCCTGATCCAGTCCTGATCCAGTCCTGGTCCAGTCCTGGTCCAGTTGACTCTGAATGGTCCGGTCCGGTTTAGTGTCACTTAGTCCAGGTCCGTCCTGGTTTTGGTTCTGCTCAGTCTTTAGGGTCTAGACCGGGTCCAGTCCCGGTTCCGCTCGGGATTCTGTTGTGGGGACGTGTCCGGGCCAGAACTGAAACAAAAGTGAAAGTGCGTCTGTCGCGTGTCTGTGTCACGTGTCTGTGGAGCGGGTTGTTCCGGGTTGTTCCGGGTTGTTCTGGGTTATTCCGAGTTATTCCGAGTTATTCCGAGTTATTCCGTGTTTTTCCGTGTTGTTCCGGGTTATTCCGGGTTATTCCGGGTTATGCCGGGTTATTTCGTCTTGTTCCGGCTTGTTCCGGCTTGTTCCGGGTTATTCTGTGTTATTCCGTGTTATTCCGTGTTATTCTGTGTTATTCCGGGTTATTCCGGGTTGTTCCGGGTTATTCCAAGTTATTCCGTGTTATTCCGGGTTGTTCCGGGTTATTCCGGGTTATTCCGGGTTATTCCGGGTTATTCCAGGTTGTTCCGGGTTATTCCGTGTTATTCCGGGTTGTTCCGGGTTATTCCGGGTTGTTCCGGGTTATTCCGGGTTGTTCCGGGTTATTCCAAGTTATTCCAGGTTGTTCCGGGTTATTCCAAGTTATTCCATGTTATTCCGGGTTGTTCCGGGTTATTCCGGGTTGTTCCGTGTTATTCCAAGTTATTCCGTGTTATTCCGGGTTGTTCCGGGTTATTCCGGGTTATTCCGGGTTATTCCGGGTTATTCCAGGTTGTTCCAGGTTGTTCCGGGTTACAGGAGCTCTCTGGGTTCTGCTCTCACCTGAGCCGGTGTTTCCAGAACCTTCTCCAGGGGATACAGGTTCTTCTGAGGTTCAACCAACACCAACAAACACGGAACCAACACCAACAAACACGGAACCAACACCAACAAACACGGAACCAACGCCAACAAACACCGAACCAACACCAACACCAACAAATACAGAACCAACACCAACAAACACCGAACCAACACCAACAAACACCAACAAACACCGAACCAACACCAACCAACACCAACAAACACCGAACCAACACCAACAAACACCAACCAACACCAACAAACACCGAACCAACACCAACAAACACCGAACCAACACCAACAAACACCAACCAACACCAACAAACACCAACCAACACCAACAAACACCAACCAACACCAACAAACACCGAACCAACACCAACAAACACCAACCAACACCAACAAACACCGAACCAACACCAACAAACACCGCACCAACACCAACAAACACCGCACCAACACCAACAAACACCGCACCAACACCAACAAACACCGAACCAACACCAACAAACACCGAACCAACACCAACAAACACCGAACCAACACCAACAAACACCGCACCAACACCAACAAACACCAACCAACACCAACAAACACCGCACCAACACCAACAAACACCGCACCAACACCAACAAACACCGAACCAACACCAACAAACACCGAACCAACACCAACCAACACCAACAAACACCGAACCAACACCAACAAACACCGAACCAACACCAACAAACACCGAACCAACACCAACAAACACCGAACCAACACCGAACCAACACCAACAAACACCGAACCAACACCAACAAACTGAGTTCTGAGTTCTTTGCAGATGTTCTGTTACTTTCTCTGAGTTCTTTGCAGATGTTCTGTTACTTTCTCTGAGTTCTTTGCAGATGTTCTGTTACTTTCTCTGAGTTCTTTGCAGATGTTCTGTTACTTTCTCTGAGTTCTTTGCAGATGTTCTGTTACGTTCTCTGAGTTCTTTGCAGATGTTCTGTTACGTTCTCTGAGTTCTTTGCAGATGTTCTGTTACGTTCTCTGAGTTCTCCGCAGATGTTCTGTTACGTTCTACGAGTTCTTTGCAGATGTTCTGTTACGTTCTACGAGTTTAAATTCTATTCAATTCAATTTATTTTGTAGCGCCCAAAATCACAGCAGTTTCCTCTAAGGCCGTTCCAAGATATGGATGAGTAAAACATACACACAGACATATCAAAACAGGAATAAACAACATTCATGTAAAGCAGCAAATGAAACATGGTCCAGTCATCCCCTGTCCTTAGACCCTCCTTCTCAGCAAGGAAAAACTCCAAAAAACCCAGGGTCCTGGGAAAAAGAAGAAACCTCGGGGAGAACTACAGTGAAGGAGAGATCCACTCCCATGGACGGACAGGCTATAGATGTCCAGGCCCGTGGGCCAGTTCAGTATGACCACAGCTACCCAGGTGGGGAAGAGCCGGGTGAGGAGGAGGAGGAGCCAGGCGAGGAGGAGGAGGAGCCAGGCGAGGAGGAGGAGATGGGTCCAGCTGCCATCAGGCGTCTGAAAGAGTTCCACTCCACAGGGGCAGTGGGACAGGGGACAACATGTGAATAGCAATGAACAAACTACAGATGAGAACATAGTGAGTGATGCTGATGAGGAAATAGGAGGAAACAGAGGACAGTGCTCAGGTTGCCACACTTCCCCCAGCTACGTTCTCCGTGTTCTCGCAGATGTTCTGTTACGTTCTCTGAGTTCTTTGCAGATGTTCTGTTACGTTCTCTGAGTTCTTTGCAGATGTTCTGTTACTTTCTCTGAGTTCTTTGCAGATGTTCTGTTACGTTCTCTGAGTTCTTTGCAGATGTTCTGTTACGTTCTCCGTGTTCTCGCAGATGTCGGGCGCTCTGGTCGTGCACTTCGCCGGCCGCAGGGCGTGTCCCTCGGAGCTGATTCGCTGTCGACGCACGGTGGGCGGGCAGTCGGAGCTCCTGATTCGCTGGCGTCTCGTCTCCACGGGCGACAGCGACTCGGAGGGCGGAGACTCGGAGAACAGGGTCCTGATGTGGATGAGCGAAGAAGACGCACGATACACCTGCCCCGACCTCGGGCCGTGGCCAATCACAGAGGAGGAGGGGCGGGGCCACAGAGAGGTGAGCCAATCACAGAGGAGGAGGGGCGGGGCCACAGAGAGGTGAGCCAATCACAGAGGAGGAGGGGCGGGGCCACAGAGAGGTGAGCCAATCACAGGAGGAGGGGCGGGGCCACAGAGAGGTGAGCCAATCACAGGAGGAGGGGCGGGGCCACAGAGAGGTGAGCTAATCACAGAGGAGGAGGGGCGGGGCCACAGAGAGGTGAGCCAATCACAGAGGAGGAGGGGCGGGGCCACAGAGAGGTGAGCCAATCACAGAGGAGGAGGGGCGGGGCCACAGAGAGGTGAGCCAATCACAGAGGAGGAGGGGCGGGGCCACAGAGAGGTGAGCCAATCACAGAGGAGGAGGGGCGGGGCCACAGAGAGGTGAGCCAATCACAGAGGAGGAGGGGCGGGGCCACAGAGAGGTGAGCCAATCACAGAGGAGGAGGGGCGGGGCCACAGAGAGGTGAGCCAATCACAGGAGGAGGGGCGGGGCCACAGAGAGGTGAGCTAATCACAGAGGAGGAGGGGTGGGCCATGAAGAATTTATCCACAACGATCGAGGGAAGAAAGACGAAAACTTAAAGGAAACAGCGATGAGCATCAGTGAACGACTGAGCAGCACTGACGTTCTGGTCCTGGAGGAAACAGAAGGAACTTGTTCAGATTCGACAGTTACAATAAAAACTCCATTTCCTGATGTGGATCTGAGCTCAGATTTGTGCAGCTGAATGTGACACATCTCCAGGACCAGAACGTTACAGCGGGAAACTTCAGACTGAGGGACAGGTTAAACTGAGCCACATGTCCACACTAACTGTCCCCGTCCCCCTGTGTCCCCGTCCCCCTGTGTCACCTGTCCCCCTGTGTCACCTGTCCCCCTGTGTCACCTGTCCCCCTGTGTCACCTGTCCCCCTGTCTCACCTGTCCCCCTGTCTCACCTGTCCCCCTGTCTCACCTGTCCCCCGGGGTCACCTGTCCCCCTGTCTCACCTGTCCCCCTGTGTCACCTGTCCCCCTGTCTCACCTGTCCCCCTGTGTCACCTGTCCCCCTGTCTCACCTGTCCCCCTGTCTCACCTGTCCCCCTGTGTCCCTGTCCCCCTGTCTCACCTGTCCCCCTGTCTCACCTGTCCCCCTGTCTCACCTGTCCCCCTGTCTCACCTGTCCCCCTGTGTCCCTGTCCCCCTGTGTCCCTGTCCCCCTGTGTCCCTGTCCTCCTGTCTCACCTGTCCCCCTGTGTCCCTGTCCTCCTGTCTCACCTGTCCCCTGTCTCACCTGTCCCCCTGTGTCCCTGTCTCACCTGTCCCCCTGTCTCACCTGTCCCCCTGTGTCCCTGTCCTCCTGTCTCACCTGTCCCCTGTCTCACCTGTCCCCCTGTGTCCCTGTCTCACCTGTCCTCCTGTCTCACCTGTCCCCCTGTGTCCCTGTCTCACCTGTCCCCCTGTCTCACCTGTCCCCCTGTGTCCCTGTCCTGTCAGGCGCAGGACCAGCGGGAGCTGCTGGAGCTTCAGGCAGACGTGCGCGCTCTGGTTTGCCGCGCTCTGAGGCAAATGCGAGCGCCGCGCAGTTCCGCGCTCGGCCACACGGTGTCAGTGCTGAGCTCGTACGCCGCCATTGCTGCGCTTGCACCCGTCTTCAGAGAGACAGGTGCGCTGGACCTGATCCTGGAGCTGCTCTGTGACGCCGACAGGAGCACAAGGCGCAGCGCCGGACAGATCCTGAGAGCCATGGCCTCGCATGATGCAGGTGAGCACCTGCCACACCTGCCGCACCTGCAACACCTGTCACACCTGTCACACCTGCAACACCTGTCACACCTGCAACACCTGTCACACCTGTCACACCTGTCACACCTGTCACACCTGCCACACCTGCCACACCTGTCACACCTGCCACACCTGCCACACCTGTCACACCTGCCACACCTGCAACGCCTGTCACACCTGCAACACCTGCCACACCTGCCACACCTGTCACACCTGTAACACCTGCCACACCTGTCACAAATGTAACGCCTGCCACACCTGTCACACCTGCCACACCTGCCACACCTGCCACACCTGCCACACCTGCCACACCTGTCACACCTGCCACACCTGCCACACCTGCCACACCTGTCTTTGTAGTTCAATTCAGTTCAATTTTATTTCTCTAGCCCAGAATCACACCCAGAGTTTCCCCAATGTTCTTCACAGTGAAACAGTGAAACCTGATCTGACACAGACATCAGCAAACACACTGTCCCATCCTCAGTCTCCAGAGACACACGATCCTGGTGCCAGAGCAAAAACCCACCTCCAGGTGCAGTGTGGGAAAACTCTCTCCAGACACTGTTGCCAACCAGCTGTCGTAGTCCTGCTTTAGTCCTGGTTCTGACCCTGTCCTGGTCCTGGTTCTGGTTCTGACCCGGTTCTGGTTCTGGTCCTCAGGCAGCCGAGCGTCAGTTCTGTTGGCGCTGACCCACAAGGACCTGGAGTTGGACTTTGAAAACCGCCTGACGCTGCTGGAGCTGTTCAACGAGACCACGTCATCCGAGGAGCAGGACGGGTGCGACCACGCGCTGCTGCCCCAGGTGAGAACGCCAACACACGCCAACACATGCCAACGCCAACACACGCCAACGCCAACACACGCCAACGCACGCCAACACACGCCAACGCCAACACACGCCAACGCACGCCAACACACGCCAACGCCAACACACGCCAACACACGCCAACGCCAACACACGCCAACACCAACACACACCAACGCCAACACACGCCAACACGCCAACACACGCCAACACACGCCAACACGCCAACACACGCCAACACACGCCAACGCCAACAGACGCCAACACACGCCAACGCCAACACACGCCAACACACGCCAACACACGCCAACACACGCCAACACACGCCAACGCCAACACACGCCAACACACGCCAACACACGCCAACACACGCCAACACACGCCAACACACGCCAACGCCAACACACGCCAACACACGCCAACACACGCCAACACACGCCAACGCCAACAGACGCCAACACACGCCAACGCCAACACACGCCAACACACGCCAACGCCAACACACGCCAACACACGCCAACGCCAACACACGCCAACGCACGCCAACACACGCCAACGCCAACACACGCCAACACCAACAAACGCCAACACACGCCAATGCCAACACACGCCAACACACGCCAACGCCAACACACGCCAACGCCAACACACGCCAACGCACGCCAACACACGCCAACGCCAACACACGCCAACGCCAACACACGCCAATGCCAACACACGCCAACACGCCAACACACGCCAACACACGCCAACACGCCAACACACGCCAACACACGCCAACGCCAACAAACGCCAACACACGCTAACGCCAACACACGCCAACACACGCTAACACACGCCAACACACGCCAACACACGCCAACGCACGCCAACACACGCCAACACACGCCAACACACGCCAACGCCCGCCAACACCCGCAACCGCCCACAGACGCCCACACACGCCCACGCCCACACACGCTAACACACGCTAACGCCAACACACGCTAACGCACGCCAACACACGCCAACGCCAACACACGCCAACACCAACAAACGCCAACACACGCCAATGCCAACACACGCCAACACACGCCAACGCCAACACACGCCAACGCCAACACACACCAACGCCAACACACGCCAACGCACGCCAACACACGCCAACGCCAACACACGCCAACACCAACAAACGCCAACACACGCCAATGCCAACACACGCCAACACACGCCAACGCCAACACACACCAACGCCAACACACGCCAACGCACGCCAACGCACGCCAACACACGCCAACACCAACACACGCCAACACCAACAAACGCCAACACACGCCAACACACGCCAACGCCAACACACGCCAACGCCAACACACGCCAACACATGCCAACACACGCCAACACACGCCAACGCCAACACACGCCAACACACGCCAACACACGCCAACGCCAACACACGCCAACACACGCCAACACACGCCAATGCAACACACGCCAACGCCAACACACGCCAACACCAACACACGCCAACACATGCCAACACACGCCAATGCCAACACACGCCAATGCCAACACACGCCAACGCCAACACACGCCAACACACGCCAACACCAACACACGCCAACACACGCCAACACACGCCAACACCAACACACGCCAACACCAACACACGCCAACACACGCCAACGCCAACACACACCAACACACGCCAACACCAACACACGCCAACACCAACACACGCCAACACCAACACACGCCAACACCAACACACGCCAACACACGCCAACACACGCCAACACACGCCAACACCAACACACACCAACACACGCCAACACCAACACACGCCAACACCAACACACGCCAACACCAACACACGCCAATGCAACACACGCCAACACCAACACACGCCAACACCAACACACGCCAACACCAACACACGCCAACACCAACACACGCCAACACACGCCAACACACGCCAACACCAACACACGCCAACACCAACACACGCCAACACCAACACACGCCAACACACGCCAACACCAACACACGCCAACACCAACACACGCCAACACCAACACACGCCAACACACGCCAACGCCAACACACACCAACACACGCCAACACCAACACACGCCAACACACGCCAACACCAACACACGCCAACACCAACACACGCCAACACCAACACACGCCAACACCAACACACGCCAACACCAACACACGCCAACACACGCCAACGCCAACACACGCCAACACACGCCAACACCAACACACGCCAACACACGCCAACACCAACACACGCCAACACCAACACACGCCAACACCAACACACGCCAACACACACCAACACACGCCAACACCAACACACGCCAACACCAACACACGCCAACACCAACACACGCCAACACCAACACACGCCAACACACGCCAACACACGCCAACACACGCCAACACACGCCAACACACGCCAACGCCAACACACGCCAACGCCAACACACGCCAACACACGCCAACACACGCCAACACACGCCAACGCCAACACACGCCAACGCCAACACACGCCAACACACGCCAACACCAACACACGCCAACACACACCAATGCGCCAATGCCAACAGAAGAGAACAGTCTGGGGAAAGTTCTCGGTCTGGACTCTGGTCACTGAAGTTCGTTCTTCCGCAGATCCCGGGCAAAGCCTTGTTCTCGTTGTTGAAGCGTTATCTTCGCGTGACGTCGCTCGTGGACTCCGCCCCCCCGACGGACGGCGACCCCGCCTCCTGGCTGCGGCGGGAGTTTGATGTTGCCATGGCGATGGCGGCTCTGATCTCGGAGCTGTTCCGGGTCTTGGGCTGCGACCGGACCCTGGTCCAGACCGAACCTCAGAAAACCAGGAAGTCCATCTTCAAACCCAACGGCCAATCAGTACGAAACCATCAGAACGCCAACCAATCACAGCGCAGCACGCCCCCCCCCCAGAAGGAGTTCAGGTGAGACCCCAAATCCGGTTCAGATCCTCCTGTAGACCCGGTTCAGATCCTCCTGTAGACCCGGTTCAGATCCTCCTGTAGACCCGGTTCAGATCCTCCTCTAGACCCGGTTCAGATCCTCCTCTAGACCCGGTTCAGATCCTCCTCTAGACCCGGTTCAGATCCTCCTGTAGACCCGGTTCAGATCCTCCTGTAGACCCGGTTCAGATCCTCCTCTAGACCCAGTATAGATCCTCCTCTAGACCCAGTATAGATCCTCCTCTAGACCCGGTTCAGATCCTCCTCTAGACCCGGTTCAGATCCTCCTCTAGACCCGGTTCAGATCCTCCTGTAGACCCGGTTCAGATCCTCCTCTAGACCCGGTGTAGATCCTCCTGTAGACTTGGTTCAGATCCTTCTGTAGACCCGGTTCAGATCCTCCTGTAGACCCGGTTCAGATCCTCCTCTAGACCCAGTATAGATCCTCCTGTAGACCCAGTATAGATCCTCCTGTAGACCCGGTTCAGATCCTCCTCTAGACCCGGTTCAGATCCTTCTCTAGACCTGGTTCAGATCCTTCTGTAGACCCGGTTCAGATCCTCCTCTAGACCCGGTTCAGATCCTCCTCTAGACCCGGTGTAGATCCTCCTGTAGACTTGGTTCAGATCCTTCTGTAGACCCGGTTCAGATCCTCCTGTAGACCCGGTTCAGATCCTCCTGTAGACCCAGTATAGATCCTCCTGTAGACCCAGTATAGATCCTCCTGTAGACCCAGTATAGATCCTCCTGTAGACCCGGTTCAGATCCTCCTCTAGACCCGGTTCAGATCCTCCTGTAGACCCGGTTCAGATCCTCCTGTAGACCCAGTATAGATCCTCCTGTAGACCCAGTATAGATCCTCCTGTAGACCCGGTTCAGATCCTCCTCTAGACCCGGTTCAGATCCTTCTCTAGACCCTGTTCAGATCCTCCTGTAGACCCGGTTCAGATCCTCCTCTAGACCTAAAGACCCCGCTGTAGTCCTGGCCCGGTCCTGACCCGGTCTCTGTGCAGGACGGCTCAGGACTTCGGCTCTCGCTCTGAGTACGAGTCGTACCTGCAGCAGACGCTCCGACCTGGGACCCGAGTCCGGATGAACCAGGACTATGAGGAAGTGCATGAGGGCGACCAGGGCGAGTTCCGGACCAGCAACAATGGCTCTCCCCCCGTACAGGTGAGCCCCGCCCCCAGCCCCGTACAGGTGAGCCCCGCCCCCAGCCCCGCCCCGTACAGGTGAGCCCCGCCCCGTACAGGTGAGCCCCGCCCCGTACAGGTGAGCCCCACCCCGTACAGGTGAGCCCCGCCCCCCAGCCCTGCCCCGTACAGGTGAGCCCCGCCCCCAGCCCCGCCTCGTACAGGTGAGCCCCGCCCCCAGCCCCGTACAGGTGAGCCCCGCCCCCAGCCCCGCCCCGTACAGGTGAGCCCCGCCCCGTACAGGTGAGCCCCGCCCCGTACCGGTGAGCCCCGCCCCCAGCCCCGCACCGTACAGGTGAGCCCCGCCCCGTCCAGGTGAGCTCCGCCCCCCGCCCCGCCCCGTACAGGTGAGCCCCGCCCCCAGCCCCGTACAGGTGAGCCCCGCCCCCAGCCCTGCCCCGTACAGGTGAGCCCCGCCCCGTACAGGTGAGCCCCGCCCCCAGCCCCGCCACGTACAGGTGAGCCCCGCCCCGTACAGGTGAGCCCCGCCCCAGCCCCGCCCCGTACAGGTGAGCTCCGCCCGAGCCCCGCCTCAGCCCCGTACAGGTGAGCCCCGCCCCAGCCCTGCCCCGTACAGGTGAGCCCCGCCTCGTACAGGTGAGCCCAGCCCCGCCCCGTACAGGTGAGCTCCGCCCCCAGCCCCGCCTCGTACAGGTGAGCCCCGCCCCTAACTCCGCCTCCAGGTGAGCCCCGCCCCTGCCCCGCCTCCAGGTGAGCCCCGCCCCCAGCCCCGCCACGTACAGGTGAACCCCGCCCCAGCCCCGTACAGGTGAGCCCCGCCCCAGCCCTGCCCCGTACAGGTGAGCCCCGCCCGTACAGGTGAGCCCTGCCCCAGCCCCGCCCCGTACAGGTGAGCCCCGCCCCGTACAGGTGAGCTCCGCCCCAGCCCCGCCCCGTACAGGTGAGCTCCGCCCCGAGCCCCGCCCCCAGCCCCGTACAGGTGAGCCCCGCCCCCAGCCCTGCCCCGTACAGGTGAGCCCCGCCCGTACAGGTGAGCCCAGCCCCGCCTCGTACAGGTGAGCCCCGAGCCCCGCCCCGTACAGGTGAGCTCCGCCCCCAGCCCCGCCCCGTACAGGTGAGCTCCGCCCCCAGCCTGTACAGGTGAGTCCACTTTGTGCCGAATTGACATATTTTGACACAAAGGGTCACAGCTCCAAACCCTGAGGCCCAGAGTCTGACACAGCTTCAGCAGTGAGTGTAGTGAGCCACACATGCTCAGGATGCTGCTTTGCTGCTTTACATGAATGTTGTTTATTCCTGTTCTGATATGTCTGTGTGTGTGTTTTACTCATCCAAATCTTGGAACGGCCTTAGAGGAAACTGATGTTGTGATTTTGCGAAATAAGCTGAATTCAATTGAATTGAATTGAAATTTGCCCAAGTCACAGCCTTTATTATTTTGGGTTTTTTTCCTGAGGCAAAAAAATGCAGTTGTTGGACCTGTTTGAATGTGTGTGTGCTGTGAGTGAGCTGCACTCACAGTCTGAATGTGTGTGTGCTGTGAGTGAGCTGCACTCACAGTCTGAATGTGTGTGTGCTGTGAGTGAGCTGCACTCACAGTCTGAATGTGTGTGTGCTGTAAGTGAGCTGCACTCACAGTCTGAATGTGTGTGCTGTGAGTGAGCTGCACTCACAGTCTGAATGTGTGTGACCTGTAAGTGAGCAGCACTCACAGTCTGACTGTGTGTGCTGTGAGTGAGCTGCACTCACAGTCTGAATGTGTGTGTGCTGTGAGTGAGCTGCACTCACAGTCTGAATGTGTGTGTGCTGTGAGTGAGCTGCACTCACAGTCTGAATGTGTGTGTGCTGTAAGTGAGCTGCACTCACAGTCTGAATGTGTGTGTGCTGTGAGTGAGCTGCACTCACAGTCTGAATGTGTGTGTGCTGTGAGTGAGCTGCACTCACAGACTTCATCTGCAGATCTACACAAACTAGAAGCTCTGAGCTTTAAAATGATGCGTCACACAAACCTGTGGGTCTGAGGTTTTCTTTAAGCTGTGACCTGTGGGTTTGTGTCACACACAGGATGAGGCCACAGGTTAAACAGGTTAAAGTCCAGTTTATGATCGTGCGTCAAAACATCTGAGCTGCACAAAGACCTCGAGGCAAAACTATAATGTCTGACTGTGTGTGTGTGTGTGTGTATCTGGCGTGTGTGTGTGTGTGTGTGTATCTGGCGTGTGTGTGTGTGTGTGTATCTGGCGTGTGTGTGTGTGTGTGTATCTGGCGTGTGTGTGTGTATCTGGCGTGTGTGTGTGTGTGTGTGTATCTGGCGTGTGTGTGTGTGTGTGTGTGTATCTGGCGTGTGTGTGTGTGTGTGTGTATCTGGCGTGTGTGTGTGTGTGTGTGTGTGTGTCGTGTGTGTGTGTGTGTGTGTGTATATTGTGTGTGTGTGTTTCTGGCGTGTGTGTGTGTGTGTGTGTGTGTGTGCGTGTGTGTGTGTGTGTGTATCTGGCGTGTGTGTGTGTGTATCTGGCGTGTGTGTGTGTGTGTGTGTGTGTGTGTGTGTGTGTGTGTATGTGTATCCATGCGTGTGTGTGTGTGTGTGTATCGTGTGTGTGTGTGTGTGTGTATCCATGGTGTGTGTGTGTGTGTGTGTGTGTGTATCCATGTGTGTGTGTGTGTGTGTGTGTATCCATGGTGTGTGTGTGTGTGTGTATCTGGCGTGTGTGTGTGTGTGTATCTGGCGTGTGTGTGTGTGTGTGTGTGTGTGTATCTTGAGTGTGTGTGTGTGTATCTGGCGTGTGTGAGTGTGTGTGTATGTGGAGTGTGTGTGTGTGTATCCATGGCGTGTGTGTGTATCCATGGTGTGTGTGTGTGTGTGTATCTGGCGTGTGTGTGTGTGTGTATCTGGCGTGTGTGTGTGTGTGTATCTGGCGTGTGTGTGTGTGTGTATCTGGCGTGTGTGTGTGTATCTGGCGTGTGTGCGTGTGTGTGTGTGTGTGTATATGTGGTGTGTGTGTGTGTGTGTGTGTGTGTATCAGGCAGGCGTGTGTGTGTGTGTGTGTGTGTGTATCTGCAGGCGTGTGTGTGTGTGTGTATCTGGCGTGTGTGTGTGTGTGTATCGGGCGTGTGTGTGTGTGTGTGTGTATGTTTCTGGCCTGTGTGTGTGTGTGTGTATCTGGCGTGTGTGTGTGTGTGTGTATCTGGCGTGTGTGTGTGTGTGTATCAGGCTTGTGTGTGTGTTTATCTGGCGTGTGTGTGTTTGTGTATCTGGCATGTGTGTGTGTGTGTGTGTGTGTGTGTGTGTTTCTGGCGTGTGTGTGTGTGTGTGTGTATCTGGCGTGTGTGTGTGTGTGTGTGTGTGTATCTGGCGTGTGTGTGTGTGTGTGTGTATCTGGCGTGTGTGTGTGTGTGTGTGTGTATATCTGGCGTGTGTGTGTGTGTGTGTATGTGTGTGTATCTGGCGTGTGTGTGTGTGTGTGTGTATCTGGCGTGTGTGTATGTGTGTGTGTGTGTGTATCTGGCGTGTGTGTGCGTGTGTGTGTGTGTGTATATCTGGCGTGTGTGTGTGTGTGTATGTGTGTGTATCTGGCGTGTGTGTGTGTGTGTGTGTGTATCTGGCGTGTGTGTGTGTGTGTGTATCTGGCGTGTGTGTGTGTGTGTATCTGGCGTGTGTGTGTGTGTGTGTGTGTGTGTGTGTGTATCTGGCGTGTGTGTGTGTGTGTGTGTGTGTATCTGGCGTGTGTGTGTGTGTGTGTGTGTGTGTGTATCTGGCGTGTGTGTGTGTGTGTGTGTATCTGGCGTGTGTGTGTGTGTGTGTGTGTGTATCTGGCGTGTGTGTGTGTGTGTGTATGTGTGTGTATCTGGCGTGTGTGTGTGTGTTCAGGTTCAGTGGGACTCTCTGGGCCGGACTTACTGGGTTCATTGGCACATGTTGGACATCGTGAGCTCCGCCCCAAAGACCTCAGACCAGACCAAGAACCCGACCGGACCCGAGTCCAGACCCGAGTCCAGACCCGAGTCCAGACCTGAGTCCAGACCCGAGTCCAGACCTGAGTCCAAGGAGACCCGGAAGGACCAGGGGCTGCCCACAGGTGAGACACACACACACAACACACACACACACACACTATACACACACACTATACACACACACACACACTATACACACACTATACACACACACACACACACACACACACACTATACACACACTATACACACACTATACACACACACACACTATACACACACACACACACACACACACACACTATACACACACTATACACACACTATACACACACTATACACACACACACTATACACACACACACACTATACACACACACACACTATACACACACTCACATTATACACACACTATACACACACTATACACACACACACACTATACACACACTATACACACACTATACACACACACACACACTATACACACACACACTATACACACACTCACATTATACACACACTATACACACACTATACACACACTATACACACACACACACACTATACACACACTATACACACACACACACACACACACACACACACACACACACACACACACACACACACACACACACACTATACACACACACACACACACTATACACACACTATACACACACACACTATACACACACACACACACACACTATACACACACACACACACACTATACACACACACACTACACACTATACACACACACACTACACACTATACACACACTATACACACACACACACTATACACACACACACACACTATACACACACACACACTATACACACACACACACACACACACACTATACACACACACACTACACACTATACACACACACACTACACACTATACACACACACACACACACTATACACACACACACTACACACTATACACACACACACTACACACTATACACACACTATACACACACACACTTGGCTCTTTCAGTCTGACAGAATCGTGTCGGTTTTTGCTCCTAATCTCAACCCGACTGACGAGTTCACGTTGAAAATCAGAGCGTTCAGAACCAACTCACCCGTGACAACACAGGGCGGGTTCATCCGGGTCACAGCGGGTTCATCCGGGTCACAGCGGGTTCATCCGGGTCACAGCGGGTTCATCCGGGTCACAGGGCGGGTTCATCCGGGTCACAGGGCGGGTTCATCCGGGTCACAGCGGGTTCATCCGGGTCACAGCGGGTTCATCCGGGTCACAGCGGGTTCATCCGGGTCACAGCGGGTTCATCCGGGTCACAGGGCGCGTTCATCCGGGTCACAGCGGGTTCATCCGGGTCACAGCGGGTTCATCCGGGTCACAGCGGGTTCATCCGGGTCACTGCGGGTTCATCCGGGTCACAGGGCGGGTTCATCCGGGTCACAGCGGGTTCATCCGGGTCACAGCGGGTTCATCCGGGTCACTGCGGGTTCATCCGGGTCACAGCGGGTTCATCCGGGTCACAGCGGGTTCATCCGGGTCACAGCGGGTTCATCCGGGTCACAGCGGGTTCATCCGGGTCACAGCGGGTTCATCCGGGTCACAGCGGGTTCATCCGGGTCACTGCGGGTTCATCCGGGTCACAGGGCGCGTTCATCCGGGTCACAGCGGGTTCATCCGGGTCACAGCGGGTTCATCCGGGTCACAGCGGGTTCATCCGGGTCACTGCGGGTTCATCCGGGTCACAGGGTGGGTTCATCCGGGTCACAGCGGGTTCATCCGGGTCACAGCGGGTTCATCCGGGTCACTGCGGGTTCATCCGGGTCACAGCGGGTTCATCCGGGTCACTGCGGGTTCATCCGGGTCACAGCGGGTTCATCCGGGTCACTGCGGGTTCATCCGGGTCACAGCGGGTTCATCCGGGTCACAGCGGGTTCATCCGAGTCACAGCGGGTTCATCCGAGTCACAGCGGGTTCATCCGGGTCACAGCGGGTTCATCCGGGTCACTGCGGGTTCATCCGGGTCACTGCGGGTTCATCCGGGTCACAGCGGGTTCATCCGGGTCACTGCGGGTTCATCCGTGTCACAGCGGGTTCATCCGTGTCACAGCGGGTTCATCCGTGTCACAGCGGGTTCATCCGTGTCACAGCGGGTTCATCCGAGTCACAGCGGGTTCATCCGGGTCACAGCGGGTTCATCCGAGTCACAGCGGGTTCATCCGGGTTACTGCGGGTTCATCCGGGTCACAGGGCGCGTTCATCCGGGTCACAGGGCGCGTTCATCCGGGTCACAGCGGGTTCATCCGGGTCACAGCGGGTTCATCCGGGTCACTGCGGGTTCATCCGGGTCACAGCGGGTTCATCCGGGTCACAGCGGGTTCATCCGGGTCACAGCGGGTTCATCCGGGTCACTGCGGGTTCATCCGGGTCACAGCGGGTTCATCCGGGTCACAGCGGGTTCATCCGGGTCACAGCGGGTTCATCCGGGTCACAGGGCGCGTTCATCCGGGTCACAGGGCGGGTTCATCCGGGTCACAGCGGGTTCATCCGGGTCACTGCGGGTTCATCCGGGTCACAGCGGGTTCATCCGGGTCACAGCGGGTTCATCCGGGTCACTGCGGGTTCATCCGGGTCACAGCGGGTTCATCCGGGTCATAGCGGGTTCATGGTCCGGTCATCGTATGGTTCTATCCGGTCACAGCGGATCATCCATCCGGGTCAAGGAAGTGGGTCTCAATCAGCTGAGCAGAAATGACGTCCTGTAATTACCACAGAAATAATCATGAAGAATTTTAGAAATAAACTCACACAAATGAAACTGTCACAGCTCAAAACAGCACAAACCAAATACAAACGTTTGACATCATTTTCTGCTGTTTTGAGGCTGTTTCACATTCTGAGGTTCTGGACGACGTCATCGACCAAAATAAAACTGAATATCTGAAGAACCAGAATCACACAAACGTTTGACACAGTTTTTGTAGGTTTGAGTTTGAGGCGACTTCAGGTCGACCCCGAAACCAACAGACCTGAAAACAGCTTCAGAGGCAGTGCTGTTCCTGTTGTGTAACTGTTCTCTCTGCTCTTTCTCTCTCTGCTCTTTCTCTCTGCTCTTTCTCTCTGCTCTTTCTCTCTCTGCTCTTTCTCTCTCTGCTCTTTCTCTCTCTGCTCTTTTTCTCTCTGCTCTTTCTCTCTCTGCTCTTTCTCTCTCTGCTCTTTCTCTCTCTGCTCTTTCTCTCTGCTCTTTCTCTCTCTGCTCTTTCTCTCTCTGCTCTTTCTCTCTGCTCTTTCTCTCTGTTCTTTTTCTCTCTGCTCTTTCTCTCTGCTCTTTCTCTCTCTGCTCTTTTTCTCTCTGCTCTTTCTCTCTCTGCTCTTTCTCTGCTCTTTTTCTCTCTGCTCTTTCTCTCTGCTCTTTCTCTCTCTGCTCTTTCTCTGCTCTTTGTCTCTCTGCTCTTTGTCTCTTTGCTCTTTTTCTCTCTGCTCTTTCTCTCTGCTCTTTCTCTCTCTGTTTGTCGTCAGAGCCGCTGTTGCTCCGCCCCTCCCTCTACACCTGCCCGTACCTGAGCACAGGTGAGCAGAAGGGGGCGGAGCTTAGCACAGGTGAGTGGTGGGAGCTGCTGTTCTTCGTGCGGCGATTGGAGGCGGGGCATCAGGAGCAGGTGCGGCGCCTCCTGCAGAGGGCGCTACAGGTGAGTACGCCGACGACCTCTGACCCCTAAGCCCCGCCCCCCCATCCACCGGTGCTCTCTGATTGGCTGTTCCCCAGGAGGCGGAGCTGGACGACGCCGCTCTGATCGGTCTGAGCGTGCCCATCTCCGTGGCAACGCAGGTGCTGCACTTCCTGGAGCGGCACCTGACGGCGCCGAGTCTGAAGGAGCTGCAGAGGGCGAGCGGCGCCACCAAACTGCGAGGGGCACAGGCTCGGGGTACGTATGGGCACAGACTTGGGGTACTTACAGGCACAGACTCGGGGGGCGTACGGGCACAGACTCAGGGGGCGTACGGGCACAGACTCAGGGGGCGTACGGGCACAGACTCAGGGGGCGTACGGGCACAGACTCAGGGGGCGTACGGGCACAGACTCAGGGGGCGTACGGGCACAGACTCAGGGGGCGTACGGGCACAGACTCAGGGGGCGTACAGGCACAGACTCGGGGTACTTACGGGCACAGACAGACTCGGGGTACTTACGGGCACAGACTCAGGGGGCGTACAGGCACAGACTTGGGGGGCGTACGGGCACAGACTCAGGGGGCGTACAGGCACAGACTCGGGGCGTACAGGCACAGACTCAGGGGGCGTACAGGCACAGACTCGGGGTACTTACGGGCACAGACTCAGGGGACGTACGGGCACAGGCTCGGGGGGCGTATGGGCACAGACTCAGGGGACGTACGGGCACAGGCTCGGGGTGCTTACGGGCACAGGCTCCGGGGTACTTACGGGCACAGACTCAAGGGGCGTACGGGCACAGGCTCCGGGGTACTTATGGGCACAAACTCGGGGGACATACGGGCACAGACTCGGGGGACATACGGGCACAGACTCGGGGGACATACGGGCACAGACTCGGGGGACATACGGGCACAGACTCGGGGGACATACGGGCACAGACTCGGGGGACATACGGGCACAGGCTCAGGGGGCGTACGGGCACAGGCTCGGGACGTACGGGCACAGACTCAAGGGGGTGTACGGGCACAAACTCGGGGGACATACGGCACAGACTTCAGGTCGAGCTCTAAACTCTGGACCTGCTCCTGGTTTTTCAGGTTCCTCCTCGGACCTTCGTTCTCCTGACGCGTGTCTGGAGTCAGCCTCAAAAAAACCCAAGACCGAGACCCAGGTCCAGACCGAGGTCCAGGTCCAAACCGAGGTCCAGGTCCAGACCGAGGTCCAGGTCCAGACCGAGGCGCCTTCTGAGGACTTCCCCCCAGACCTGGAGCAAACCATCTCAGGTGAGTCCCACAGGTCTGTGGAACCCAGAGGAACCCTGTGGACCCCAGAGGAACTCTGAGAAACCCTGAGGAACTCTGAGGAACCCAGAGGAACTCTGAGGAACTCTGAGGAACCCTGTGTTCTGTGTGCAGTGTTGTCGGAGCGCGTGCGGGAGAAGAAGTCGGTCCTGGAGCGTTTGTCGGAGACGGTGACAGTTCTTCAGGTGGAGCAGAAGGCCCCGGCTTCAGGAGGAGGTTCCAGTTCTCCTAGTTCCGCTCTCGGTCTCCAGCTCGCGGCCGTGGTCCTGATGATCCGGACGCTGGATCAGGACTCTACAGAGCGAGACAAGACCTTCACCGAGTCCACGGCCAGGTACGACTAAAGCCACACTGTGGGTTTTTACAGGATCTGGTCCCTGGTCTGGTCTCTGGTCTCTGGTCTCTGGTCTGGTCCCTGGTCTGGTCTCTGGTCTGTGGTCTCTGGTCTGTGGTCTGGTTTCTGGTCTCTGGTCTCTGGTCTGGTCTGGTCTCTGGTCTGTGGTCTCTGGTCTCTGGTCTGTGGTCTCTGGTCACTGGTCTCTGGACTCTGGACTCTGGTCTCTGGTCTCTGGTCTCTGGTCTGGTCTCTGGTCACTGGTCACTGGTCTCTGGACTTTGGTCTCTGGTCTGGTCTCTGGTCTCTGGTCTCTGGTCTCTGGTCCGGTCTCTGGTCTCTGGTCTGGTCTCTGGTCCGGTCTCTGACCTGGTCTCTGGTCCGGTCTCTGGTCACTGGTCTCTGGTCTCTGGACTGGTCTCTGGTCACTGGTCTCTGGACTCTGGTCTCTGGTCTGGTCTCTGGTCTCTGGTCTCTGGACTCTGCTCTGGTCTCTGGTCTCTGGTCTCTGGTCCGGTCTCTGGTCTCTGGTCTGGTCTCTGGTCCGGTCTCTGACCTGGTCTCTGGTCTGGTCTCTGGTCACTGGTCTCTGGTCACTGGTCTCTGGACTCTGGACTCTGGACTCTGGTCTGTTCTCTGGTCTCTGGTCACTGGTCACTGGTCTCTGGACTCTGGACTCTGGTCTCTGGTCCGGTCTCTGGTCTCTGGTCTGGTCTCTGGTCCGGTCTCTGACCTGGTCTCTGGTCACTGGTCTCTGGTCTCTGGTCTCTGGTCTGGTCTCTGGTCTGGTCTCTGGTCACTGGTCACTGGTCACTGGTCTCTGGTCACTGGTCTCTGGTCTGGTCTCTGGTCACTGGTCTCTGGTCTCTGTTCTCTGGTCACTGGTCACTGGTCACTGGTCACTGGTCTCTGGACTCTGGTCACTGGTCTCTGGTCTGGTCTCTGGTCACTGGTCTCTGGTCTCTGTTCTCTGGTCACTGGTCACTGGTCACTGGTCACTGGTCTCTGGACTCTGGTCTCTGGTCCGGTCTCTGGTCTGGTCTCTGGTCTCTGGTCTGGTCTCTGGTCCGGTCTCTGACCTGGTCTCTGGTCACTGGTCTCTGGTCTCTGGACTCTGGTCACTGGTCTCTGGTCTCTGGTCTTTGGTCTGGTCTCTGGTCTCTGGTCTGGTCTCTGGTCTCTGGTCTCTGGACTCTGGTCTGGTCACTGGTCTCTGGTCTCTGGTCTCAGATCTCTGGTCTCTGGTCTGGTCTCTGGTCACTGGTCTCTGGTCTGGACTCTGGTCTCTGGTCTCTGGTCTCTGGTCTGGTCTCTGGTCTCTGGTCTGGACTCTGGTCACTGGTCTCTGGTCTGGTCTCTGGTCACTGGACTCTGGTCTCTGGTCTCTGGTCTCTGGTCTCTGGTCTCTGGTCTGGTCACTGGTCACTGGTCACTGGTCTCTGGTCTCTGGTCTCTGGTCTCTGGTCTCTGGTCTCTGGTCTCTGGTCTCTGGTCTGGTCTCTGGTCTCTGGTCTCTGGTCTCTGGTCTGGTCTCTGGTCTCTGGTCTCTGGTCTCTGGTCCGGTCTCTGACCCGGTCTCTGGTCTGGTCCAGGTCCCGGGTCCTGGCGCTCCTCGTGGACTTCCTGTCGGGTCCGTCGGAGGTTCTGGTCTGGTCGAGTCTCCGGTTGCTGCGGCGACTCATGCTGAAGTTTGATTGGACGGAACCGTTTTGCACCGGGGGTGGAGCCTGTGCCGTCTTGAGCGCCATGAAAGGGCATGAAGGAAGTGTGAGGGTCCAGCAGGGGGCGCTGGAGGTACGATACCTACTATACACACTATACACACACTATACACACACTATACACACACTATACACACTATACACACTATACACACACTATACACACACTATACACACACTATACACACACTATGCACACACTATACACACACTATACACACTATACACACACTATACACACTATACACACACTATACACACTATACACACTATACACACTATACACACACTATACACACACTATACACACTATACACACACTATACACACACTATACACACTATACACACTATACACACACTATACACACTATACACACACTATACACACACTATACACACACTATACACACACTATACACACTATACACACACTATACACACTATACACACACTATACACACTATACACACACTATACACACTATACACACACTATACACACACTATACACACACTATACACACTATACACACACTATACACACACTATACACACTATACACACACTATACACACTATACACACTATACACACACTATACACACACTATACACACACTATACACACTATACACACTATACACACACTATACAATAATAATTATACACACTATACACACACTATACACACTATACACACACTATACACACTATACACACTATACACACACTATACACACACTATACACACTATACACACACTATACACACACTATACACACTATACACACACTATACACACTATACACACACTATACACACACTATACACACTATACACACTATACACACTATACACACACTATACACACTATACACACACTATACACACTATACACACACTATACACACACTATACACACTATACACACACTATACACACTATACACACACTATACACACACTATACACACACTATACACACACTATACACACACTATACACACACTATACACACACTATACACACTATACACACACTATACACACTATACACACTATACACACACTATACACACTATACACACACTATACACACACTATACACACTATACACACACTATACACACTATACACACACTATACACACACTATACACACTATACACACTATACACACTATACACACTATACACACTATACACACACTATACACACTATACACACACTATACACACACTATACACACTATACACACACTATACACACACTATACAATAATAATTATACACACTATACACACACTATACACACACTATACACACTATACACACACTATACACACAATATACACACTATACACACACTATACACACTATACACACTATACACACACTATACACACACTATACACACACTATACACACTATACACACTATACACACTATACACACTATACACACACTATACACACACTATACACACTATACACACACTATACACACTATACACACACTATACACACTATACACACTATACACACACTATACACACACTATACACACTATACACACACTATACACACTATACACACTATACACACACTATACACACACTATACACACACTATACACACTATACACACACTATACACACTATACACACACTATACACACTATACACACTATACACACACTATACACACACTATACACACACTATACACACTATACACACTATACACACACTATACACACACTATACACACACTATACACACTATACACACACTATACACACTATACACACACTATACACACTATACACACTATACACACACTATACACACACTATACACACTATACACACTATACACACACTATACACACTATACACACACTATACACACTATACACACTATACACACACTATACACACTATACACACACTATACACACACTATACACACTATACACACACTATACACACACTATACACACTATACACACACTATACACACACTATACACACACTATACACACACTATACACACTATACACACACTATACACACACTATACACACTATACACACTATACACACTATACACACACTATACACACTATACACACTATACACACACTATACACACACTATACACACTATACACACTATACACACTATACACACACTATACACACTATACACACACTATACACACTATACACACTATACACACACTATACACACTATACACACTATACACACACTATACACACTATACACACACTATACACACTATACACACTATACACACACTATACACACTATACACACACTATAATAATAATAATTATACACACACTATACACACTATACACACACTATACACACTATACACACACTATACACACTATACACACACTATACACACTATACACACACTATACACACTATACACACTATACACACACTATACACACTATACACACACACTATACACACACTATACACACTATACACACACTATACACACTATACACACTATACACACTATACACACACTATACACACTATACACACACTATACACACACTATACACACACTATACACACTATACACACACTATACACACACTATACACACTATACACACTATACACACACTATACACACACTATACACACTATACACACTATACACACACTATACACACTATACACACACTATACACACACTATACACACACTATACACACTATACACACACTATACACACTATACACACACTATACACACACTATACACACTATACACACACTATACACACTATACACACTATACACACACTATACACACTATACACACACTATACACACACTATACACACACTATACACACTATACACACTATACACACTATACACACACTATACACACACTATACACACACTATACACACACTATACACACACTATACACACTATACACACACTATACACACACTATACACACACTATACACACTATACACACACTATACACACACTATACATACACACTATACACACACTATACACACTATACACACTATACACACACTATACACACTATACACACACTATACACACTATACACACTATACACACACTATACACACTATACACACACTATACACACTATACACACTATACACACTATACACACACTATACACACTATACACACACTATACACACACTATACACACACTATACACACTATACACACACTATACACACACTATACACACTATACACACACTATACACACTATACACACACTATACACACTATACACACACTATACACACTATACACACTATACACACACTATACACACTATACACACACTATACACACTATACACACACTATACACACTATACACACTATACACACACTATACACACTATACACACTATACACACACTATACACACACTATACACACTATACACACACTATACACACACTATACACACTATACACACTATACACACACTATACACACTATACACACACTATACACACACTATACACACTATACACACTATACACACTATACACACACTATACACACACTATACACACTATACACACTATACACACTATACACACACTATACACACTATACACACTATACACACACTATACACACACTATACACACTATACACACACTATACACACTATACACACACTATACACACACTATACACACTATACACACACTATACACACTATACACACTATACACACACTATACACACTATACACACACTATACACACTATACACACACTATACACACACTATACACACTATACACACACTATACACACACTATACACACACTATACACACACTATACACACTATACACACTATACACACACTATACACACTATACACACTATACACACACTATACACACTATACACACACTATACACACTATACACACACTATACACACTATACACACACTATACACACACTATACACACACTATACACACACTATACACACTATACACACACTATACACACACTATACACACTATACACACACTATACACACTATACACACACTATACACACTATACACACTATACACACACTATACACACACTATACACACTATACACACACTATACACACTATACACACTATACACACTATACACACTATACACACTATACACACTATACACACTATACACACTATACACACTATACACACACTATACACACTATACACACTATACACACACTATACACACACTATACACACTATACACACACTATACACACACTATACACACTATACACACACTATACACACACTATACACACTATACACACACTATACACACTATACACACACTATACACACTATACACACACTATACACACACTATACACACTATACACACACTATACACACTATACACACTATACACACTATACACACACTATACACACTATACACACACACTATACACACTATACAATAATAATTATACACACTATACACACACTATACACACACTATACACACACTATACACACACTATACACACTATACACACACTATACACACTATACACACACTATACACACACTATACACACTATACACACACTATACACACTATACAATAATAATTATACACACACTATACACACTATACACACTATACACACACTATACAATAATAATTATACAGACTACACACACACTATACACACTATACCCACACTATACACACTACACACACTATACACACACTATACACACTATACACACACTATACATACACACTATACACACTATATACACACTATACACACACTATACACACTATACACACACTATACACACTATACACACACTATACACACTATACACACTATACACACTATACACACACTATACACACACTATACACACTATACACACACTATACACACACTATACACACACTATACACACTATACACACACTATACACACACTATACACACACTATACACACACACTATACACACTATACACACTATACACACACTATACACACACTATACACACTATACACACACTATACACACACTATACACACTATACACACACTATACACACACTATACACACTATACACACACTATACACACTATACACACACTATACACACACTATACACACACTATACACACACTATACACACTATACACACACTATACACACTATACACACACTATACACACTATACACACTATACACACACTATACACACACTATACACACACTATACACACTATACACACACTATACACACTATACACACACTATACACACACTATACACACACTATACACACTATACACACACTATACACACTATACACACACTATACACACTATACACACACTATACACACACTATACACACTATACACACACTATACACACACTATACACACACTATACACACTATACACACTATACACACACTATACACACTATACACACACTATACACACACTATACACACACTATACACACACTATACACACTATACACACACTATACACACACTATACACACACTATACACACTAAACACACACTATACACACACTATACACACTATACACACACTATACACACTATACACACACTATACACACTATACACACACTATACACACACTATACACACACTATACACACACTATACACACTATACACACTATACACACACTATACACACTATACACACACTATACACACTATACACACACTATACACACTATACACACACTATACACACACTATACACACTATACACACACTATACACACTATACACACACTATACACACTATACACACACTATACACACACTATACACACTATACACACACTATACACACTATACACACTATACACACACTATACACACACTATACACACACTATACACACTATACACACACTATACACACACTATACACACTATACACACACTATACACACTATACACACTATACACACTATACACACACTATACACACTATACACACACTATACACACTATACACACACTATACACACTATACACACTATACACACACTATACACACACTATACACACTATACACACACTATACACACACTATACACACACTATACACACTATACACACACTATACACACACTATACACACACTATACACACACTATACACACTATACACACACTATACACACTATACACACACTATACACACACTATACACACTATACACACTATACACACACTATACACACTATACACACTATACACACACTATACACACTATACACACACTATACACACACTATACACACTATACACACTATACACACACTATACAAATTATACACACACTATACACACACTATACACACACTATACACACACTATACACACACTATACACACACTATACACACACTATACACACACTATACACACTATACACACTATACACACACTATACACACTATACACACACTATACACACTATACACACACTATACACACACTATACACACACTATACACACTATACACACTATACACACTATACACACACTATACACACTATACACACACTATACACACACTATACACACTATACACACACTATACACACACTATACACACTATACACACTATACACACACTATACACACACTATACACACACTATACACACTATACACACTATACACACACTATACACACTATACACACTATACACACACTATACAATAATAATTCATACACACACTATACACACTATACACACTATACACACACTATACACACTATACACACACTATACACACTATACACACTATACACACACTATACACACACTATACACACTATACACACACTATACACACTATACACACTATACACACACTATACACACTATACACACTATACACACACTATACACACTATACACACACTATACACACACTATACACACACTATACACACTATACACACACTATACACACTATACACACTATACACACACTATACACACTATACACACTATACACACACTATACACACTATACACACACTATACACACACTATACACACACTATACACACTATACACACTATACACACTATACACACTATACACACACTATACACACTATACACACACTATACACACTATACACACTATACACACACTATACACACACTATACACACTATACACACACTATACACACTATACACACACTATACACACACTATACACACTATACACACTATACACACTATACACACACTATACACACACTATACACACTATACACACACTATACACACTATACACACTATACACACACTATACACACACTATACACACACTATACACACTATACACACACTATACACACACTATACACACTATACACACTATACACACTATACACACACTATACACACTATACACACACTATACACACACTATACACACACTATACACACACTATACACACTATACACACACTATACACACTATACACACTATACACACACTATACACACACTATACACACACTATACACACACTATACACACACTATACACACACTATACACACACTATACACACACTATACACACTATACACATTATACACACTATACACACTATACACACACTATGCACACACTATACACACACTATACACACTATACACACACTATACACACTATACACACACTATACACACTATACACACTATACACACACTATGCACACACTATACACACACTATACACACTATACACACTATACACACACTATACACACTATACACACACTATACACACACTATACACACTATACACACACTATACACACTATACACACTATACACACACTATGCACACACTATACACACACTATACACACTATACACACTATACACACACTATACACACTATACACAAACTATACACACACTATACACACACTATACACACACTATACACACTATACACACTATACACACACTATGCACACACTATACACACACTATACACACTATACACACTATACACACTATACACACTATACACACACTATGCACACACTATACACACACTATACACACTATACACACTATACACACACTATACACACTATACACAAACTATACACACACTTTACACACTATACACACTGGGTCCAGGAGGGGGCGCTGGAGGTCAGAGGACACATACAGACAGTACATATACAGAGTCTATGGTTTAATATTTACAGTCTCTGACAAAAGTTTTGTCTCTGATCCATTTTGTAGAAACAAAAGTTTATAATCTGACTTTAAATGAATCGATTGGTTTTAGAAATGTCTCATATTAAAGCTCAAACCTCCCAAAGCTCAATGTACTCAAATAAATTTGCTTCACTGAAGAAACACTGATCATTTACTGAACACAAAGGTCAGATTTTGGCAGGACAAAAGTCTTGTCTCCTTGTCATATGATGCACCCAGTCCTAGATTCCAGCCTCACCTGTGATCAGTTACTGATCAGTCACTTAGTGGGTGTGTATAAAAAGAACCCCAGCACACCAGACCCTCACATCAACTGCAACTTGACCTCTGACAACAGGCCTAAGATCCACCCTGAGACCAAAGCCTTAATTATCAAGAGGCTGAAGACCAGATCCACTGCTGAGGTGGCCGACACCTTCAATGTGTCTCAGCGTCAAGTACAAAGAATAAGACAAAGATCTGAAAAGACTGGAGATGTTTTTGACAAGCCCAGGTCCAGCAGACCCCGCAAGACAACTGCTCAGGAGGACCGTTTGGTGATGTGAAAATCCAAGGCCCCTTTTCCACTGCAGCAGAGCTCCACCAGGCCTGGTCACCTCAAGTCCCTGTGTCAACAGAACAGTTTGTAGAATTCTGTCTGGAAATGGCCTCCATGGTCGAATCAGTGCACAGAAACCAGCACTAAACAAAAGGCAATTAAAAAACCGTGTGGCATTTGCCAAGGCCCACAGCCTGCTGAAAGGATGGACCCTGGAAAAGTGGCAGAAGGTGGATTTCTCAGATGAATCCTCGGTTGAATTACATCACAGCCGCCGCAAATATTGCAGGAGACCTACTGGAGCCCACATGGATCCAAGATTCACCCAGAAAACAGTTCAGTTTGGTGGTGGAAAAATCCTGGTCTGGGTACATCCAGTATGGGGGTGTGTGAGACATTTGCAGGGTGAAGGAAATATCAATATCCTAAAATATGAAGAAGTATTAGCACCTCTTACATTCCCAACCATAAAAGGGGTCACATTTTGCAGCAGGATGGGGCTCCATCACATACTTCTATCTCTACATCAAAGTTCCTCAAGGTGAAGAAGATCAAGGTGCTCCAGGACTGGCCCAGTCACCAGACATGAACATCACTGAGCAGGTCTGGGGTAGAATGAAAGAGGAAGAATGGAAGGAACAACCAAAGAACCTGGAGGAACTCTGGAGGCTGTGAGACACTTTCTTTGCTGTTCCTGATGACTTCATCAACAAACTGTATGAATCACTGTGGAACCACATGGATGAAGTCCTTCAGCTCATGGAAGTCATACAAGATATTAAATATGGAGCTCACAGCACCACTACTTAATTCACTGACGTTATGCAACAGATTTTTGTATTTGAAGTAAATTATTTGTTCAATTTTCTGTCGGCGACAAAACTTTTGTCTTGCCAAAATCTGATCTTTGTGTTCAGTAAATGATCAATGTTTCTTCAGTGAAGCAAATTTATTTGAGTAAATTGAGCAGAATTTGGGAGGTTTGAGCTTTAATATGAGACATTTCTGAAACCAGTCGATTCATTTAAAGTCACGTTATAAACTTTTGTTTCTACTAAATGGATCAGAGACTTTTGTCAGAGACTGTACATGTGAATAGCACAAACTGTACAAACACTCACAGCCTTCTCACAGTTACCCCCCCCCCTCCTCCTCCCCATCCCCCCATCTCCCCCCTTCCCCCCCACTCCTCCTCCCCCTCCCCCCATCTCCCACTCCTCCTCCCCCTCCCCCCACTCCTCCTCCTCCCCCCCCACTCCTCCTCCCCCTCCCCCCATCTCCCACCCCCCCACTCCTCCCCCCCCTCCCCCCACTCCTCCTCCCCCTCCCCCCACTCCTCCTCCCCCTCCCCCCATCTCCCCCCCTCCTCCCCCCCCCACTCCTCCTCCCCCTCCCCCATCTCCCACTCCTCCTCCCCTCCTCCCCACTCCTCCTCCCCCCACTCCTCCTCCCCCTCCCCCATCTCCCACCCCCCACTCCTCCTCCCCCCCCCCCACTCCTCCTCCCCCTCCCCCCCTCTCCCACCCCCCCACTCCTCCTCCCCCTCCCCCCATCTCCCACTCCTCCTCCCCCTCCCCCATCTCCCACTCCCCCTCCCCCCCCCTCCTCAGGTGCTGCAGCTGGTCACAGGTGTGGGCAGTGCGCCCCCTGTGGCCGAGGGGCAGGTGGTGCGGCAGGTTTTCGCCAGCATCAGCTCGGCCACGCCCCCCGGCTCCAGCGGGCTCCTGGGGGCGGTGCCCGCCGCCCTGCGCCTCCTGCTGCGCCACCACAGTAGAGAGAGGCCGGAGGAGGCGCGGCCCAAGGCCCGGGACTCGGAGGAGGCGCGCGGGCCCCGGGGCCCGGAGCCCGTGCTCTCCCGCCTGGACGAGGCGCGCTCCGGCCTCAGCCTGGTGCGGGACCTGAAGGGGAGGCGCTCGGTGCTGGAGGAGGTGCGCAGCAGCCTGCACCCCGTCAGGTCTGTGCTGCAGGAGGAGATCCTGGAGGAGGACGGGTCGGAGCAGATCCGGGTCGGGCTCCTGGTCCTGTCCTGGCTCCTGTCGCACTCGGAGCTGAAGGAGGCGCTGGAGGCGAGTGAGCTCCGCTCCGTCCTGCAGGAGTGCGTCACTGAGCACGTGCAGCCAGCGCTCGCACTGAGCGTGCTCAGAACGCTGTCCACAGGTGAGTGCTGAAAGATCCTGGACCGGGCAGGATCCTAGTCCGGGCTAGATCCTAGTCCGGTTCAGGTCTGACCCGGTCCCTCTCTCAGACCAGGACCTGGACATGCCCGAGTCCCAGGTCCGGACTCTGGTGTCAGGGCTGAAGGAGCCCGGAGCGTCGAAGGAGGTGATCCAGACTCTGGAGAAGCTTCTGTGCGACACAGCACCACAAGAGGGCTCCCTGAGGGAGGTGAGGACTGCACCTCCTCCTCTGCACCTGCTCCTCTGCACCCCCTCTCTCCTAACTCCTCCCCTCTCTCCTCTCTCCTAACTCCTCCCCTCCTAACTCCTCCCTCTGGTCAGGTGACTCAGGACGCTGACGTCCTATTGGACGTCGTGAGTCTTTTGGAGTCGCAGAAATCAGACAAATCGTCGTGTTTGTCTCTGCTGAGGTGAGCCCGCCCCCCGAGCGCTCCCATTGGCCCGTGCCCCTCTGTTCTCTGCTCTGATTGGCCGTTTCCCCCGCAGGATTCTGGGGAAACTCTTGGACAGTTTTGACGAGGATTTTCCGTGGCACCGGGTCATCGAGTCGAGTCTGAACACGCTGAGCCTGCACCTGCCCGACCTCAAGGTGAGACCGGGTTCAGACCGGGTTCAGACCGGGTTCAGACCGGGTTCAGACCGGGTTCAGACCGGGTTCAGACCGGGTTCAGACTGGGTTTAGACCGGGTTCAGACCTGGGTTCAGACTGGGTTTAGGCCTGGTTTAGTCCCGGTTCAGTCCCGGTTTATTCCTGGTTTATTCCTGGTTTAGTCCTGGTTTGGACCTGGTTTAGACCTTGGTCTCCTGTGGTTTGGGTCTGGTCCTGACCCGGTTCTGCTCTGGTTCTTCTCTGGTCCTGCTCCGGTCCTGACCTGGTCCTGACCCGGTCCTGCTCCGGTCCTGCCCCGGTCCTGACCCGGTCCTGCTCCGGTCCTGACCTGGTCCTGACCCGGTCCTGCTCCGGTCCTGCTCCGGTCCTGACCCGGTCCTTCTCCGGTCCTGCTCCGGTTCTGACCCGGTCCTGGTGCAGCTGTGCCAGGCGGCTGTGGGGCTCCTGTTCCGGTTGGCGTCTCTGGATAAGGACCTCGGGGTTATGATGGTCTGGTTCGGGGCCGGGCCGGTTCTGGACCGAGTCCTGGAGAAACACGAGTCCCTGAAGAAGACGTCGGACCTGAAGGACCTGATCCAAGACCTGAGCCCCATCTCCATCTTGTACAAGAGCCTGGGGTCCAGCGTGTTGTCGGGCTGCCTGCAGGTCCATACACACATGAACCATACACACACATAACCATACACACACTGAACCATACACACACTGAACCATACACACACTGAACCATAAACACTATACACGCTGAACCATACATACACTGAACCATACACACACTGAACCATACACACACTGAACCATACACACACTGAACCATACACACACTGAACCATACACACACTGAACCATACACACACTGAACCATACACACACTGAACCATACACACACTGAACCATACACACACTGAACCATACACACACTGAACCATACACACACTGAACCATACACACACTGAACCATAAACACTATACATGCTGAACCATACATACACTGAACCATACACACACTGAACCATACACACACTGAACCATACACACGCTGAACCATACATACACTGAACCATACACACACTGAACCATACACACACTGAACCATACACACACTGAACCATACACACGCTGAACCATACACACACTGAACCATACACACACTGAACCATACACACACTGAACCATACACACACTGAACCATAAACACTATACACGCTGAACCATACATACACTGAACCATACACACACTGAACCATACACACACTGAACCATACACACACACTGAACCATAAACACTATACACGCTGAACCATACATACACTGAACCATACACACACTGAACCATACACACGCTGAACCATAAACACGCTGAACCATACATACACTGAACCATACACACACTGAACCATACACACACTGAACCATACACACACTGAACCATACACACACTGAACCATAAACACACTGAACCATACACACACTGAACCATACACACACTGAACCATAAACACTATACACGCTGAACCATACACACACTGAACCATACACACACTGAACCATACACACACTGAACCATACACACACTGAACCATACACACATGAACCATACACACACATAACCATACACACACACTGAACCATAAACACTATACACGCTGAACCATACACACACTGAACCATACACACACTGAACCATAAACACACTGAACCATACACACACTGAACCATACACACACTGAACCATAAACACACTGAACCATACACACACTGAACCATACACACACTGAACCATACACACACTGAACCATAAACACTATACACGCTGAACCATACACACACTGAACCATACACACACTGAACCATACACACACTGAACCATACACACACTGAACCATAAACACACTGAACCATACACACACTGAACCATACACACACTGAACCATACACACATGAACCATACACACACATAACCATACACACACACTGAACCATACACACACTGAACCATACACACACTGAACCATACACACACTGAACCATAAACACACTGAACCATACACACACTGAACCATACACACACTGAACCATACACACACTGAACCATACACACACTGAACCATACACACACTGAACCATACACACACTGAACCATACACACATGAACCATACACACACATAACCATACACACACACTGAACCATAAACACTATACACGCTGAACCATACACACACTGAACCATACACACGCTGAACCATAAACACGCTGAACCATACATACACTGAACCATACACACACTGAACCATACACACACTGAACCATACACACACTGAACCATAAACACACTGAACCATACACACACTGAACCATACACACACTGAACCATACACACACTGAACCATAAACACTATACACGCTGAACCATACACACACTGAACCATACACACACTGAACCATAAACACACTGAACCATACACACACTGAACCATACACACACTGAACCATACACACACTGAACCATACACACACTGAACCATAAACACACTGAACCATACACACACTGAACCATACACACACTGAACCATAAACACTATACACGCTGAACCATACACACACTGAACCATACACACACTGAACCATACACACACTGAACCATAAACACACTGAACCATACACACACTGAACCATACACACACTGAACCATACACACACTGAACCATACACACATGAACCATACACACACTGAACCATACACACACTGAACCATACACACACTGAACCATAAACACGCTGAACCATACATACACTGAACCATACACACACTGAACCATAAACACACTGAACCATACACACACTGAACCATACACACACTGAACCATACACACACTGAACCATACACACACTGAACCATACACACACTGAACCATAAACACTATACACGCTGAACCATACACACACTGAACCATACACACACTGAACCATACACACACTGAACCATACACACACTGAACCATACACACACTGAACCATACACACACTGAACCATACACGTCTTGGTCCTGGTCTTCATTCCTCCTGTGGTTCTGCAGCTGGTCCTGGGTCAGATCGAGGAGCATCGTCGTTCTCATCGTCCGATCAACATCCCACTGTTCGACATGTTCCTGCGACACCTGTGCCAAGGTAACACCTGCCGCACCTGTCACACCTGTGCAAAGGTAACACCTGCCGCACCTGTCACACCTGTGCAAAGGTAACACCTGCCACACCTGTCACACCTGTGGAAAGGTAACACCTGCCACACCTGTCACACCTGTGCAAAGGTAACACCCGCCGCACCTGTCACACCTGTGCAAAGGTAACACCTGCCACACCTGTCACACCTGTGCAAAGGTATCACCCGCCGCACCTGTCACACCTGTCACACCTGTGCAATGGTGACACCTGTGCAAAGGTAACACCTGCTGCACCTGTCACACCTGTGCAAAGGTAACACCTGCTGCACCTGTCACACCCGCCGCACCTGCCACACCTGTGCAAAAGTAACACCTGTCACACCTGTGCAAAGGTAACACCTGCCACACCTGTCACACCTGTGCAACGGTAACACCTGCCACACCTGTGCAAAGGTAACACCTGCTGCACCTGTCACACCCGCCGCACCTGCCACACCTGTGCAAAAGTAACACCTGTCACACCTGTGCAAAGGTAACACCTGCCGCACCTGTTGCACCAGCCGCACCTGCCACACCTGTGCAAAGGTAACACCTGCTGCACCTGCCGCACCTGTGACACCTGTGCCAAGGTAACACCTGCCGCACCTGTCACACCTGTGCAAAGGTAACACCTGCCGCACCTGTCACACCTGTGCAAAGGTAACACCTGCCGCACCTGTCACACCTGTGACACCTGTGCAAAGGTAACACCTGCCGCACCTGTCACACCTGTGCAAAGGTAACACCTGCCGCACCTGTCACACCTGTGCAAAGGTAACACCTGCCGCACCTGTCACACCTGTGCAAAGGTAACACCTGCCGCACCTGTCACACCTGTGCACAGGTAACACCTGCCGCACCTGTCACACCTGTGCAAAGGTAACACCTGCCGCACCTGTCACACCTGTGCCAAGGTAACACTTGCTGCACCTGTCACACCTGTGCAAAGGTAACACCTGCCGCACCTGTCACACCTGTGACACCTGTGCAAAGGTAACATCTGCTGCACCTGTCGCACCTGTGCAAAGGTAACACCTGCCGCACCTGTCACACCTGTGCAAAGGTAACACCTGCTGCACCTGTCACACCTTCGACACCTGTGCAAAGGTAACACCTGCCGCACCTGTCACACCTGTGCAAAGGTAACACCTGCCGCACCTGTCACACCTGTGCAAAGGTAACACCTGCCACACCTGTCACACCTGTGCAAAGGTAACACCTGCCACACCTGTCACACCTGTGCAAAGGTAACACCCGCCGCACCTGTGACACCTGTGCAAAGGTAACACCTGCTGCACCTGTCACACCTGTCACACCTGTGCAACGGTAACACCTGCTGCACCTGTGACACCTGTGCAAAGGTAACACCTGCTGCACCTGTCACACCCGCCGCACCTGCCACACCTGTGCAAAAGTAACACCTGTCACACCTGCGATACCTGTGCAAAGGTAACACCTGCCGCACCTGTTGCACCAGCCGCACCTGCCACACCTGTGCAAAGGTAACACCTGCCGCACCTGTCACACCTGCGACACCTGTGCAACGATAACACCTGCCGCACCTGTCACACCCGCTGCACCTGCCACACCTGTGCAAAAGTAACACCTGCAACACCTGTCACACTTGCTCCTCCCCTCAGGGGGCAGGGCTTTCTACTGATTCGTTGCTCCTCCCTCTGGGCGGGGCTTCGTACTGACTCATTGCTCCTCCCTCACGGGGCGGGGCTTCGTACTGACTAATTGCTCCTCCCTCAGGTTTGGGGGCGGAGCTTCTTTCGGACCAGTGCTGGGAGAAGGTGGAGGTCTCGACCAATGAGCATCGAGCAAAGAATCTGACCGACCAGAACCCCAAAACCTACTGGGAATCAAATGGCTGCTCCGGGTCCCACAGCATCACCGTGGTGATGAAGAGGGGCGTGGCCATCAGGTAACCCCACCCACAGGGGAGGGGCGTGGCCATCAGGTAACCCCACCCACAGGGGAGGGGCGTGGCCATCAGGTAACCCCACCCACAGGGGAGGGGCATTAGGTAACCCCAGACTAAAGCCCTGCTGTTTAACGATTGGTCTGACCCTGTCCTTCCCTGTCCTTCCCTGTCCTTCCCTGTCCTTCCCTGTCCTTCCCTGTCGGTCCCTGTCGGTCCCTGTCCTTCCCTGTCCTTCCCTGTCGGTCCCTGTCCTTCCCTGTCGGTCCCTGTCGGTCCCTGTCGGTCCCTGTCGGTCCCTGTCCTTCCCTGTCGGTCCCTGTCCTTCCCTGTCCTTCCCTGTCGGTCCCTGTCGGTCCCTGTCGGTCCCTGTCCTTCCCTGTTGGTCCCTGTCCTTCCCTGTCGGTCCCTGTCGGTCCCTGTCCTTCCCTGTTGGTCCCTGTCCTTCCCTGTTGGTCCCTGTCCTTCCCTGTCGGTCCCTGTCGGTCCCTGTCCTTCCCTGTCCTTCCCTGTCGGTCCCTGTCGGTCCCTGTCCTTCCCTGTCGGTCCCTGTCCTTCCCTGTCCTTCCCTGTCGGTCCCTGTCCTTCCCTGTCGGTCCCTGTCCTTCCCTGTCGGTCCCTGTCGGTCCCTGTCCTTCCCTGTCGGTCCCTGTCGGTCCCTGTCCTTTCCTGTCCTTCCCTGTCGGTCCCTGTCGGTCCCGGTGTTTCCCTGTCCTTCCCTGTCGGTCCCTGTCCTTCCCTGTCCTTCCCTGTCCTTCCCTGTCGGTCCCTGTCCTTTCGTGTCGGTCCCTGTCGGTCCCTGTCCTTCCCTGTCGGTCCCTGTCCTTCCCTGTCGGTCCCTGTCCTTCCCTGTCCTTCCCTGTCCTTCCCTGTCGGTCCCTGTCCTTTCGTGTCGGTCCCTGTCGGTCCCTGTCCTTCCCTGTCGGTCCCTGTCCTTCCCTGTCGGTCCCTGTCGGTCCCTGTCGGTCCCTGTCCTTCCCTGTCCTTCCCTGTCGGTCCCTGTCCTTCCCTGTCCTTCCCTGTCCTTCCCTGTCGGTCCCTGTCCTTTCGTGTCGGTCCCTGTCGGTCCCTGTCCTTCCCTGTCGGTCCCTGTCCTTCCCTGTCGGTCCCTGTCGGTCCCTGTCGGTCCCTGTCCTTCCCTGTCCTTCCCTGTCGGTCCCTGTCCTTCCCTGTCCTTCCCTGTCCTTCCCTGTCGGTCCCTGTCGGTCCCTGTCCTTCCCTGTCGGTCCCTGTCGGTCCCTGTCCTTCCCTGTCGGTCCCTGTCCTTCCCTGTCGGTCCCTGTCGGTCCCTGTCCTTCCCTGTCGGTCCCTGTCCTTCCCTGTCGGTCCCTGTCCTTCCCTGTCCTTCCCTGTCGGTCCCTGTCGGTCCCGGTGTTTCCCTGTCCTTCCCTGTCGGTCCCTGTCCTTCCCTGTCCTTCCCTGTCGGTCCCTGTCGGTCCCTGTCCTTCCCTGTTGGTCCCTGTCCTTCCCTGTCGGTCCCTGTCGGTCCCTGTCCTTCCCTGTCGGTCCCTGTCCTTCCCTGTCGGTCCCTGTCCTTTCGTGTCGGTCCCTGTCGGTCCCTGTCCTTCCCTGTCGGTCCCTGTCCTTCCCTGTCGGTCCCTGTCGGTCCCTGTCGGTCCCTGTCGGTCCCTGTCGGTCCCTGTCGGTCCCTGTCCTTCCCTGTCGGTCCCTGTCGGTCCCGGTGTTTCCCTGTCCTTCCCTGTCGGTCCCTGTCCTTCCCTGTCCTTCCCTGTCCTTCCCTGTCGGTCCCTGTCCTTTCGTGTCGGTCCCTGTCGGTCCCTGTCCTTCCCTGTCGGTCCCTGTCCTTCCCTGTCGGTCCCTGTCGGTCCCTGTCCTTCCCTGTCCTTCCCTGTCGGTCCCTGTCCTTCCCTGTCCTTCCCTGTCCTTCCCTGTCGGTCCCTGTCCTTTCGTGTCGGTCCCTGTCGGTCCCTGTCCTTCCCTGTCGGTCCCTGTCCTTCCCTGTCGGTCCCTGTCGGTCCCTGTCGGTCCCTGTCCTTCCCTGTCCTTCCCTGTCGGTCCCTGTCCTTCCCTGTCCTTCCCTGTCCTTCCCTGTCGGTCCCTGTCGGTCCCTGTCCTTCCCTGTCGGTCCCTGTCCTTCCCTGTCCTTCCCTGTCCTTCCCTGTCGGTCCCTGTCCTTCCCTGTCCTTCCCTGTCGGTCCCTGTCGGTCCCTGTCGGTCCCTGTCCTTCCCTGTCGGTCCCTGTCGGTCCCTGTCCTTCCCTGTTGGTCCCTGTCCTTCCCTGTCGGTCCCTGTCCTTCCCTGTCGGTCCCTGTCCTTCCCTGTCCTTCCCTGTCGGTCCCTGTCGGTCCCTGTCGGTCCCTGTCCTTCCCTGTCGGTCCCTGTCCTTCCCTGTCCTTCCCTGTCGGTCCCTGTCGGTCCCTGTCGGTCCCTGTCCTTCCCTGTTGGTCCCTGTCCTTCCCTGTCGGTCCCTGTCGGTCCCTGTCCTTCCCTGTCGGTCCCTGTCCTTCCCTGTCCTTCCCTGTCGGTCCCTGTCGGTCCCTGTCCTTCCCTGTCCTTCCCTGTCGGTCCCTGTCGGTCCCTGTCGGTCCCTGTCGGTCCCTGTCCTTCCCTGTCGGTCCCTGTCCTTCCCTGTCCTTCCCTGTCGGTCCCTGTCGGTCCCGGTGTTTCCCTGTCCTTCCCTGTCGGTCCCTGTCCTTCCCTGTCCTTCCCTGTCCTTCCCTGTCGGTCCCTGTCCTTCCCTGTCGGTCCCTGTCCTTCCCTGTCGGTCCCTGTCGGTCCCTGTCCTTCCCTGTCGGTCCCTGTTGGTCCCTGTCGGTCCCTGTCCTTTCCTGTCCTTCCCTGTCGGTCCCTGTCGGTCCCGGTGTTTCCCTGTCCTTCCCTGTCGGTCCCTGTCCTTCCCTGTCCTTCCCTGTCGGTCCCTGTCCTTCCCTGTCGGTCCCTGTCCTTCCCTGTCGGTCCCTGTCCTTCCCTGTCGGTCCCTGTCGGTCCCTGTCGGTCCCTGTCCTTCCCTGTCCTTCCCTGTCGGTCCCTGTCGGTCCCGGTGTTTCCCTGTCGGTCCCTGTCGGTCCCTGTCGGTCCCTGTCGGTCCCTGTCGGTCCCTGTCGGTCCCTGTCGGTCCCTGTCCTTCCCTGTCGGTCCCTGTCCTTCCCTGTCGGTCCCTGTCGGTCCCTGTCCTTCCCTGTCGGTCCCTGTCGGTCCCTGTCGGTCCCTGTCGGTCCCTGTCGGTCCCTGTCCTTCCCTGTCGGTCCCTGTCCTTCCCTGTCGGTCCCTGTCGGTCCCTGTCCTTCCCTGTCGGTCCCTGTCGGTCCCTGTCGGTCCCTGTCCTTCCCTGTCGGTCCCTGTCGGTCCCTGTCGGTCCCTGTCGGTCCCTGTCGGTCCCTGTCGGTCCCTGTCCTTCCCTGTCGGTCCCTGTCCTTCCCTGTCGGTCCCTGTCGGTCCCTGTCCTTCCCTGTCGGTCCCTGTCGGTCCCTGTCCTTCCCTGTCGGTCCCTGTCCTTCCCTGTCCTTCCCTGTCCTTCCCTGTCCTTCCCTGTCCTTCCCTGTCGGTCCCTGTCGGTCCCTGTCCTTCCCTGTCCTTCCCTGTCGGTCCCTGTCCTTCCCTGTCGGTCCCTGTCCTTCCCTGTCCTTCCCTGTCCTTCCCTGTCCTTCCCTGTCCTTCCCTGTCGGTCCCTGTCCTTCCCTGTCGGTCCCTGTCGGTCCCTGTCGGTCCCTGTCCTTCCCTGTCCTTCCCTGTCCTTCCCTGTCGGTCCCTGTCCTTCCCTGTCCTTCCCTGTCGGTCCCTGTCGGTCCCTGTCCTTCCCTGTCCTTCCCTGTCCTTCCCTGTCCTTCCCTGTCGGTCCCTGTCCTTCCCTGTCGGTCCCTGTCCTTCCCTGTCGGTCCCTGCCGGTCCCTGCCGGTCCCTGTCTTCCTCAGGGAGCTGTCCGTGATGCTGTCCTCAGATGACTCCAGTTACATGCCGGCCAAGATTATGGTTTACGGAGGACATGACAGCACCTCCTCTGCCCTGTCCACAGAGCTGAGCACGGTACCTCCTCCTCTGACCTCCTCTGACCTGCTCTGACTTCCTCTGACCTGCTCTGACCTCTGACCTCCTCTGACCTGCTCTGACCTCTGACCTCCTCTGACCTGCTCTGACCTCTGACCTCCTCTGACCTCTGACCTGCTCTGACTTCCTCTGACCTGCTCTGACCTCTGACCTCCTCTGACCTCCTCTGACCTGCTCTGACCTCTGACCTCCTCTGACCTCTGACCTGCTCTGACTTCCTCTGACCTGCTCTGACCTCTGACCTCCTCTGACCTGCTCTGACTTCCTCTGACCTCCTCTGACCTCTGACCTGCTCTGACTTCCTCTGACCTCTGACCTCCTCTGACCTGCTCTGACCTCTGACCTGCTCTGACCTCTGACCTCCTCTGGCCTCCTCTGACCTCTGACCTGCTTTGACCTCCTCTGACCTCCTCCTCTGACCTTCTCTGACCTCCTCTGACCTTCTCTGACCTCCTCTGACCTCCTCTTACCTGCTCTGAGCTCCTCCTCCTCTGACCTCTGACCTCTTCTGACCTCCTCTGACCTCTGACCTCCTCTCCTCAGGTGAACGTCGTTCGCTCAGACTCTCGTGTGGTTTTGCTGCAGAATCAGACTCGGTTTTGGCCTGTGGTTCAGATCCGGATCACGAGATGCCAACAGGTACAGACCTGCGGGCACCGACACACGGGGCACCGACACACGGGGCACCGACACACGGGGCACCGACACACGGGGGCACCGACACACGGGGCACCGACACACGGGGGCACCGACACACGGGGCACCGACACACGGGGGCACCGACACACGGGGCACCGACACACGGGGCACCGACACACGGGGCACCGACACACGGGGGCACCGACACACGGGGCACCGACACACGGGGCACCGACACACGGGGGCACCGACACACGGGGCACCGACACACGGGGCACCGACACACGGGGCACCGACACACGGGGCACCGACACACGGGGGCACCGACACACGGGGCACCGACACACGGGGGCACCGACACACGGGGCACCGACACACGGGGGCACCGACACACGGGGGCACCGACACACGGGGCACCGACACACGGGGCACCGACACACGGGGCACCGACACACGGGGGCACCGACACACGGGGCACCGACACACGGGGCACCGACACACGGGGCACCGACACACGGGGCACCGACACACGGGGCACCGACACACGGGGCACCGACACACTGGGCACCGACACACGGGGCACCGACACACGGGGCACCGACACACGGGGCACCGACACACGGGGGCACCGACACACGGGGCACCGACACACGGGGCACCGACACACGGGGCACCGACACACGGGGCACCGACACACGGGGCACCGACACACGGGGCACCGACACACGGGGGCACCGACACACGGGGCACCGACACACGGGGCACCGACACACGGGGCACCGACACACGGGGCACCGACACACGGGGGCACCGACACACGGGGCACCGACACACGGGGCACCGACACACGGGGCACCGACACACTGGGCCTTCACCATTCTGACACCGTAGGCAGGATTTCAGGTGTCGCCTGCCAGAGTCCAGATACTCAGAAGAACTCAAACCGTTCATAGTGACGATGTTTTAGACCAGGGGGGGGGGCGGGGGGGGGGCAAACTCTTTTAGACCAGGGGGGCGGGGCAAACTCTTTGGCTCGAGGGCCACAAAGGCTCTAACATGTGATGTTGGGGCCGGACCAGCAGCAGATGGAGGGTTCTAGTCTGACTACGTCAACCCAGCAAATAAGAGGAAAATAACTCACAGGATCCAACGATTTCCATGTGGAAGATTCAAACGTCTCAGTTCATCTGTGCTCCAGAGAGATATATATATATATATATAGATATATATATATATATATATATATATACACATTAGGGTGCATCAGTTGCCCCGATATCAGAACTTTACAACGGCCCTATACTTTTCGTGTTCCATTCGCTGAGAAAAAAATTGAGAAAAAAAATTATGAAATTCCGAGTTGATCTACCGGGTCCACATCGAGGTCAAAGTTTGGCCAATGTCCCAGTGTATAAGACAGTATAGGCCTATACTGTCTTATACACTGGGGCATTGGCCATAATAGGCAGGTTGGGTAGACTTTAGAAACATGGTAGAACCACATATTTGCTTTATGTTTTTCAGAATTGGAGCGTTACAGTGTAGTTATTAAAAGAGGAAATGTCAGAACATAGCTGTAAGAAGGCTCGCATGGAGCAGCCTGAACCAATAACCCGCCAAGACTGTGCAGTATTTGGGTTAGGAGCCAAAATTACCACTGTTTCTGTTGATCTCTCATTTTTAACGATTTTTTTAGAAATTTCCAGAATTTTACAAGGGATGTGGACCCGGTAGATGACATTCGAATTACAAAAAAATTTACCAGGAATTTTTTCTAGTTGAATGGAACACTAAAACATTAGGGCCGTTTGCAAGTTCTCGATTTTTAAAAAAAAGGGGGCAACTGATGCACCCTAATGTACATATCAGCCGAGGATTTTCCACTTCACACATTTACATCTTTCATTTCAGAAGTTTTGACTTTCGTTTCATTGTGACACATTTGATAATTTTGTTGACAGTGTTGGGAAGGTGACTGTAAACTGTATCCCTACAGATTACAGATTACAGATTACAGATTACAGATTACAGATTACAGATTACAGATTACAGACCCCAACATGTAGTTTGTAATGTAATCTATTAAATTACTTCAGTAAGTAACTGGATACTTGATATTGTCGTGTTTTTTAAAACTACATGAATGTAGCAGCCGCCTCCTGCACATTCTGCTTTGGTTTTAGACCTGGTTTAGACCTTGATTAGACCTGGTTTAGATCTGGTTTTAGTCCTGGTTTAGATCTGGTTTCAGTCCTGGTTTAGACCTGGTTTAGACCTTGATTAGACCTGGTTTAGATCTGGTTTTAGTCCTGGTTTAGACCTGGTTTTAGACCTTGATTAGACCTGGTTTAGATCTGGTTTTAGTCCTGGTTTAGACCTGGTTTTAATCCTGGTTTAGACCTGGTTTTAGTCCTGGTTTAGATCTGGTTTTAGTCCTGGTTTAGACCTGGTTTTAGACCTTGATTAGACCTGGTTTAGATCTGGTTTTAGTCCTGGTTTAGATCTGGTTTCAGTCCTGGTTTAGACCTGGTTTTAGACCTTGATTAGACCTGGTTTAGATCTGGTTTTAGTCCTGGTTTAGATCTGGTTTCAGTCCTGGTTTAGACCTGGTTTTAGACCTTGATTAGACCTGGTTTAGATCTGGTTTTAGTCCTGGTTTAGATCTGGTTTCAGTCCTGGTTTAGACCTGGTTTTAGACCTTGATTAGACCTGGTTTAGATCTGGTTTTAGTCCTGGTTTAGATCTGGTTTCAGTCCTGGTTTAGACCTGGTTTTAGACCTTAATTAGACCTGGTTTAGATCTGGTTTTAGTCCTGGTTTATATCTGGTTTTAGTCCTGGTTTAGACCTGGTTTTAGACCTTGATTAGACCTGGTTTAGATCTGGTTTTAGTCCTGGTTTAGACCTGGTTTTAATCCTGGTTTAGATCTGGTTTTAGTCCTGGTTTTAGACCTTGATTAGACCTGGTTTAGATCTGGTTTTAGTCCTGGTTTAGACCTGGTTTTAATCCTGGTTTAGACCTGGTTTTAGTCCTTGATTAGACCTGGTTTAGATCTGGTTTTAGTCCTGGTTTAGACCTGGTTTTAATCCTGGTTTAGACCTGGTTTTAGTCCTGGTTTAGACCTGGTTTTAGTCCTGACTTAATGCTTGTTTCCACATGGTGTAGACCTGCTTTAGACCTGGCTTAGTCCTGGTGTTAGTTCTGGTTTAGGTCCACGCGCGGTGTCCACACTGAACAGGAGGAAATGTGGCGCCGTGTGGAGCAGGTGCAGTGTGAGGCACAGATATAGACTTGGCCCAGTGCTTTATGGGAAGGTTTTCAGACCATGAGTGAGGAAGTCGTGTTCAAGATATAGTTCTACCCCCGGGCACCGCGCCACGGGCCCATGTGGATAATGTGGTTTTATGTATCACTGTATCTAGAGTGCGCCATCTACTGGGAAACACCAGAATTGCAGGGAAAATAAAACTAATACATTTTATTGCAGTTCATTCATGTTTGGCCGGATTAAAAAGGTTAACGGGCCGTCTGTGGCCCCCGGGCCGTCTGTGGCCCCCGGGCCGTCTGTGGCCCCCGGGCCGTCTGTGGCCCCCGGGCCGTCTGTGGCCCCCGGGCCGTAGTTTGCCCACCCCTGTTTTACACAGTGGAGGATTTTATCTCCCATCGCCAATTTTTGCCCTCGGCGCCCCCTAGTGGAGCGGCGCCCTTAGCATTTGCCTATGTTGCCTAATGGGGGGGCGGCCCTGCAGCTGAAACAGCTGAAACAGCTGAAACAGCTGAAACAGCTCCACTCCCAGAGGGAGCGGAAGAGAAGAAGAGAGACACTGGTGAACAGCAGTGACTCATTTGTCTGTGTAAAACATGAGGTTATGAGGACAGAGATGAAGCAGAGGGCACAGACACTGGCACAGACACTGGCACAGACGTGTTTGTGTTACAGACACTGGCACAGGCGTGTTTGTGTTACAGACATTGGCACAGACACGTTTGTGTTACAGACGTTGGCACAGACGTTGGCATGTCTCTTGCAGGGTGGCACAGACGTGTTTGTGTTACAGACGTTGGCACAGACGTTGGCATGTCTCTTGCAGGGTGGCACAGACGTGTTTGTGTTACAGACGTTGGCACAGACGTTGGCATGTCTCTTGCAGGGTGGCACAGACGTGTTTGTGTTACAGACGTTGGCACAGACGTTGGCATGTCTCTTGCAGGGTGGCACAGACGTGTTTGTGTTACAGACGTTGGCACAGACGTTGGCACAGACGTTGGCATGTCTCTTGCAGGGTGGCATAGACACGCGGGTTCGGGGGCTGGAGGTTCTCGGGCCGAAGCCGACGCTGTGGCCGGTGTTTCGGGACCAAATGTGTCTCCGGACGCACCTGTTTTACTCGAGTAAAGCCCAGAGCTGGAGCCAACAGGTGCGCGCCGACAGGTGCCAGCTCCTGTCCACCTACCACAGGTGAGGCTGACAGGTGTGACAGGTGAGGCTGTGACAGGTGAGGGTGTGACAGGTGAGAGTGTGACAGGTGAGGGTGTGACAGGTGAGGCTGTGACAGGTGAGGCTGTGACAGGTGAGGCTGTGACAGGTGAGGCTGTGACAGGTGAGGGTGTGACAGGTGAGGCTGTGACAGGTGAGGCTGTGACAGGTGAGGCTGTGACAGGTGAGGCTGTGACAGGTGAGGCTGTGACAGGTGAGGCTGTGACAGGTGAGGCTGTGACAGGTGAGGGTGTGACAGGTGAGGCTGTGACAGGTGAGGCTGTGACAGGTGAGGCTGTGACAGGTGAGGCTGTGACAGGTGAGGGTGTGACAGGTGAGGCTGTGACAGGTGAGGCTGTGACAGGTGAGGCTGTGACAGGTGAGGCTGACAGCTCATACTTGTACCTGTACTTGTACTTATCCTATTGTACTCTGTACTCTGTACTCTTACTCTGTACTCTGTACTCTTCCTCTTCCTCTTCCTCTTCCTCGTGCTCTGTCAGGTTGAACTCGGTGCTGAAGTTGGAGCAGGCGTTTGCCGATCGTTTCCTGCTCGACCCTGAAGCCTCGTCCGCCCTGGGCCAGACCGTGTGGGACGCCCTGGTGTGTCCCCTGGTGCACGCCGTGACATCATCAGGTGAGAGCACGCCGTGACATCATCAGGTGAGAGCACGCCGTGACATCATCAGGTGAGAGCACGCCGTGACATCATCAGGTGAGAGCACGCCGTGACATCATCAGGTGAGAGCACGCCGTGACATCATCAGGTGAGAGCACGCCGTGACATCATCAGGTGAGAGCACGCCGTGACATCATCAGGTGAGAGCACGCCGTGACATCATCAGGTGAGAGCACGCCGTGACATCATCAGGTGAGAGCACGCCGTGACATCATCAGGTGAGAGCACGCCGTGACATCATCAGGTGAGAGCACGCCGTGACATCAGGTGAGAGCACGCCGTGACATCAGGTGAGAGCACACCGTGACATCATCAGGTGAGAGCACGCCGTGACATCATCAGGTGAGAGCACGCCGTGACATCAGGTGAGAGCACGCTGTGACATCATCAGGTGAGAGCACGCCGTGACATCAGGTGAGAGCACACCGTGACATCATCAGGTGAGAGCACACCGTGACATCATCAGGTGAGAGGCACGCTGTGACATCATCAGGTGAGAGCACGCCGTGACATCAGGTGAGAGCACACCGTGACATCATCAGGTGAGAGCACGCCGTGACATCATCAGGTGAGAGCACGCCGTGACATCATCAGGTGAGAGCACGCCGTGACATCATCAGGTGAGAGCACGCCGTGACATCATCAGGTGAGAGCACGCCGTGACATCATCAGGTGAGAGCACGCCGTGACATCATCAGGTGAGAGCACGCCGTGACATCATCAGGTGAGAGCACGCCGTGACATCATCAGGTGAGAGCACGCCGTGACATCATCAGGTGAGAGCACGCCGTGACATCATCAGGTGAGAGCACGCCGTGACATCATCAGGTGAGAGCACGCCGTGACATCATCAGGTGAGAGCACGCCGTGACATCATCAGGTGAGAGCACGCCGAGACATCAGGTGAGAGCACGCCGTGACATCATCAGGTGAGAGCACACCGTGACATCATCAGGGTGAGAGCACACCGTGACATCATCAGGTGAGAGCACGCCGTGACATCATCAGGTGAGAGCACGCCGTGACATCATCAGGTGAGAGCACGCCGTGACATCATCAGGTGAGAGCACGCCGTGACATCATCAGGTGAGAGCACACCGTGACATCATCAGGTGAGAGCACACCGTGACATCATCAGGTGAGAGCACGCCGTGACATCATCAGGTGAGAGCACGCCGTGACATCAGGTGAGAGCACGCCGTGACATCATCAGGTGAGAGCACACCGTGACATCATCAGGTGAGAGCACACCGTGACATCATCAGGTGAGAGCACGCCGTGACATCATCAGGTGAGAGCACGCCGTGACATCATCAGGTGAGAGCACGCCGTGACATCATCAGGTGAGAGCACGCCGTGACATCATCAGGTGAGAGCACGCCGTGACATCAGGTGAGAGCACGCCGTGACATCATCAGGTGAGAGCACACCGTGACATCATCAGGTGAGAGCACGCCGTGACATCATCAGGTGAGAGCACGCCGTGACATCAGGTGAGAGCACGCCGTGACATCATCAGGTGAGAGCACGCCGTGACATCAGGTGAGAGCACGCCGTGACATCATCAGGTGAGAGCACGCCGTGACATCATCAGGTGAGAGCACGCCGTGACATCATCAGGTGAGAGCAAGCAGTGACATCATCAGGTGAGAGCACGCCGTGACATCGTCAGGGGAGAGCACGCCGTGACCTCATCAGGTGAGTTCAAGCCGTGACATCCTCAGGTGAGATCAAGCCGTGAAATCATCAGGTGAGAGCACGCCGTGACATCATCAGGTGAGAGCACGCCGTGACATCATCAGGTGAGAGCACGCCGTTACATCATCAGGTGAGAGCACGCCGTGACATCATCAGGTGAGAGCACGCCGTGACATCATCAGGTGAGAGCACGCCGTGACATCAGGTGAGAGCACGCCGTGACATCATCAGGTGAGAGCACGCCGTGACATCATCAGGTGAGAGCACGCCGTGACATCAGGTGAGAGCACACCGTGACATCATCAGGTGAGAGCACACCGTGACATCATCAGGTGAGAGCACGCTGTGACATCATCAGGTGAGAGCACGCCGTGACATCAGGTGAGAGCACACCGTGACATCATCAGGTGAGAGCACGCCGTGACATCATCAGGTGAGAGCACGCCGTGACATCATCAGGTGAGAGCACGCCGTGACATCATCAGGTGAGAGCACACCGTGACATCATCAGGTGAGAGCACGCCGTGACATCATCAGGTGAGAGCACGCCGTGACATCATCAGGTGAGAGCACGCCGTGACATCATCAGGTGAGAGCACGCCGTGACAGCATCAGGTCAGAGCACGCCGTGACATCATCAGGTGAGAGCACACCGTGACATCATCAGGTGAGAGCACGCCGTGACATCATCAGGTGAGAGCACGCCGTGACATCATCAGGTGAGAGCACGCCGTGACATCATCAGGTGAGAGCACGCCGTGACATCAGGTGAGAGCACGCCGTGACATCATCAGGTGAGAGCACACCGTGACATCATCAGGTGAGAGCACACCGTGACATCATCAGGTGAGAGCACGCCGTGACATCATCAGGTGAGAGCACGCCGTGACATCATCAGGTGAGAGCACGCCGTGACATCATCAGGTGAGAGCACGCCGTGACATCAGGTGAGAGCACGCCCGTGACATCAGGTGAGAGCACGCCGTGACATCATCAGGTGAGAGCACGCCGTGACATCATCAGGTGAGAGCACGCCGTGACATCATCAGGTGAGAGCACGCCGTGACATCAGGTGAGAGCACGCCGTGACATCATCAGGTGAGAGCACGCCCTGACATCCTCAGGTGAGAGCACGCCGTGACAGCATCAGGTGAGAGCACGCCGTGACATCATCAGGTGAGAGCACGCCGTGAGGGGATCAGGGGAGAGCACGCCGTGACATCATCAGGTGAGATCACGCCGTGACATCATCAGGTGAGAGCACGCCGTGACATCATCAGGTGAGAGCTCGCCGTGACATCATCAGGTGAGAGCACGCCGTGAGATCATCAGGTGTGAGCTCGCCGTGACATCATCAGGTGAGAGCACGCCGTGACATCATCAGGTGAGAGCACGCCGTGACATCATCAGGTGAGAGCACGCCGTGACATCATCAGGTGAGAGCACGCCGTGACATCAGGTGAGAGCACACCGTGACATCAGGTGAGAGCACGCCGTGACATCATCAGGTGAGAGCACGCCGTGACATCATCAGGTGAGAGCACGCCGTGACATCAGGTGAGAGCACGCTGTGACATCATCAGGTGAGAGCACGCCGTGACATCAGGTGAGAGCACACCGTGACATCATCAGGTGAGAGCACGCCGTGACATCATCAGGTGAGAGCACGCCGTGACATCAGGTGAGAGCACGCTGTGACATCATCAGGTGAGAGCACGCCGTGACATCAGGTGAGAGCACACCGTGACATCATCAGGTGAGAGCACGCCGTGACATCATCAGGTGAGAGCACGCCGTGACATCATCATGTGAGAGCACGCCGTAACAACATCAGGTGAGAGCACGCCGATACAAAATCAGGTGAGATCACGCCGAGACATCATCAGGTGAGAGCACGCCGTGACATCATCAGGTGAGAGCACGCCGTGACATCATCAGGTGAGAGCACGCCGTGACATCATCAGGTGAGAGCACGCCGTGACATCATCAGGTGAGAGCACGCCGTGACATCATCAGGTGAGAGCACGCCGTGACATCATCAGGTGAGAGCACGCCGTGACATCATCAGGTGAGAGCACGCCGTGACATCATCATCGCAGTACTCGCAGTATCGCAGTACTCACAGTACTCGCAGTAACGCAGTACTCGCAGTATCGCAGTACTCGCAGTACTCACAGTAACGCAGTATCGCAGTACTCACATTATTACCATTATGTGTTCCAGACTCTCCGGCGCTCGCTTGGCTCCTTTCTCAGTATTTACAGAATTCCGAGTCTTCGCGCCGTTGGAAATCCCGGGCGGCCATCTTTAATTCCCGCGTGCGGCGCCTTGTGCACCTGCTGGTGCATGTGGACACAGGCCCCGCCCCCGACACCGAGCCCCGCCCCTCCACAGGTACAGTCCCACCCTCTCTCAGCCCCGCCCCCTCTCTTGGCCCCGCCCCGTCTCTTGGCCCCATCTCTTGGCCCCGCCCCCTCTCTTGGCCCCGCCCCCTCTCTTGGCCCCGCCCCCTCTCGTAGCCCCGCCTCTCCACAGGTACAGTCCCACCCCTCTCTTAGCCCTGCCCTTCTCTCGGCCCCTCCCCCTCTCTCGGCCCCGCCCTCTCTTAGCCCCGCTCTCTCTTGGCCCCGCCCTCTCTCTCTTGGCCCCGCCCTCTCTCTCTCTTGGCCCTGCCCTCTCTCTTAGCCCCGTCCCTTCTCTCGGCCCCTCCCCCTCTCTCAGCCCCGCCCCCTCTCTCAGCTCCGCCCCCTCTTTCAGCCCCACCCCCATTCTCTTAGCCCCGCCCTCTCTCGTAGCTCCGCCCCTTTACATTTCTCTTTTTTCAGACTCGAGTCGTGAGTGCAGCAGCATCACTGACCTGGCGCAGTGTTGGCAGAGCGTGGTCCAGCAGCAGGTACAGCCAGATGCCCTCCCGTACACCCCCTGTGTGTCAGAGGCCCTCCCGTACACCCCCTGTGTGTCAGAGGCCCTCCCGTACACCCCCTGTGTGTCAGAGGCCCTCCCGTACACCCCCTGTGTGTCAGAGGCCCTCCCGTACACCCCCTGTGTGTCAGAGGCCCTCCCGTACACCCCCTGTGTGTCAGAGGCCCTCCCGTACACCCCCTGTGTGTCAGAGGCCCTCCCGTACGCCCCTGTGTGTCAGAGGCCCTCCCGTACACCCCCTGTGTGTCAGAGGCCCTCCCGTACACCCCCTGTGTGTCAGAGGCCCTCCCGTACACCCCCGGTGTCAGAGGCCCTCCCGTACACCCCCTGTGTGTCAGAGGCCCTCCCGTACGCCCCTGTGTGTCAGAGGCCCTCCCGTACACCCCCTGTGTCTCAGAGGCCCTCCCGTACACCCCCTGTGTGTCAGAGGCCCTCCCGTACGCCCGTGTGTCAGAGGCCCTCCCGTACGCCCGTGTGTCAGAGGCCCTCCCGTACACCCCCTGTGTGTCAGAGGCCCTCCCGTACACCCCCTGTGTGTCAGAGGCCCTCCCGTACGCCCCCTCGTGTCTCAGATGTCCTCCCGTACGCCCCCTGTGTGTCAGAGGCCCTCCCGTACACCCCCTGTGTGTCAGAGGCCCTCCCGTACACCCCCTGTGTGTCAGAGGCCCTCCCGTACACCCCCTGTGTGTCAGAGGCCCTCCCGTACACCCCCTGTGTGTCAGAGGCCCGCCCGTTCACCCACTCTGTGTCAGAGGCCCTCCCGTACACCCCCTGTGTCTCAGAGGCCCTCCCGTACACCCCCTGTGTGTCAGAGGCCCTCCCGTACGCCCGTGTGTCAGAGGCCCTCCCGTACACCCCCTGTGTGTCAGAGGCCCTCCCGTACACCCCCTGTGTGTCAGAGGCCCTCCCGTACACCCCCTGTGTGTCAGAGGCCCTCCCGTACGCCCCTGTGTGTCAGAGGCCCTCCCGTACGCCCCCGCGTGTCTCAGATGGCCTCCCGTACGCCCCCTGTGTGTCAGAGGCCCTCCCGTACACCCCCTGTGTGTCAGAGGCCCTCCCGCACACCCCCTGTGTGTCAGAGGCCCTCCCGCACACCCCCTGTGTGTCAGAGGCCCTCCCGCACGCCCCCTGTGTGTCAGAGGCCCTCCCGTACGCCCCCTGTGTGTCAGAGGCCCTCCCGTACACCCCCTCGTGTCTCAGATGTCCTCCCGTACGCCCCCTGTGTGTCAGAGGCCCTCCCGTACACCCCCTGTGTGTCAGAGGCCCTCCCGCACACCCCCTGTGTGTCAGAGGCCCTCCCGCACACCCCCTGTGTGTCAGAGGCCCTCCCGTACACCCCCTGTGTGTCAGAGGCCCTCCCGCACACCCCCTGTGTGTCAGAGGCCCTCCCGCACACCCCCTGTGTGTCAGAGGCCCTCCCGTACACCCCCTCGTGTCTCAGATGTCCTCCCTCCCTCTGTGTCAGGTGCGGGGCTTCCTGAGCACCTGTCTGGGGGAGGCGCACCTGTCGGAGCACCTGTCGGAGCACCTGTCGGAGCGTTACAGCTCCCTGTACCAGAGCCTCCTGAGGTCCACCACAGAACTGTTCCACAAGCACCAGGCCTTCACCGTGGCCCTGAGGCAGGGCTTCTCCTCCGCCCTGCTGCACCTGTCAGTCAGCCAGGGAGTCGCCGTGAGTACCGCACCTGCCTGCACCTGTCTGCAGTTGGTTTAGTCCTGCTTTAGTCCTGGTTTAGCCCTGCTTTAGTCCTGCTTTAGTCCTGCTTTAGTCCTGCTTTAGTCCTGGTTTAGTCCTGGTTTAGCTCTGGTTTAGCCCTGCTTTAGTCCTGCTTTAGTCCCGCTTTAGTCCCGCTTTAGTCCCGCTTTAGTCCCGCTTTAGCCCTGCTTTAGTCCTGGTTTAGTCCTGGTTTAGCCCTGGTTTAGTCCTGCTTTAGTCCTGCTTTAGTCCTGGTTTAGCCCTGGTTTAGTCCTGGTTTAGTCCTGCTTTAGTCCTGGTTTAGTCCTGCTTTAGTCCTGCTTTAGTCCTGGTTTAGCCCTGGTTTAGCCCTGGTTTAGCCCTGGTTTAGTCCTGGTTTAGTCCTGGTTTAGCTCTGGTTTAGCTCTGGTTTAGTCCTGCTTTAGTCCTGCTTTAGGCCTGGTTTAGGCCTGGTTTAGGCCTGGTTTAGGCCTGGTTTAGGCCTGGTTTAGCTCTGGTTTAGCCCTGGTTTAGTCCTGCTTTAGTCCTGCTTTAGTCCTGGTTTAGTCCTGGTTTAGTCCTGGTTTAGGCCTGGTTTAGGCCTGGTTTAGGCCTGGTTTAGTCCTGGTTTAGCCCTGGTTTAGCCCTGGTTTAGTCCTGCTTTAGTCCTGGTTTAGTCCTGCTTTAGTCCTGGTTTAGTCCAGGTTTAGTCCTGCTTTAGTCCTGGTTTAGTCCAGGTTTAGTCCTGCTTTAGTCCTGGTTTAGTCCTGGTTTAGTCCTGCTTTAGTCCTGGTTTAGTCCTGCTTTAGTCCTGGTTTAGTCCTGGTTTAGTCCTGCTTTAGTCCTGGTTTAGTCCTGGTTTAGTCCTGCTTTAGTCCTGGTTTAGTCCTGGTTTAGTCCTGGTTTAGGGCTGGTTTAGGCCTGGTTTAGGCCTGGTTTAGTCCTGGTTTAGCTCTGGTTTAGCCCTGGTTTAGTCCTGCTTTAGTCCTGGTTTAGTCCTGCTTTAGTCCAGGTTTAGTCCTGCTTTAGTCCTGGTTTAGTCCTGGTTTAGTCCTGCTTTAGTCCTGGTTTAGTCCTGGTTTAGTCCTGCTTTAGTCCTGGTTTAGTCCTGCTTTAGTCCTGGTTTAGTCCTGGTTTAGTCCTGCTTTAGTCCTGGTTTAGTCCTGGTTTAGTCCTGCTTTAGTCCTGGTTTAGTCCTGGTTTAGTCCTGGTTTAGTCCTGGTTTAGCCCTGGTTTAGCCCTGGTTTAGTCCTGGTTTAGCCCTGGTTTAGCCCTGGTTTAGTCCTGGTTTAGTCCTGGTTTAGTCCTGCTTTAGTCCAGGTTTAGTCCTGCTTTAGTCCTGGTTTAGTCCTGGTTTAGTCCTGGTTTAGTCCTGGTTTAGTCCTGGTTTAGTCCTGCTTTAGTCCTGCTTTAGTCCTGGTTTAGCCCTGGTTTAGCCCTGGTTTAGTCCTGCTTTAGTCCTGGTTTAGTCCTGGTTTAGTCCTGGTTTAGCCCTGGTTTAGCCCTGGTTTAGTCCTGGTTTAGTCCTGGTTTAGCTCTGGTTTAGCCCTGGCTTAGTCCTGCTTTAGTCCTGCTTTAGTCCTGCTTTAGTCCTGGTTTAGGCCTGGTTTAGGCCTGGTTTAGGCCTGGTTTAGGCCTGGTTTAGCTCTGGTTTAGCCCTGGTTTAGTCCTGCTTTAGTCCTGCTTTAGTCCTGGTTTAGTCCTGGTTTAGTCCTGGTTTAGGCCTGGTTTAGGCCTGGTTTAGGCCTGGTTTAGTCCTGGTTTAGCCCTGGTTTAGCCCTGGTTTAGTCCTGCTTTAGTCCTGGTTTAGTCCTGCTTTAGTCCTGGTTTAGTCCAGGTTTAGTCCTGCTTTAGTCCTGGTTTAGTCCAGGTTTAGTCCTGCTTTAGTCCTGGTTTAGTCCTGGTTTAGTCCTGCTTTAGTCCTGGTTTAGTCCTGCTTTAGTCCTGGTTTAGTCCTGGTTTAGTCCTGCTTTAGTCCTGGTTTAGTCCTGGTTTAGTCCTGCTTTAGTCCTGGTTTAGTCCTGGTTTAGTCCTGGTTTAGGCCTGGTTTAGGCCTGGTTTAGGCCTGGTTTAGCCCTGGTTTAGCCCTGGTTTAGTCCTGGTTTAGTCCTGGTTTAGTCCTGCTTTAGTCCTGCTTTAGTCCAGGTTTAGTCCTGCTTTAGTCCTGGTTTAGTCCAGGTTTAGTCCTGCTTTAGTCCTGGTTTAGTCCTGGTTTAGTCCTGCTTTAGTCCTGGTTTAGTCCTGCTTTAGTCCTGGTTTAGTCCTGGTTTAGTTCTGCTTTTGTCCTGGTTTAGTCCTGGTTTAGTCCTGCTTTAGTCCTGGTTTAGTCCTGGTTTAGTCCTTGTTTAGTCCTGGTTTAGAGCTGGTTTAGTCCTGGTTCAGTCCTGGTTTAGCCCTGGTTTAGACCTGGTTTAGTCCTGCTTTAGTCCTGGTTTAGTCCTGCTTTAGTCCTGGTTTAGTCCTGGTTTAGTCCAGGTTTAGTCCTGCTTTAGTCCTGGTTTAGTCCTGGTTTAGTCCTGCTTTAGTCCTGGTTTAGTCCTGCTTTAGTCCTGGTTTAGTCCAGGTTTAGTCTGCATTTTTAAGTGTCCTATTGGTCAGTCTGTGTCGGGCTCAGAACAGGAAGTGACTCCCCCTCCCCCCTCAGGTGAGCGAGTGCTTCGCCCGGCACATCGGTCACATGATCTCTCAGGTGAGCTCACCTGGAGCGCAGGGGGAGGAGTCAGAGCGGCGGCTGCACAGGTTCCTCGAGCCGATGCTGTTCCTGAGCGGCCTCGAACTCGCCACCAGCTTCGAGCACTTCTACAGGTAAGGACGCTACAGGAAGTGATGTCACTACAGGTAAGAACGCTACAGGAAGTGACGTCACTACAGGTAAGGACTCTACAGGAAGTGACGTCACTACAGGTAAGGACACTACAGGAAGTGACGTCACTGCAGGTAAGGACGCTACAGGAAGTGATGTCATTACAGCTAAGCCTGCTACAGGAAGTGACGTCACTGCAGGAAGTGATGTCACTGCAGGAAATCACCTCTCTCTGATTGGCTGTGTGTGTGTGTCCTCCTCTCTGATTGGCTGTGTGTGTGTGTGTCCTTCTCTCTGATTGGCTGTGTGTGTGTCCTCTCTGATTGGCTGTGTGTGTGTGTCCTCCTCTCTGATTGGCTGTGTGTGTGTGTCCTTCTCTCTGATTGGCTGTGTGTGTGTGTCCTTCTCTCTGATTGGCTGTGTGTGTGTCCTCTCTGATTGGCTGTGTGTGTCCTCCTCTCTGATTGGCTGTGTGTGTGTGTCCTCCTCTCTGATTGGCTGTGTGTGTGTGTCCTCCTCTCTGATTGGCTGTGTGTGTGTGTCCTTCTCTCTGATTGGCTGTGTGTGTGTCCTCTCTGATTGGCTGTGTGTGTCCTCCTCTCTGATTGGCTGTGTGTGTGTGTCCTCCTCTCTGATTGGCTGTGTGTGTCCTTCTCTCTGATTGGCTGTGTGTGTCCTCCTCTCTGATTGGCTGTCTGTGCTGTAGGCGGTTCCTGGGTGACCGGCTGCTGCTGATTGGCCGGCTGTGGCTGGAGAGCGCTGTGATTGGTCAGATTGGGGCGTGTTTCCCGGGCCGCCTGCCTCAGCAGATGATCCTGAACCTGCGAGAGTCCGAGGAGCTTCAGCGAGAGTTCAGTCTGCACCAGCTCCACAGACTCGACCGAGAACTCGACCAAGACCAGGACTTAGACCAAGACCAGGACCTGACCCAGGACCTGGACCTGGACTTAGACCAGGAGCGAGATGTGGAACTCGATTTGGACCAGTTCAAGACCGACTCGGACCAGGTGAGACCTTTACCTCTGTGAGACCATGTTTAGTCCTGGTTTAGTCCTGGTTCAGTCCTGGTTCAGTCCTGGTTCTGGTTCTGGTTCAGTCCTGGTTCTGGTTCTGGTTCAGTCCTGGTTCAGTCCTGGTTTAGTCCTGGTTTAGTCCTGGTTTGGTCCTGGTTCAGTCCTGGTTCAGTCCTGGTTCAGTCCTGGTTTAGTCCTGGTTTAGTCCTGGTTCAGTCCTGGTTCAGTCCTGGTTCAGTCCTGGCTTAGTCCTGGTTTAGTCCTGGTTCAGTCCTGGTTCAGTTCTGGTTCAGTCCTGGTTCTGGTCCAGGTTCAGTCCTGGTTTAGTCCTGGTTTAGTCCTGGTTTAGTCCTGGTTTAGTCCTGGTTTAGTCCTGGTTCAGTCCTGGTTTAGTCCTGGTTCGGTCCTGGTTCAGTCCTGGTTCGGTCCTGGTTCAGTCCTGGTTCAGTCCTGGTTCAGTCCTGGTCCTGTTCTGGTCCTCAGACTCCGGAGGTCCTGGTCCAGGTCTTGTCTCCTCGCTGTTGGGAAGTCTCGTCTCGGTTTTTCTTGGATCAAACTCAACTCGACTCAACTCTGCCCAAACCCGTCCTGAAAACTCTGCACCTGTACGAGGACTTCTACTGCCACTGTGAGTGCACCTGTCTGCACCTGTCTGCTCCTGTCTGCTCCTGTCTGCACCTGTCTGCACCTGTCTGCTCCTGTCTGCTCCTGTCTGCTCCTGTCTGCTCCTGTCTGCTCCTGTCTGCACCTGTCTGCACCTGTCTGCACCTGTCTGCCCCTGTCTGCACCTGTCTGCACCTGTCTGCTCCTGTCTGCTCCTTAAAACTTCAGGATCCACAGTCGCCCGAGGCTTAAAATAAAGTTTGATCTGTGAATTTTATCTAAACACAAACTCCTCCTCTTCCTCCTCCTCTCCTCCTCCTCCTCCTCCTCTCCTCCTCCTCTTCCTCCTCCTCTCCTCCTCCTCCTCTCCTCCTCCTCTTCCCCCTCCTCTCCTCCTCCTCCTCCTCCTCTCCTCCCCTCCTCCTCTCCTCCTCCTCCTCTCCTCCTCCTCTTCCTCCTCCTCTCCTCCTCCTCCTGCTCCTCCTCCTGCTCCTCTCCTCCTCCTCTTCCTCCTCCTCTCCTCCTCCTCTCCTCCTCCTCTTCCTCCTCCTCCTCTCCTCCTCCTCTTCCTCCTCCTCTCCTCCTCCTCCTCTCTCCTCCTCCTCTTCCTCCTCCTCTCCTCATCCTCCTCTCTCCTCCTCCTCCTCCTCCTCTCTCCTCCTCTTCCTCCTCCTCCTCTTCCTCCTCCTCCTCTTCTCCTCCTCCTCTTCTCCTCCTCGTCCTCCTCTCCTCCTCCTCCTCTTCTCCTCCTCTTCCTCCTCTCCTCCTCCTCCTCTTCTCCTCCTCTTCCTCCTTTTATCCTCCTCTTCCTCCTCTCCTCCTCCTCCTCTCCTCCTCCTCTTCCTCCTTTTATCCTCCTCTTCCTCCTCTTCTCCTCCTCTTCCTCCTTTTATCCTCCTCTCCTCCTTCTCCTTCTCCTCCTCCTCCTCCTCCTCCTCTCCTCCTCCTCCTCCTCCTCCTCCTCCTCCTCTCCTCCTCCTCTTCCTTCTCCTCCTCCTCCTCCTCTCCTATTCCTCCTCCTCTCTCCTCTCTTCTTCCTCCTCCTCCTTCTCCTCCTCTCCTCCTCCTCCTTCGTGCTCCTCCTCCTGCTCCTCCTCTCCTCCTCCTCTCCTCTCCTCCTCCTCCTCTCTCCTCCTCCTCTCTCCTCCTCCTCCTCTTCCTCCTCCTCTCCTCCTCCTCTCCTCCTCCTCTCCTCCTCTTCTCCTCTCCTCCTCCTCCTCTCCTCCTCCTCCTCTCCTCCTCCTCCTCTCCTCCTCTCCTCCTCCTCCTCTCCTCCTCTCCTCCTCCTCTCCTCCTCTTCTCCCTCCTCCTCTCCTCCTCTTCTCCCTCCTCCTCTCCTCCTCCTCTCCTCCTCCTCCTCTTCCTCCTCCTCTCCTCCTCTTCTTCCTTCTCCTCCTCCTCTCCTCCCCTCCTCCTCTCCTCCTCCTCCTCTCCTTCTCCTCTTCCTCCTCCTCCTCTCCTCCCCTCCTCCTCCTCTCCTCCTCCTCCTCTCCTCCTCCTCTTCCTCCTCCTCTCCTCCTCCTCTCCTCCCCTCCTCCTCTCCTCCTCCTCCTCTCCTCTTCCTCTCCTCCTCCTCTCCTCCTCCTCTCCTCTCCTCCTCCTCTCCTCCTCCTCCTCTCCTCCTCCTCTCCTCCTCCTCTCCTCTTCTCCTCCTCCTCTCCTCCTCCTCCTCTCCTCCTCCTCTCCTCCTCTCCTCCTCCTCTTCCTCCTCCTCCTCTTCCTCCTCCTCTTCCTCCTCCTCCTCTCCTCCTCTCCTCCTCTCCTCCTCTCCTCCTCAGATCAGTCGGGCGTCTCTCACTCGGGGTCGGTTCTTCGTCGGTTGCAGTGGACGTCTTTGGGTCGGGCTGAGGTTCGGTTTGGGTCCTGGACTCTGAGCGTTTCCACACTGCAGATGCTGCTCCTGCTGCAGTTCAACCAACGCCAGGTACCGAGAACCTACAGGAACCTGCAGGAACCCGCAGGAACTCGCAGGAACCCGCTGGAACCCGCAGGAACCCGCAGGAACCCGCAGGATCCTGCTGGAACCTGCTGGAACCTGCTGGAACCTGCAGGAACCCGCAGGAACCTGCTGGAACCTGCAGGAACCTGTAGGAACGCGCAGGAACCCGTAGGATCCTGCAGGAACCCGTAGGAACCTGCAGGAACCTGTAGGAACCTGTAGGAACCCGCAGGAACCTGCAGAAACCCGCAGGAACCTGCAGAAACCCGCAGGATCCTGCAGGAACCTGCAGGAACCTGTAGGAACCCGCAGGAACCCGTAGGATCCTGCAGGAACCCGTAGGAACCCGCAGGAAACTACAGGAGCCCGCAGGAACCCGCAGGAACCTGCTGGAACCCGCTGGAACCTACAGGAACCCGCTGGAACCCACAGGAACCCGCTGGAACCTGCAGGAACCCACCAGAACGCGGCGGTGGCTCTGTGGCACCGGTTCTGGAGTCTGATTACACGTTGGTGTTTCAGGAGCTGACCCTGGGGGACCTCCTGATCCGGACGGGTCTGTCTGAGCCGCTGCTGCTGCACGAGCTCCGGCCTCTGACCGGAGCCGACGGGCCTCTCATGTTCGGGCCGGGCCAGAACCAGGACCGGACCCAAGGTGAGACCAGGACCGGCCCCGGTGCGGCCCCGGTCCGGCCCCCTCACTCTGGTGTTTGTGGTGTTTGTTGCAGTGGTGCGGTTGGACCCGCAGGTGGCGCTGCGCTCTGAGCTGGGCTCCCTGCACGTGCGGCTCGTCCCACAGGAAAACCTCAGGAGCCACGAAGACGCCGCCGCCATTTTGGAACGAAAGAGGAACTTCCTGCTGTGCGTCACCGCCAGAGTCCTGAAGAGAGACCGAGAACTGCACATCGACCACCTCGTCTACAAGGTGACCCCGCTGACCCGCCTGACCCTGCTGACCTCCCCTGACCCCGCTGACCCCCTGACCCTGCTGACCCCCCTGACCCTGCTGACCCCCGCTGACCCCTCTAACCCCCCTGACCCCGCTGACCCCTCTGACCCCTCTAACCCCCTGACCCCCCTGACCCCTCTGACCCCCCTGACCCTGCTGACCCCCCCTGACCCCTCTAACCCCGCTAACCCCCCTGACCCCGCTGACCCCTCTAACCCCCTCACCCTGCTGACCCCTCTAACCCCCTGACCCCGCTGACCCCTTTGACCCTGCTGACCCCCCTGACCCTGCTGACCCCGCTGACCCCTTTGACCCTGCTGACCCCTCTGATTCCCCTGACCCCGCTGACCCCTTTCACCCCGCTGACCACGCTGACCCCTCTGACCCACGACCCATGGTCAGGGTCAGGGTCGCTGGTCAGGGTCAGGGTCAGATACAGACACAGTGTCGTGGAGTTGAGCGTTTTGTATTTTCAGGTGTTGGATTTGTGTCACAAGAGTCCAGCTGCTCCGCCCTCACACCCGGGTCCTGGTCCTGGTCCAGACCCGAGTCCGGTCCGGTTCTCCTGCTCCTCGGCGGACGTGCTCTCCTGTCTCATGCATCTCTTCAGTAAAAACTTGGTCCAGAGGAAACCGGACCGACCCCAGATCCTCGAGTACCTGCCTGAAGTCCAGATGCCCCCAAGCGGCCAGGCCCTGGACTACAGTGAGACCAGGTCAGACCCGGTTTAGTCCTGGTTCAGTCCTGGTTCAGTTCTGGTTTAGTCCTGGTTTAGTCCTGGTTCAGTTCTGGTTTAGTCCTGGATCAGTCCTGGTTTAGTCCTGGTTCAGTCCTGGTTCAGTCCTGGTTTAGTCCTGGTTCAGTTCTGGTTTAGTCCTGGTTCAGTCCTGTTTAGTCCTGGTTCAGTCCTGGTTCAGTCCTGGTTTAGTCCTGGTTTAGTCCTGGTTTAGTCCTGGTTTAGTCCTGGTTCAGTCCTGGTTCAGTCCTGGTTTAGTCCTGGTTCAGTCCTGGTTCAGTCCTGGTTCAGTGCTGGTTTAGTCTTGGTTCAGTCCTGGTTCAGACCTGGTTCAGTCCTGGTTCAGTCCTGGTTCAGACCTGGTTCAGTCCTGGTTTAGTCCTGGTCCAGTCGTGGTTTAGTCCTGGTTTAGTCCTGGTTCAGTCCTGGTTTAGTCCTGGTTCAGTCCTGGTTCAGACCTGGTTCAGACCTGGTTCAGTCCTGGTTCAGTCCTGGTTCAGTCCTGGTTCAGACCTGGTTCAGTCCTGGTTTAGTCCTGGTTCAGTCCTGGTTCAGACCTGGTTCAGTCCTGGTTCAGTCCTGGTTCAGTGCTGGTTTAGTCCTGGTTCAGTCCTGGTTCAGTCCTGGTTCAGTCCTGGTTTAGTCCTGGTTCAGTCCTGGTTCAGTCCTGGTTCAGTCCTGGTTTAGTCCTGGTTCAGTCCTGGTTCAGACCTGGTTCAGTCCTGGTTCAGTCCTGGTTCAGTCCTGGTTCAGTCCTGGTTTAGTCCTGGTTTAGTCCTGGTTTAGTCCTGGTTCAGTCCTGGTTCAGTCCTGGTTCAGACCTGGTTCAGTCCTGGTTCAGTCCTGGTTCAGTGCTGGTTTAGTCCTGGTTCAGTCCTGGTTCAGTCCTGGTTCAGTCCTGGTTTAGTCCTGGTTCAGTCCTGGTTCAGTCCTGGTTCAGTCCTGGTTTAGTCCTGGTTCAGTCCTGGTTCAGACCTGGTTCAGTCCTGGTTCAGTCCTGGTTCAGTCCTGGTTCAGTCCTGGTTCAGACCTGGTTCAGTCCTGGTTCAGTCCTGGTTCAGTCCTGGTTCAGTCCTGGTTTAGTCCTGGTTCAGTCCTGGTTCAGTCCTGGTTCAGTCCTGGTTCAGACCTGGTTCAGTCCTGGTTTAGTCCTGGTTCAGTCCTGGTTCAGACCTGGTTTAGTCCTGGTTCAGTCCTGGTTCAGTCCTGGTTCAGTCCTGGTTTAGTCCTGGTTCAGTCCTGGTTCAGTCCTGGTTCAGTCCTGGTTTAGTCCTGGTTCAGTCCTGGTTCAGTCCTGGTTCAGTCCTGGTTTAGTCCTGGTTCAGTCCTGGTTCAGTGCTGGTTTAGTCCTGGTTCAGTCCTGGTTCAGTCCTGGTTCAGTCCTGGTTCAGTCCTGGTTTAGTCCTGGTTCAGTCCTGGTTCAGTCCTGGTTCAGTCCTGGTTTAGTCCTGGTTCAGTCCTGGTTCAGTCCTGGTTTAGTCCTGGTTCAGTCCTGGTTCAGTCCTGGTTTAGTCCTGGTTTAGTCCTGGTTTAGTCCTGGTTCAGTCCTGGTTCAGTCCTGGTTCAGTCCTGGTTCAGTCCTGGTTTAGTCCTGGTTTAGTCCTGGTTTAGTCCTGGTTCAGTCCTGGTTCAGTCCTGGTTCAGTCCTGGTTTAGTCCTGGTTTAGTCCTGGTTTAGTCCTGGTTCAGACTCTCTCTTGTTTCAGTCTGGACTCTGGTCGGACCATGACTCAAGACGAAGTCCGAGAACTAATGCAGACGACGGTCCAGCAGGTACGAGTCCCGGTTCTGACCCGGTTCAGTCCCGGTTCAGACCCGGTTCTGACCCAGTTCTGACCCAGTTCTGACCTGGTTGTGACCCGGTTGTGACCCGGTTCTGGAGCAGGTGGCGGCGGCGCTCTCGGTGGCGCCGCAGTGGGCGGAGCATCTGTTGGTTCTGAACCTGTGGGACGTGGACCGAGTGACGCAGCGTTTCACCGACGACCCCGAGACCCTGCTGCTGGAGGCGGGGCTACAGACCCCTGACCCCGCCCCCGGGCCCAGCGACAGGTGAGTGACAGGTGCAGGGGGGGTGACAGGTGCGGGGGGGGTGACAGGTGCGGGGGTGACAGGTGCGGGAGGCGACAGGTGCGGGGGGTGACAAATGCGGGGGGGGCGATAGTTGCGGGGGGCGACAGGTGCGGGGGGCGACAGGTGCGGGGGGCGACAGGTGCGTGGGGGCGACAGGTGCGTGGGGGTGACAGGTGTGGGGGGTGACAGGTGCGGGGTGTGACAGGTGCAGGGGGTGACAGGTGCAGGGGGGTGACAGGTGCGGGGTGTGACAGGTGCAGGGGGTGACAGGTGCAGGGGGGTGACAGGTGCGGGGGGCGACAGGTGCGTGGGGGTGACAGGTGCGGGGGGTGACAGGTGCAGGGGGGGTGACAGGTGCAGGGGGGGTGACAGGTGCAGGTCGGCCTCATCCTGTGTGTGACACAAACCCACAGGTCACAGCTCATTACAGAAAACCTCAGACCCACAGGTTTGTGTGACGCATCATTTTAAAGCTCAGAGCTTCTAGTTTCTGTAGATCTGCAGATGAAGACTGTGAGTGCAGCTCACTTACAGCACACACACATTCAGACTGTGAGTGCAGCTCACTTACAGCACACACACATTCAGACTGTGAGTGCAGCTCACTCACAGCACACACACATTCAGACTGTGAGTGCAGCTCACTTACAGCACACACACATTCAGACTGTGAGTGCAGCTCACTTACAGCACACACACATTCAGACTGTGAGTGCAGCTCACTCACAGCACACACACATTCAGACTGTGAGTGCAGCTCACTCACAGCACACACACATTCAGACTGTGAGTGCAGCTCACTTACAGCACACACACATTCAGACTGTGAGTGCAGCTCACTCACAGCACACACACATTCAGACTGTGAGTGCAGCTCACTCACAGCACACACACATTCAGACTGTGAGTGCAGCTCACTCACAGCACACACACATTCAAACAGGTCCAACAACTGCATTTTTTTGCCTCAGAAAAAAATAAAAATAAAATAAAGGCTGTGACTTGGTCAAACTTCATCCTGGGCATTTTGGGGAGTTCTAAGTTCTTGCTCTTTGGGCCGTGTGGCATAAAATGAATGATATGTTTGTTCTATTTCATCCCTCCTGACCACCAGAGGGCGGCGCCTCGGCCCTGACCACTTGAGGGAGGCATTGTTGGATAATCTGTCCATGAACTGCAGTTATATGCCACATGCTGTCAGGGTGGCAAGACTGGCAAAGCTAAGCCCTGCAGACGGTGAAGATCTCCCACCGTCAGGGCAGGTACTGTTGCCCCCTCCTAGGTGTTCACAACGCCTTCCTGAATCTACTGTTTTGAGAGTTCCACCTAAAAAGAAGTCCCGATCTGATGGAGGTCTTGCATCTAAAGTGGAGCAGTTGTCAGCAGAACTGGAAGTGATGAAGTCGTCGTTGCCTCATATGGAACCACCTGCTTCAGAGGCTGGGACGCCTTCCCACTCAGTGCCTGTTCTGCCCCACGAGGACGATGTCCTTTCTCTGTTAGCATCTGCCTCATTTTCAGGATGAGGAGGATGCACCATCTTCGCGTGTTTCTGAGGATGGTTCGTATTCCTCTACTCACAGCCTTGACAGTGGCTCAGCCGATAGCTCCATGCGAGATGTGCAGAGCTCTGAACCGTTTACACCTGGAACTTCCTGAGCCCGAACAGCCCGACTTGGGCAGTGCTTTCTTTAGATGCGGGCGTCCTCCTACGCCCTCTGCTGTACTTCCCTCTGTGGAGTATCTCAGAGAGTTGCATGTCTGTTGGAGGATCCGAGTGCTTTCTCCAGGCTCTCATCAGATGGTGGGATTTTGGCTGCTGTGCACAGTGAGACAGCAGCTGGTCTGGATCTCTGCTGTTGAGCGGCTGTGGCTTCTCTCATTGTTTCACCTGAGGAAGCGCTGGGCCGAGATGTCAGGTGTCCAAGACCCCAGTGCCGTGTGACATGACTTCATCTGTAAGGCATACAACTCCGGTGCGCGGGCTGGTCGTCTGGGCAATTCTTTGGTGCTTTTACTGTTTGCCCCTCTCCAGGAGGGGGAGGTGCTGCAGTGGCTGCTCATTTTAATGATGCGGCACTGCAGCCCTTTGCATTGATGACTAGGGAGCTTGGACGCGTTATGTCTTTTCTGGTTCAGGCTCGCCAGCAGATTTGGCTCACTCAATCTCCCCTGACCGAGGCGTGCCGTAGGACTCTCCGTGGTGTACCTGTGGAACCAGGGCAGTTGTTTGGTTCAGCTGCCCTGGAGGCATTAGAACGGACTGTCCGTGCTCGACAGACGAGGCAGCAACTTTCTGCCCTCAACCGAGCTATGCCCCCTCCTCGGCAACCGAGGCGCCCGACCGCTGGCCCCAGTGCTCAGCCACCCCCGCGGGATTGGTCTGCTGATGGAGACTTCCCTCGAGACAGACTTGGCAGGGTTTTTTGTAACGACCTTTGCCAACAATCGCGGCAGCCTAGAGTTGCAGACACAGGCCGCCGCCCCCCCAGGGCCTCTAAGGGCCGTGGGGCGAGGAATTTAAACTTTGAGGCCGGCCGTCGGATACTTCTCCCATCAGCAGCTCAGTTATTGGGCTGCTCATGCGTCGGATCCATGGGTGGTGCCACGTTGACTCATGGACACCGGCTGCAGTTCCGACACCGGCCACACATGTCAGGCCGGGTCAAGATGACTATAATCAATGACCCGGCAAAAACTCAAGTACTGGATCAGGAGCTGTCCGCCCTCCTGACCAAAGGGGCCATCGAAGCAGTAGATCCCCTGCTGCAGCCCAGGGGCTACTCCACATATTTCATCGTAACCAAAAAGACGGGCGGATTTCGACCCATTTTAGATCTACGGGGACTCAATCGTTTCATGGAGGTGTTGCCATTCCACATGCTGACCACAGCACAGGTTCTTCACGCTCGCAGCGGGGGAATGGTTCACGTCTATAGACCTCAAAGACGCTTACTTTCATGTGCCCATTGCACCACAACACCAGAGATTTCTCAGGTTTGCCTATCGAGGCCGTCATTGGCAATTCCGGGTTCTCCCATTTGGGCTCTCCCTCTCTCCGAGGGTGTTCACTCGATGTGTGAAGGCAGCTCTTGCTCCTTTGCAGGCCACAGGCCTGAAGGTATTGCTATACCTGGACGATTGGCTGATTTGTGCTCCATCCAGAGCACGTGTGAAGCAGGACACCGATCATCTGCTTGCACATGTGGCCCAACTGGGCGTCACAGTGAATATGGAGAAGAGCAACCTGACTCCATCTCAGACAACTTTTCTGGGTCTGGATTTGGACACACTGACGATGAAAGCTCGCCCATCCCTTTGTCGCCTAGACGATATTCAGGCTTTGGTCTCTCGTTTCAGACTGGGCAGCCTGCACCCCTTTGTCACCTTTCTTCAGCTCGTGGGAAAGCTGACTTCTGTGACACGAGTTGTCGGCCTTCTGTCACTGCGTCTACTGCAGAGGAGGCTGAACAGCTTTCATCTGGATGCCACACAATGACGAATGCTCAGGGAGACTTGGCAGTGCTCCTGTGCACTGTCCCCATGGAGGGACAGGAGCTGTTTGTCACGGGGGGTCCCCATGGGTCTTGTGGTGTGTCGCAGGGAGGTGGTCACCACAGACGCCTGCCTCACAGGATGGGGCGCTGTATGGCAGCACAGGACGGCTCAGGGAGTCTGGTCTGCCAGAGATCGTTTAAACCACATAAATGTGTTGGAGTTACGGGCTGTCCATTTGGCTCTCAGAAAAAAAACATGTTCTAATTCGGTCAGACAACACTTCGACCGTCTATCACATCAACCATCAAAGGGGCATCAGATCAGCACGACTTCTCAGGGTGTCCCCAAGACCTGTTAATATGGGCTGCTCCTCGTCTGTCTACACTGTGAGCAGTGTACTTACCGAAAGATGGCAATCAAGTGGCGGACTGTCTTTCCCGAAAGTGACCACCTCCAGGGGAATGTCTCCACCCCGAGGAGGTGCGCAGGATCTGGAGCATATTTGGGAGGGCAGAAGTGGATCTGTTCGCTTCTCAGGAGTCGACTCACTGTCCCCTATGGTTCTCCCTCACGAGGAGCCAGGTTCTCTGGGACAAGATGCACTGGCAGACACTTGGCCCCAGTGCATTCTCTATGCTTTCCCTCCTCTTCCTCTGATTTGGTCGACCCTACAGAGAGTTCTCCGGGAAGGCCACAGACTGTTGCTGATTGCTCCACACTGGCCAGCAAGACCATGGTTTCCGTTGCTGTACAGTCTGTCGCAGTCCCCCATGGCGTCTCCCAGCCAGGAGAGACCTGCTGTCTCAGTTGGGGGGTCAAATATGGCATCCCAATTCTCAACACCTCCAACTGTGGGTGTGGCCATTGGTGGGCCCGAGCTGCAGCTGATCGGTGTCACCGATTCTGTTTGCCAAACACTTTTGAATGCCAGAGCGGCCTCCACTCATCAGCAATATAACAGGTGGGAGTTGTTTTCTCACTGGTGCTCTGCCCGCGGTGAGGATCCTGTGTCTTGTTCGGTGCCTGTTATCCTGGAGTTCCTCCAGTCTCTCCTACCACTGTTAAAGGGGTATGTGGCTGCTATATCCTGTCACCATGGTTTGATTGGGACTTGTACAGTTGGGGGCCATAATTTGGTTTCTCTTTTCCTACGGGGTGCCCGCAGGTTGCGCCCACCAGCTATACCACGAGCTCCAGTGTGGGACTTGTCACTGGTCCTGGAGTCTCTGTGCGATTCTCCATTTGAGCCTCTGGCACGAGCGGGCCTCAAGTGGCTTTCGTGTAAGACGGCATTTTTATTGGCTATTGTGTCGGCGAAACGGGTCAGTGAGTTGCATGCCCCTTCTGTTAGCCCTTCCTGTCTCCGGTGGAGTCCAGGTGGTTCTGGTGTTACCCTGTGGCCGAACGTGGCATTTCTACCGAAGGTGTTGTCACGTCCTCGCTGTAATGAGCCTTTGAGTCTGGCTCGGTTTGATCCCTCGCTTGGAGAGGGCAGAGACAGGCTCCAGTTGTTATGCCCGGTGCTGCACTGGAAGCTTATATTGCAGCCACAGCAGGTATGAGGCGCTCAGACCAGCTGTTCCTGTGTTATGGTGGTGCTAAAAAGGACTCTCCTCTTTCCAGACAGCGCCTCACACTGGGTTGTTGATACTATTCACCAGGCCTACAGGGTTGCAGGCAGCAACCCTCCATCTGATGTGAGGTCCCCAACCCTCCATCTGATGTGAGGTCCCCAACCCTCCATCTGATGTGAGGTCCCCAACCCTCCATCTGATGTGAGGGCCCCAACCCTCCATCTGATGTGAGGCCCCCAACCCTCCATCTGATGTGAGGCCCCCAACCCTCCATCTGATGTGAGGCCCCCAACCCTCCATCTGATGTGAGGCCCCCAACCCTCCATCTGATGTGAGGCCCCCAACCCTCCATCTGATGTGAGGGCCCATTCTACTCGGGGCATCTCCACTTCATGGGCGGCTATGAGAGGCCCTTTGTAAACCATATGTGCTGCTGCATCTTGGGCTTCACCAAACACATTTGCCAGATTCTACAACGTCAGTGGTCTCTCCTCACCCTCTTGATGTGGTTCTTCAAGAATCTTTGGGCTCTTCTCAGTGAGGTATGTGCTCAAGATTCTTCGTGACATAGCTGGTATTAGTCATTCAGTGCTTTCAGCAGCGCCCTCTGGCGGTCAGGAGGGATGAAATAGAACGAAAGTTACGTATGTAACTACGGTTCTATGAATCCCAGATGACTGCCAGAGATACTCAGGATCACTCAGGATCCTTGCGGTTCCGCGAGAAGATTCTGTAGGAACAGAGTCACGGATGACGGCGACTAAATCACCTCCGGGGCGTCATCCTGGGTCACAGGTGTGAATATCCTGTTTGACTTTTTAATGGGTTGTGTAATCGCCCGCAGGCGGGAAGAGGTAAAGAACCTTCTCCCATGTAGACTTTACCTGTAAACACGCCCCTGCTGCCTGAAGGCTTTAGACTCGCCGCTTTAGACTCACCGCTTTAGCCTCGTTGCTGCTTTAGCCTCGTTGCCGCTTTAGCCTCGCCTCTTCAGCCTCGCCTCTTCAGCCTCGCCTCTTTAGCCTCGCCTCTTTAGCCTCGCCTCTTTAGCCTCACCTCTTTAGCCTCACCTCTTTAGCCTCGCCGCTTTAGCCTCGCTGCTTTAGCCTCGTCGCTTTAGCCTCGCCGCTTTAGCCTCGTCGCTTTAGCCTTGCCGCTTTAGCCTCGTTGCTTTAGCCTCGTTGCTTTAGCCTCGCCTCTTTAGCCTCGTTGCTTTAGCCTCGCCTCTTTAGCCTCGTTGCTTTAGCCTCGCCTCTTTAGCCTCGCCGTTTTAGCCTCGCCTCTTTAGCCTCGCCGCTTTAGCCTCGCCGCTTTAGCCTCGCTGCTTTAGCCTCGTTGCTATAGCCTCGCCTCTTTAGCCTCGTTGCTATAGCCTCGCCGCTTTAGCCTTGCTGCTTTAGCCTTGCCACTTCAGCCTCGCCTCTTCAGCCTCGCCTCTTTAGCCTCGCCTCTTTAGCCTCGCCTCTTTAGCTTTGCTGCTTTAGCCTCACCTCTTTAGCCTCGCCGCTTTAGCCTCGCTGCTTTAGCCTCGTCGCTTTAGCCTCGCCGCTTTAGCCTCGTCGCTTTAGCCTTGCCGCTTTAGCCTCACCGCTTTAGCCTCGTTGCTTTAGCCTCGCCTCTTTAGCCTCGTTGCTTTAGCCTCGCCTCTTTAGCCTCGTTGCTTTAGCCTCGCCTCTTTAGCCTCGCCGTTTTAGCCTCGCCTCTTTAGCCTCGCCGCTTTAGCCTCGCTGCTTTAGCCTCGTTGCTATAGCCTCGCCTCTTTAGCCTCGTTGCTATAGCCTCGCCGCTTTAGCCTTGCTGCTTTAGCCTTGCCACTTTAGCCTCGCCGCTTTAGCCTTGTCGTTTTAGCCTCGTTGCTTTAGCCTCGCGTCTTTAGCCTCATCACTTTAGCCTCGCCGCTTTAGCCTCGCCGCTTTAGCCTCGCCGCTTCAGCCTCGCCGCTTCAGCCTCGCCGCTTCAGCCTCGCCACTTCAGCCTCGCCGCTTCAGCCTCGTTGCTTTAGCGTTGTCACTTTAGCCTCGTTGCTTTAGCGTCGTCACCACTTTAGCCTCGTCGCTTCAGACTCGCTGCTTTAGCCTCGCTGCTTTAGCCTCGCTGCTTTAGCCTCGCTGCTTTAGCCTCACCTCTTTAGCCTCGCCTCTTTAGCTTTGCTGCTTTAGCCTCGCCTCTTTAGCCTCGCCGCTTTAGCCTCGCCGCTTTAGCCTCGTCGCTTTAGCTTTGCCGCTTTAGCCTCGCCGCTTTAGCCTCATCGCTTTAGCCTGGCCGCATTAGCCTGGCCGCTTTAGCCTCGCCGCTTTAGCCTCGCCTCTTTAGCCTCGTTGCTTTAGCCTCACCTCTTTAGCCTCGTTGCTTTAGCCTCGCCTCTTTAGCCTCGCCGCTTTAGCCTTGCCGCTTTAGCCTCGTTGCTATAGCCTCGCCGCTTTAGCCTCGCCGCTTTAGCCTCGTTGCTTTAGCCTCGCCGCTTTAGCCTTGTTGCTTTAGCCTCGCCGCTTTAGCCTCATCGCTTTAGCCTGGCCTCTTTAGCCTCGTCACTTTAGCTTGTCACTTAAGCCTCGCCGCTTCAGCCTTGCCACTTCAGCCTCGTTGCTTTAGCGTTGTCACTTTAGCCTCGTCACTTTAGCCTCGTTGCTTTAGCGTCGTCACCACTTTAGCCTTGCCGCTTTAGCCTCGTCGCTTTAGCCTGGCCTCTTTAGCTTTGCTGCTTTAACCTCACCTCTTTAGCCTCGCCTCTTTAGCCTTGTTGCTTTAGCCTCGCCGCTTTAGCCTCGCCGCTTTAGCCTCGCCGCTTTAGCCTCGCCGCTTTAGCCTCGTTGCTTTAGCCTCGCCGCTTTAGCCTCGCCGCTTTAGCTTCGCCGCTGCTCCGTTTCACTCTTGTTTCCTTTTTTATGTCCTGCAGTTTGTCGTCATGTCCTGTTTGTCTGAACCCGGGGTCGCGGGACACGCCCACGCTGAGCTGCGGCCACTTCTGCTGCCAGGTTAGCCCCGCCCCCTCACCACTGTTACCTAGCAACCGCAGTGTTACCTAGCAACTGACGCTTCACACTGGACATGTCATAACTCTGCTTCTCTCCTCTGCTCTCTGTCTGGTCCTGGTCCTGGTCCTGGTCCTGGTCCTGGTCCTGGTCTTGGTCTTGGTCTTGGTCTTGGTCCTGGTCCTGGTCCTGGTCCTGGTCCTGGTCCAGTCCTGTTGGGAGGAGTACCTGACGTCGAGGATCGAGCAGAACTTGGGTCTCTCGTGTAACTGTCCGATCCCCGACTGCACGGCCCAGCCCCCGCCGGCCTTCTACCGACAGGTGCTGCAGAACCCCGACACCCTCCGACAGGTGAGAGACAGGTGCTGCAGGACCCCGACACCCTCCGACAGGTGAGAGACAGGTGCTGCAGAACCCTGACATGCTGCGACAGGTGAGAGACAGGTGCTGCAGGACCCGACACGCTGCGACAGGTGAGAGACAGGTGCTGCAGGACCCGACACGCTGCGACAGGTGAGAGACAGGTGCTGCAGGACCCGACACCCTCCGACAGGTGAGAGACAGGTGCTGCAGGACCCGACACGCTGCGACAGGTGAGAGACAGGTGCTGCAGGACCCGACACGCTGCGACAGGTGAGAGACAGGTGCTGCAGGACCCGACACGCTGTGACAGGTGAGAGACAGGTGCTGCAGGACCCGACACGCTGCGACAGGTGAGAGACAGGTGCTGCAGGACCCCGACACCCTCCGACAGGTGAGAGACAGGTGCTGCAGGACCCGACACGCTCCGACAGGGCCTGTAGGGGGCGCTCTACCACTGAAGTTACTTAGTTCTGCTTTAACCTGTTTCCATGGAAACTCAGTTCACATTCAGGTGCTCCTGCAGTATGAGGGCGCTCACAGGTGTAATGTGCTCCTCCTGCAGTATGAGGGCGCTCACAGGTGTAATGTGCTCCTCCTGCAGTATGAGGGCGCTCACAGGTGTAATGTGCTCCTCCTGCAGTATGAGGGCGCTCACAGGTGTAATGTGCTCCTCCTGCAGTATGAGGGCGCTCACAGGTGTAATCACAGGTGTAATGTGCTCCTCCTGCAGTATGAGGGCGCTCACAGGTGTAATCACAGGTGTAATGTGCTCCTCCTGCAGTATGAGGGCGCTCACAGGTGTAATCACAGGTGTAATCACAGGTGTAATGTGCTCCTCCTGCAGTATGAGGGCGCTCACAGGTGTAATCACAGGTGTAATGTGCTCCTCCTGCAGTATGAGGGCGCTCACAGGTGTAATCACAGGTGTAATGTGCTCCTCCTGCAGTATGAGGGCGCTCACAGGTGTAATCACAGGTGTAATCACAGGTGTAATGTGCTCCTCCTGCAGTATGAGGGCGCTCACAGGTGTAATCACAGGTGTAATGTGCTCCTCCTGCAGTATGAGGGCGCTCACAGGTGTAATCACAGGTGTAATCACAGGTGTAATGTGCTCCTCCTGCAGTATGAGGGCGCTCACAGGTGTAATCACAGGTGTAATGTGCTCCTCCTGCAGTATGAGGGCGCTCACAGGTGTAATCACAGGTGTAATGTGCTCCTCCTGCAGTATGAGGGCGCTCACAGGTGTAATCACAGGTGTAATCACAGGTGTAATGTGCTCCTCCTGCAGTATGAGGGCGCTCACAGGTGTAATCACAGGTGTAATCACAGGTGTAATGTGCTCCTCCTGCAGTATGAGGGCGCTCACAGGTGTAATCACAGGTGTAATCACAGGTGTAATGTGCTCCTCCTGCAGTATGAGGGCGCTCACAGGTGTAATCACAGGTGTAATGTGCTCCTCCTGCAGTATGAGGGCGCTCACAGGTGTAATCACAGGTGTAATGTGCTCCTCCTGCAGTATGAGGGCGCTCACAGGTGTAATCACAGGTGTAATCACAGGTGTAATGTGCTCCTCCTGCAGTATGAGGGCGCTCACAGGTGTAATCACAGGTGTAATCACAGGTGTAATGTGCTCCTCCTGCAGTATGAGGGCGCTCTCCTTCGCTCCTACGTCGACTCCTGCTCTAATCTGACCTGGTGCACGAACGGCGGCGGCTGCGACCGGATCCTCATGAGGAGAAGTGTCGGCGCCTCCGGAGCCTGTGGGGAGTGTGGATGGACCAGCTGCTTCTGCTGCGCCTTCACCGAGGTACGGGGCATCTGAGGGCATCAGGGGGCATCAGGGGCATCTGAGGGCATCAGGGGGCATCTGAGGGCATCAGGGGGCATCTGAGGGCATCAGGGGGCATCTGAGGGCAACAGGGGGCATCAGGGGGCATCTGAGGGCATCAGGGGGCATCAGGGGGCATCTGAGGAGGTGAGAGGCAACAGGCACAGGTAGAGCTGGGCGGTATGACCAAAAATTGTTATCACGGTATTTTTTAAAATTATCACGGTATCACGGTATTTAACGGTATTTTTGTCTTTGGCTAAGTGGAGTGTGATAGAGTTGGTAATATCATTCCAACGTTTGCTTTTCTTGTCATAGACGGTCCCTTTAGACCAGGGGTGGCCAACTAGTAGAAGACTAAGAGCCCCTTCTTTTTCTGTGTTACTGCAAAGAGCCACATTATACACATGGGTACACATGAACATCATCCCATTCCTCAATCATGTATGCACACACACGCACACACAGACCTATGCTCAACCAGATTTAATGAAAATAACCACACCAACATGATAATATTGTTTAAAAGTTGGTAAAAGTTGTTTTCAACAGTTAACATTGTGTGCACTGTCTCACACACACAAACTCTCAGTTCAAGCAAGTCCACAAACAAAAATAAAATAATTTTCATTTTCAATTTTTCTCTTACTATGCTGCTTAGTGAGACTTTTGGCATTCCTTATCTTGAACAATCCTTGAATGAATGGTAACGCCAGCCAAGCATATTTGACGCATGTTATGTAAAAGCTCCTGAAGAGCCGCATGAAACTAGTTAAAGAGCCGCATGAGGCTCGAGAGCCACGGGTTGGCCATGACTGTCATAGACGGTCCCTTTAGACGGAGAGCGCGGCTCCGCGCACGCGCTCTCGCCCGTCTCACAAAACACTACACAGACGGTCCCTTTAGCAAACACGCCTAACACTACACAGACGGTCCCTTTTAGCAAACACGCCTAACACTACACAGACGGTCCCTTTTAGCAAACACGCCTAACACTACACAGACGGTCCCTTTAGCAAACGCGCCTAACACTACACAGACGGTCCCTTTTAGCAAACGCGCCTAACACTACACAGACGGTCCCTTTTAGCAAACACGCCTAACACTACACAGACGGTCCCTTTAGCAAACGCGCCTAACACTACACAGACGGTCCCTTTTAGCAAACGCGCCTACCACTACACAGACGGTCCCTTTTAGCAAACGCGCCCACCAGGGACGTCTGTGTAGTGTTTTGTGCTGCAGTGCCAACGTTACGCAGAGATTGGGGAGAAGATGCAGATTTTACTTTCTACTCAACTCGCTATCCTTACCTGGCTTGTTGGCTTGTTTGGTGTAACACTGAAAACAGCCCCGCTCAATCTACCGCTGTGCGACGTTCCGCCGCTCTGTGTTGCCGACATATGCGCACACACACGGTATGGCGGTAAATAAAAAATTCATATCATAAAAATAAAATTACCGGTATACCGGTTCAAACGGTATATCGCCCAGCCCTATGCACAGGATTATGTGGTGTTTGTTGGTGTAACTGCAGTGTGTTGTTCGTAGGCTCACTTCCTCTGTGTATAACAGGAGTGTGTTGTTCGTAGGCTCACTTCCTCTGTGTATAACAGGAGTGTGTTGTTCGTAGGCTCACTTCCTCTGTGTATAACAGGAGTGTGTTGTTCGTAGGCTCACTTCCTCTGTGTATAACAGGAGTGTGTTGTTCGTAGGCTCACTTCCTCTGTGTATAACAGGAGTGTGTTGTTCGTAGGCTCACTTCCTCTGTGTATAACAGGAGTGTGTTGTTCGTAGGCTCACTTCCTCTGTGTATAACAGGAGTGTGTTACTCGTAGGCTCACTTCCTCTGTGTATAACAGGAGTGTGTTGCTCGTAGGCTCACTTCCTGTTGTATATAACAGGAGTGTGTTACTCGTAGGCTCACTTCCTCTGTGTATAACAGGAGTGTGTTGCTCGTAGGCTCACTTCCTCTGTGTATAACAGGAGTGTGTTGTTCGTAGGCTCACTTCCTCTGTGTATAACAGGAGTGTGTTGCTCGTAGGCTCACTTCCTCTGTGTATAACAGGAGTGTGTTGTTCGTAGGCTCACTTCCTGTTGTGTATAACAGGAGTGTGTTGCTCGTAGGCTCACTTCCTCTGTGTATAACAGGAGTGTGTTGCTCGTAGGCTCACTTCCTGTTGTGTATAACAGGAGTGTGTTGCTCGTAGGCTCACTTCTTCTGTGTATAACAGGAGTGTGTTGCTCGTAGGCTCACTTCCTCTGTGTATAACAGGAGTGTGTTGTTCGTAGGCTCACTTCCTCTGTGTATAACAGGAGTGTGGTGTTCGTAGGCTCACTTCCTCTGTGTATAACAGGAGTGTGTTGCTCGTAGGCTCACTTCCTCTGTGTATAACAGGAGTGTGTTGTTCGTAGGCTCACTTCCTCTGTGTATAACAGGAGTGTCGTAGGCTCACTTCCTCTGTGTATAACAGGAGTGTGTGTTGTAGGCTCACTTCCTCTGTGTATAACAGTGTGTTGTTCGTAGGCTCACTTCCTCTGTGTATAACAGAGTCGTAGGCTCACTTCCTCTGTGTATAACAGGAGTGTGTTGTAGGCTCACTTCCTCTGTGTATAACAGGAGTGTGTTGCTCGTAGGCTCACTTCCTCTGTGTGTATAACAGGAGTGTGTTGCTCGTAGGCTCACTTCCTCTGTGTATAACAGGAGTGTGTTGCTCGTAGGCTCACTTCCTCTGTGTATAACAGGAGTGTGTTGATGGTAGGCTCACTTCCTCTGTGTATAACAGGAGTGTGTTGTTCGTAGGCTCACTTCCTCTGTGTATAACAGGAGTGTGTTGTTCGTAGGCTCACTTCCTCTGTGTATAACAGGAGTGTGTTGCTCGTAGGCTCACTTCCTCTGTGTATAACAGGAGTGTGTTGTTCGTAGGCTCACTTCCTCTGTGTATAACAGGAGTGTGTTGCTCGTAGGCTCACTTCCTCTGTGTATAACAGGAGTGTGTTGTTCGTAGGCTCACTTCCTCTGTGTATAACAGGAGTGTGTTGCTCGTAGGCTCACTTCCTCTGTGTATAACAGGAGTGTGTTGCTCGTAGGCTCACTTCCTGTTGTGTATAACAGGAGTGTGTTGCTCGTAGGCTCACTTCCTCTGTGTATAACAGGAGTGTGTTGCTCGTAGGCTCACTTCCTCTGTGTATAACAGGAGTGTGTTGCTCGTAGGCTCACTTCCTCTGTGTATAACAGGAGTGTGTTGTTCGTAGGCTCACTTCCTCTGTGTATAACAGGAGTGTGTTGCTCGTAGGCTCACTTCCTCTGTGTATAACAGGAGTGTGTTGCTCGTAGGCTCACTTCCTCTGTGTATAACAGGAGTGTGTTGTTCGTAGGCTCACTTCCTCTGTGTATAACAGGAGTGTGTTGCTCGTAGGCTCACTTCCTCTGTGTATAACAGGAGTGTGTTGCTCGTAGGCTCACTTCCTGTTGTGTATAACAGGAGTGTGTTGCTCGTAGGCTCACTTCCTCTGTGTATAACAGGAGTGTGTTGCTCGTAGGCTCACTTCCTCTGTGTATAACAGGAGTGTGTTGTTCGTAGGCTCACTTCCTCTGTGTATAACAGGAGTGTGTTGCTCGTAGGCTCACTTCCTCTGTGTATAACAGGAGGGTGTTGTTCGTAGGCTCACTTCCTCTGTGTATAACAGGAGTGTGTTGCTCGTAGGCTCACTTCCTCTGTGTATAACAGGAGTGTGTTGTTCGTAGGCTCACTTCCTGTTGTGTATAACAGGAGTGTGTTGTCGTAGGCTCACTTCCTCTGTGTATAACAGGAGTGTGTTGCTCGTAGGCTCACTTCCTCTGTGTATAACAGGAGTGTGTTGTTCGTAGGCTCACTTCCTCTGTGTATAACAGGAGTGTGTTGCTCGTAGGCTCACTTCCTCTGTGTATAACAGGAGTGTGTTGCTCGTAGGCTCACTTCCTCTGTGTATAACAGGAGTGTGTTGTTCGTAGGCTCACTTCCTCTGTGTATAACAGGAGTGTGTTGCTCGTAGGCTCACTTCCTCTGTGTATAACAGGAGTGTGTTGCTCGTAGGCTCACTTCCTCTGTGTATAACAGGAGTGTGTTGATCGTGAGCTCACTTCCTCTGTGTATAACAGGAGTGTGTTGTTCGTAGGCTCACTTCCTGTTGTGTATAACAGGAGTGTGTTGCTCAGAGGCTCACTTCCTCTGTGTATAACAGGAGTGTGTTGTTCGTAGGCTCACTTCCTCTGTGTATAACAGGAGTGTGTTGCTCGTAGGCTCACTTCCTCTGTGTATAACAGGAGTGTGTTGCTCGTAGGCTCACTTCCTCTGTGTATAACAGGAGTGTGTTGTTCGTAGGCTCACTTCCTCTGTGTATAACAGGAGTGTGTTGCTCGTAGGCTCACTTCCTCTGTGTATAACAGGAGTGTGTTGTTCGTAGGCTCACTTCCTCTGTGTATAACAGGAGTGTGTTGCTCGTAGGCTCACTTCCTCTGTGTATAACAGGAGTGTGTTGGGAGTAGGCTCACTTCCTCTGTGTATAACAGGAGTGTGTTGTTCGTAGGCTCACTTCCTCTGTGTATAACAGGAGTGTGTTGCTCGTAGGCTCACTTCCTCTGTGTATAACAGGAGTGTGTTGCTCGTAGGCTCACTTCCTCTTGGTAAAACAGGAGTGTGTTGCTCGTAGGCTCACTTCCTCTGTGTATAACAGGAGTGTGTTGTTCGTAGGCTCACTTCCTCTGTGTATAACAGGAGTGTGTTGCTCGTAGGCTCACTTCCTCTGTGTATAACAGGAGTGTGTTGCTCGTAGGCTCACTTCCTCTGTGTATAACAGGAGTGTGTTGTTCGTAGGCTCACTTCCTCTGTGTATAACAGGAGTGTGTTGCTCGTAGGCTCACTTCCTCTGTGTATAACAGGAGTGTGTTGCTCGTAGGCTCACTTCCTCTGTGTATAACAGGAGTGTGTTGTTCGTAGGCTCACTTCCTCTGTGTATAACAGGAGTGTGTTGTTCGTAGGCTCACTTCCTCTGTGTATAACAGGAGTGTGTTGCTCGTAGGCTCACTTCCTCTGTGTATAACAGGAGTGTGTTGTTTGTAGGCTCACTTCCTCTGTGTATAACAGGAGTGTGTTGTTCGTAGGCTCACTTCCTCTGTGTATAACAGGAGTGTGTTGCTCGTAGGCTCACTTCCTGTTGTGTATAACAGGAGTGTGTTGCTCGTAGGCTCACTTCCTCTGTGTATAACAGGAGTGTGTTGCTCGTAGGCTCACTTCCTCTGTGTATAACAGGAGTGTGTTGCTCGTAGGCTCACTTCCTCTGTGTATAACAGGAGTGTGTTGTTCGTAGGCTCACTTCCTGTTGTGTATAACAGGAGTGTGTTGCTCGTAGGCTCACTTCCTCTGTGTATAACAGGAGTGTGTTGCTCGTAGGCTCACTTCCTGTTGTGTATAACAGGAGTGTGTTGCTCGTAGGCTCACTTCCTCTGTGTATAACAGGAGTGTGTTGCTCGTAGGCTCACTTCCTCTGTGTATAACAGGAGTGTGGTGTTCGTAGGCTCACTTCCTCTGTGTATAACAGAAGTGTGTTGCTCGTAGGCTCACTTCCTCTGTGTATAACAGGAGTGTGTTGTTCGTAGGCTCACTTCCTCTGTGTATAACAGGAGTGTGTTGCTCGTAGGCTCACTTCCTCTGTGTATAACAGGAGTGTGTTGCTCGTAGGCTCACTTCCTCTGTGTATAACAGGAGTGTGTTGCTCGTAGGCTCACTTCCTCTGTGTATAACAGGAGTGTGTTGTTCAGAGGCTCACTTCCTCTGTGTATAACAGGAGTGTGTTGCTCGTAGGCTCACTTCCTGTTGTGTATAACAGGAGTGTGTTGCTCGTAGGCTCACTTCCTCTGTGTATAACAGGAGTGTGTTGCTCGTAGGCTCACTTCCTGTTGTGTATAACAGGAGTGTGTTGTTCGTAGGCTCACTTCCTCTGTGTATAACAGGAGTGTGTTGCTCGTAGGCTCACTTCCTGTTGTGTATAACAGGAGTGTGTTGCTCGTAGGCTCACTTCCTCTGTGTATAACAGGAGTGTGTTGCTCGTAGGCTCACTTCCTGTTGTGTATAACAGGAGTGTGTTGTTCGTAGGCTCACTTCCTCTGTGTATAACAGGAGTGTGTTGCTCGTAGGCTCACTTCCTGTTGTGTATAACAGGAGTGTGTTGCTCGTAGGCTCACTTCCTCTGTGTATAACAGGAGTGTGTTGCTCGTAGGCTCACTTCCTCTGTGTATAACAGGAGTGTGTTGTTCGTAGGCTCACTTCCTGTTGTGTATAACAGGAGTGTGTTGCTCGTAGGCTCACTTCCTCTGTGTATAACAGGAGTGTGTTGCTCGTAGGCTCACTTCCTGTTGTGTATAACAGGAGTGTGTTGCTCGTAGGCTCACTTCCTCTGTGTATAACAGGAGTGTGTTGCTCGTAGGCTCACTTCCTGTTGTGTATAACAGGAGTGTGTTGCTCGTAGGCTCACTTCCTCTGTGTATAACAGGAGTGTGTTGTTCGTAGGCTCACTTCCTCTGTGTATAACAGGAGTGTGTTGCTCGTAGGCTCACTTCCTCTGTGTATAACAGGAGTGTGTTGTTCGTAGGCTCACTTCCTCTGTGTATAACAGGAGTGTGTTGTTCGTAGGCTCACTTCCTCTGTGTATAACAGGAGTGTGTTGCTCGTAGGCTCACTTCCTCTGTGTATAACAGGAGTGTGTTGTTTGTAGGCTCACTTCCTCTGTGTATAACAGGAGTGTGTTGTTCGTAGGCTCACTTCCTCTGTGTATAACAGGAGTGTGTTGTTCGTAGGCTCACTTCCTGTTGTGTATAACAGGAGTGTGTTGTTCGTAGGCTCACTTCCTCTGTGTATAACAGGAGTGTGTTGTTCGTAGGCTCACTTCCTGTTGTGTATAACAGGAGTGTGTTGCTCGTAGGCTCACTTCCTCTGTGTATAACAGGAGTGTGTTGTTCGTAGGCTCACTTCCTGTTGTGTATAACAGGAGTGTGTTGCTCGTAGGCTCACTTCCTCTGTGTATAACAGGAGTGTGTTGTTCGTAGGCTCACTTCCTGTTGTGTATAACAGGAGTGTGTTGCTCGTAGGCTCACTTCCTCTGTGTATAACAGGAGTGTGTTGCTCGTAGGCTCACTTCCTCTGTGTATAACAGGAGTGTGTTGTTCGTAGGCTCACTTCCTCTGTGTATAACAGGAGTGTGTTGCTCGTAGGCTCACTTCCTCTGTGTATAACAGGAGTGTGTTGTTTGTAGGCTCACTTCCTCTGTGTATAACAGGAGTGTGTTGTTCGTAGGCTCACTTCCTCTGTGTATAACAGGAGTGTGTTGCTCGTAGGCTCACTTCCTGTTGTGTATAACAGGAGTGTGTTGCTCGTAGGCTCACTTCCTCTGTGTATAACAGGAGTGTGTTGCTCGTAGGCTCACTTCCTGTTGTGTATAACAGGAGTGTGTTGTTCGTAGGCTCACTTCCTGTTGTGTATAACAGGAGTGTGTTGCTCGTAGGCTCACTTCCTCTGTGTATAACAGGAGTGTGTTGCTCGTAGGCTCACTTCCTGTTGTGTATAACAGGAGTGTGTTGTTCGTAGGCTCACTTCCTCTGTGTATAACAGGAGTGTGTTGCTCGTAGGCTCACTTCCTGTTGTGTATAACAGGAGTGTGTTGCTCGTAGGCTCACTTCCTCTGTGTATAACAGGAGTGTGTTGCTCGTAGGCTCACTTCCTGTTGTGTATAACAGGAGTGTGTTGTTCGTAGGCTCACTTCCTCTGTGTATAACAGGAGTGTGTTGTTCGTAGGCTCACTTCCTGTTGTGTATAACAGGAGTGTGTTGTTCGTAGGCTCACTTCCTCTGTGTATAACAGGAGTGTGTTGTTCGTAGGCTCACTTCCTCTGTGTATAACAGGAGTGTGTTGTTCGTAGGCTCACTTCCTCTGTGTATAACAGGAGTGTGTTGTTCGTAGGCTCACTTCCTGTTGTGTATAACAGGAGTGTGTTGTTCGTAGGCTCACTTCCTGTTGTGTATAACAGGAGTGTGTTGTTCGTAGGCTCACTTCCTCTGTGTATAACAGGAGTGTGTTGTTCGTAGGCTCACTTCCTCTGTGTATAACAGGAGTGTGTTGTTCGTAGGCTCACTTCCTCTGTGTATAACAGGAGTGTGTTGTTCGTAGGCTCACTTCCTGTTGTGTATAACAGGAGTGTGTTGTTCGTAGGCTCACTTCCTGTTGTGTATAACAGGAGTGTGTTGTTCGTAGGCTCACTTCCTCTGTGTATAACAGGAGTGTGTTGTTCGTAGGCTCACTTCCTCTGTGTATAACAGGAGTGTGTTGTTCGTAGGCTCACTTCCTCTGTGTATAACAGGAGTGTGTTGTTCGTAGGCTCACTTCCTCTGTGTATAACAGGAGTGTGTTGTTCGTAGGCTCACTTTCCGGCTTCGTGCTCACACATTTCCCGCTGGGTGGACGACGGCGGCTTCTACGAGGGGATGAGCGCTGAGGCTCAGAGTAAACACGTGGCCAAACTCATCTCCAAACGCTGCCCCCAGTGTTCCACCCACATCGAGAAGAACGAGGGCTGTCTGCAGTAAGACCCGGACCGGACTGAGACCCGGACTGAGACCCGGACTGGGACCGGGACTGAGACCGGGACTGAGACCGGGACTGAGACTCGGACTGAAACTGAGACTGAGACCGGGACTGAGACCGGGACTGAGACCGAGACTGAGACCGGGACTGAGACCGGGACTGAGACTCGGACTGAAACTGAGACTGAGACCGGGACTGAGACCGAGACTGAGACCGAGACTGAGACCGAGACTGAGACCGAGACTGAGACCGGGACTGAGACTCGGACTGAAACTGGGACTGAGACCGGGACTGAGACCGGGACTGAGACCGAGACTGAGACCGGGACTGAGACCGGGACTGAGACCGGGACTGAGACCGGGACCAGGACTAAACCCGGTCTAAACCGGGTCTAAACCGGGTCTAAACCGGGTCTAAACCTGGTCTAAACCTGGACTAAACCGGGTCTAAACCTGGACTAAACCGGGTCTAAACCTGGACTAAACCGGGTCTAAACCGGGTCTAAACCTGGACTAAACCGGGTCTAAACTGGGTCTAAACCTGGTCTAACCCGTCTCTGTGTCCTCAGTATGACGTGTGCCAAATGCTCTCATGGATTCTGCTGGAGGTGCCTCAAACCCTGGAAACCGATGCACAAAGATTATTACAACTGCTCCGCCTCGGTCTGTACCCGGATCATAACCAGACTAACGGGGGTTCAGGTGGATCATAACCGGACTAAAGGGGGTCCAGGGGGTTCAGGGGGATCACAACCAGACTAACAGGGGTCCAGCAGGTTTAGGAGGGGTCTGAACAAGTCTAGAGGAGATCCTTGAGGTCCTAGAAGAGGTTCTGGAGGTTCTGGAGGAGGTTCTGGAAGTTCTAGAGGGTCTGGAGGAGGTTCCAGAGGAGGTTCTGGGGGTTCTAGAGAAAGTTCTGGGGGTTCTAGAGGAGGATCTGGAGGTTCTAGAGGGTCTGGAGGAGGTTCTGGAGGAGGATCTGGAAGTTCTAGAGGGTCTGGAGGATGTTCCAGAGGAGGTTCTGGGGGTTCTAGAGAAAGTTCTGGGGGTTCTAGAGGAGGATCTGGAGGTTCTAGAGGGTCTGGAGGAGGTTCTGGAGGAGGATCTGGAGGTTCTAGAGGTGGTTCTGGGTGTCCTATAGGATGTTCTACAAAAGGTTCTAGAGGGTCTGGAGGAGATTTTAGAGGTCCTGGAGGCTCTAGCGCAGGTTCTGGAGGTTCTAGTAGAGGTTCTGGGGGTTCTAGAGGAGGTTCTGGGGGTTCTAGAGGAGGTTCTGGGGGTTCTAGTGGAGGTTCTGGGGGTTCTAGTGGAGGTTCTGGGGGTTCTAGTGTAGGTTCTGGGGGTCCTTGAGGTTCTAGCGCAGATATGTACGTGTGTTTGTACCGTCCAATCAGAGCACTCCTCACTGTGATGCGTTGTGTTGCCGGGCAGGTCAGTAAAGCCGCTCGTCAGGGGAAGAAGTTCCAGGACTTTAACGAGAAGTGCACCTTCCAACACCAGGCCAAGGTACCACCTGACCTCGCCCCCTACTGACCTCTGACCCCGCCCCCTACTGACCTCTGACCCCGCCCCCTACTGACCTCTGACCCCGTCCCCTACTGACCTCTGACCCCGCCCCCTACTGACCTCTGACCCCGCCCCCTACTGACACCTGACCCCGCCCCCTACTGACACCTGACCCCGCCCCCTACTGACACCTGACCCCGCCCCCTACTAACACCTGACCCCGCCCCCTACTAACACCTGACCCCGCCCCCTACTAACACCTGACCCCGCCCCCGCTGACACCTGACCCCGCCCCCGCTGACACCTGACCCCTCCCCCTCACAACTGACCCCTCCCACTCACACCTGACCCCTCCCCCTCACCCCTGACCCCGCCCCCTCACACCTGACCCCGCCCCATCACACCTGACCCCGCCCCCTCACACCTGACCCCGCCCCCTCACACCTGACTCCGCCCCCTCACACCTGACTCCGCCCCCTCACACCTGACCCCTCCCCCTCACACCTGACTCCGCCCCCTGGTGTGTTGTACTTCCTGCTCTCTGGACTCGGGTGTTTCCTCGTCAAACTCAAACCTACAAAAACTCTGTCAAGTATTTGTGCTGTTTTCACTTTGGAGAAATGAACGATTTAAAGGTCAAACTGGGGTCGGCTCCAGGAAACTCAAATGCAAAAAGTTTCAGTTTTATTTCTGACCCAATGACGTCGTCCAGAGCCTCAGAACGAAACAGTAGAAAATTATACAGAACGTTTGTGTTTGGTTTGTGCTGTGACAGTTTCATTTGTGCGAGTTTATTTCTAAAATTATTCATATTTTTTGTGTGAAAATTATACGAGGTCATTTTGGCTCAGCTGAGAAGAGAAACGACCTGAGTCTGAGGAAGAGTCTGGATCCTCTGTGCAACTCACTTTGTTTCAGATTTTACAGAATAACCGACTAAAGCCGCTGCTTCAGCTGAGCCCAAATGAGGCCAAATAATTTACACAAAAATAATATTAACCCCTGAAGACCTGAGGGCAGTTTTAGCACATTTCTCCTCAATGAAATGATAGAGATGAAAAAAACAAACACACTCTTTTATACAAAACCCACAGCAAACATGTGGAAACAACTTTTTGGACATAAAAATGCTTAATTTAGGGCCTGAGCTACAAAAATGCAAAATCTCAAGTCTGTAAGTAAATTAAAAATCTCCTTATTGCCCTAAAAACAAAAAAAGTGCAGTGGCTCCATGACTTTCCTGGTCCAGTCCTGGAAACAGCTCCTGTCAGGACCACGGCCAGAGCCACAGCACTTCTGCATTTCCAGGGTGGAAATTACATTTGGATTTGTTCATTTGGACTGAAATAAACCTTTAAATAAAAATAGAAAGAGATGCACAATTACACACACCAAGATGTGTCATTTTCCATGTGTGTGAGAATTAACTCCACTTAGAGCCACTTTTTCCCTCGTTATAAACACACACAGTCAGAGGAGTCGACCATCTTGACTCACTTCACTCTTTGGCAAAGTTTGGCTCCATCAAAATGGACGGAGCGCATGAGTTTGGGGAAAACAAAGTTCCTATTGGACACTCGTTTTGCTCCCGTCATCACACAGCGTGAGTGTGACGTAGGATAAAGCCGCAGAAATGTACGGAAACCTCTATGTCTGCACTTTCAGAGGGGAAAAGGACGTTTCTGTCTTTTACCGTTAAAGTTCTGCGGTTATACAAACATGTTCCTCTGAGTCGTGGACGTGTCGTAGGTCTTCAGGGTTAATGATGAGGCCGGCGCCCCCTAGTGCCTCAGTGTCATTTCTCTCTGCTCTCTTTGCTGTTGCGTCGTGTTTTCTCTGACTCCACTGAGCGTCTGGAGCTTTGCACACGTCACCAAACAGCAGCGACTGTCAGAAAAGTCCCGCCCACCGTGGAGCCAAACCATCCTAACGCTGCCAGGACAGACGGGTCCCCCGGTGAACCCGGTGGACCCGGTGGACCCGGTGAACCCGGCTCAGGGATCAGGCTCAACGACGTCATCGGGGCAGAAAAAAAACTGAAGAACCAGAATCTCACAAACTGAAACTTTGTACAACAAACGACCGACTCAGTTTGTGGAAACTTGAGTTTGATGAGGCCGAGTTCAGAGGATCTGAGAATAACCCTGACTCCTCTCTCTCTCCTCTCTCTCCTCTCTCCCCTCTCCTCTCTCCTCTCCCCTCTCCTCTCCTCTCTCCTCTCCTCTCCTCTCTCCTCTCTCCTCTCCTCTCTCCTCTCCTCTCTCCTCTCCTCTCTCTCTCTCCTCTCTCCTCTCCTCTTCTCTCTCTCTCCTATCCTCTCTCCTCTCTCTCTCTCTCTCTCTCCTCTCTCTCTCTCCTCTCCTCTCTCTCTCTCTCCTCTCTCCTCTCTCTCTCTCTCTCTCTCTCTCTCTCTCTCCTCTCCTCTCCTCTCCTCTCTCCCCTCTCCTCTCCTCTCCTCTCTCCTCTCCTCTCTCCTCTCCTCTCTCCTCTCTCCTCTCTCCTCTCTCCTCTCTCCTCTCCTCTCCTCTCTCCCCTCTCCTCTCCTCTCCTCTCTCCTCTCTCTCCTCTCTCTCTCTCTCTCTCTCTCTCTCTCTCTCTTCCTCTCCTCCTCCTCCTCCTCTCTCCTCCTCCTCTCCTTCTCCTCTCTCCTCTCCTCTCTCCTCATCTCCTCTCTCTTCCTCCTCTCCTCCTCCTCTCCTTCTCTCCTCTCCCTCTCTCTCCTCTCCCTTCTCTCTCTCTCTCTCTCTTCTCTCCTCTCCTCCCTCTCTCCTCTCTCTCTCCTCTCTCTCTCTCTCTCTCTCTCTCTCCTCTCTCCTCTGTCTCTCCTCTCCTTCTGCTCTCTCTCCTCTATCTCTCTCCCTCTCTCCTCTCTCTCTCTCCTCTCCTCTCCTCTCTCTCTCCCTCTCCTCTCTCCTCTCCCTCTCCTCTCTCTCTCCTCCTCCTCTCTC
>CM060662.1:41180669-41188169 GCA_030686955.1 Odontamblyopus rebecca | reverse complement strand
TGTCTGAAATGTGCTGCTGTCACAGCTTTGGTCAAAGGTGATAAATCTGAACTGTTTCAGAGCCGTGTCCGTTCTGCCCTCGAACATCTGAAAGACTCAACAGTCAAGTCATAGATTACCTGGAATCTAATAATATTCTTAACTCAGTGCAGTCTGGCTTTAGGTCTGGACACAGCTGTGCAACTGCTACTGTCACAGTTCCCAATGACATTTGTGCTTTGGACAATAAAAAGTACTGTGTTGCAATCTTTGTGGATTTGGCTCAGGCTTTCGATTCTGTGGGTCATAGATCCTGAAGGACAGACTCACAGACACTGGTTTTTCCAGTAGTTGTGTAGCTCGGTTCAGAAGCTGTTGTTTCAGAGGGTTTTGTTTCTGAACCTCTGGTTCTACATGAAGGCGTCCCACAGGGATCGACCCTGGGACCCACTCTTTAGCCTCAGTGTCATATACACCTGTGCTGATGATGCAGTTCTTTACTCATCCAGCCTCAGCACTGCCGTATCCCCTACCGCAGGCCTCCTCATCTTCCACTTCCTACCGCAGGCCTCCTCATCCTCCACTTCCTACCGCAGGCCTCCTCATCCTCCACTTCCTACCGCAGGCCTCCTCCTCCTCCACTTCCTACCGCAGGCCTCCTCCTCCTCCGCTTCCTACCGCAGGCCTCCTCCTCCTCCGCTTCCTACCGCAGGCCTCCTCCTCCTCTGCTTCCTACCGCAGGCCTCCTCATCCTCCACTTCCTACCGCAGGCCTCCTCATCCTCCACTTCCTACCGCAGGCCTCCTCATCTTCCACTTCCTACCGCAGGCCTCCTCATCCTCCACTTCCTACCGCAGGCCTCCTCCTCCTCTGCTTCCTACCGCAGGCCTCCTCCTCCTCCTCTGCTTCCTACCGCAGGCCTCCTCCTCCTCCACTTCCTACCGCAGGCCTCCTCCTCCTCTTCCTACCGCAGGCCTCCTCATCCTCCACTTCCTACCGCAGGCCTCCTCATCCTCCACTTCCTACCGCAGGCCTCCTCCTCCTCCACTTCCTACCGCAGGCCTCCTCCTCCTCCACTTCCTACCGCAGGCCTCCTCCTCCTCCACTTCCTACCGCAGGCCTCCTCATCCTCCACTTCCTACCGCAGGCCTCCTCCTCCTCCACTTCCTACCGCAGGCCTCCTCATCCTCCACTTCAGTCTTAATACAAGTCGAACTCTATGGTTCTCAGATTCAACTTGTTAATTCTAGTATTTGGGTGTTTGGCTCGATTCCTCACTGTCCCTGTCGCTGTCGCTGTCCCTGTCGCTGTCCCTGTCCCTGTCCCTGTCCCTGTCCCTGTCCCTGTCCCTGTCGCTGTCGCTGTCGCTGTCCCTGTCGCTGTCCCTGTCGCTGTCCCTGTCGCTGTCGCTGTCCCTGTCCCTGTCCCTGTCCCTGTCCCTGTCCCTGTCCCTGTCGCTGTCCCTGTCCCTGTCGCTGTCGCTGTCGCTGTCCCTGTCCCTGTCCCTGTCCCTGTCGCTGTCCCTGTCGCTGTCGCTGTCGCTGTCGCTGTCGCTGTCGCTGTCGCTGTCGCTGTCCCTGTCCCTGTCCCTGTCCCTGTCCCTGTCCCTGTCCCTGTCCCTGTCGCTGTCGCTGTCCCTGTCCCTGTCCCTGTCGCTGTCCCTGTCCCTGTCCCTGTCCCTGTCCCTGTCCCTGTCCCTGTCCCTGTCCCTGTCCCTGTCCCTGTCCCTGTCCCTGTCGATTCAAACACATTAATTCTTTACTTACAAAAGTTCAAAGCAGATACGGCGATAAGCGTCACTCAGGCACCGCTGAGCAGCTTTTGTTAAAACTGCACTTCTTCTGTGTCATGTTGGAGTGTGGTTCAGGACCCACAGCAGAGACAGAGGCGCAGGTAGATATTTCAACAGGTTTATTGCCGGGTATGAAGGATGTGGTGATGGAAACCGGCTGGAGACAGACGGAGGGAAGACACTGGGGTCGACTCACGGGTACAGACTGGACGACAAGGACAGACAGGACGACGTGGACGAGGATGTGGACAAAGGATAGAGGAGGAATGAACTGACAAAGAACAAAGGATAAGGACAGAACTAAATAGTGGAGCTGATTAGACAATGAGCTGCAGGTGAAGCACGGAGCAGGTGAAGCACACTGCAGCATGAGCCCAGCCACAGCCCCAGAGGAGCAGACAGAACCAGAAGAGAGAACACAACAAACACCAAACCCTGACATTCTGATCCTGGACTGTGGACACAGTCTGTACATCTGCCTCTGAAACACCCCCTCACTCCGGCTCCGGCTCCGGCTCCGGCTCCGGCTCCGGCTCCGGCTCCGGCCTCACTTCTGCAGCCTTTCATGATCAGTGCTCATGTTTCTCGTGTTTCTCGTGTTTCTCGTGTTTCTCGTGTTCCTCGTGTTTCTCGTGTTTCTCGTGTTCCTCGTGTTTCTCGTGTTTCTCGTGTTCCTCGTGTTTCTCGTGTTTCTCGTGTTTCTCGTGTTTCTCGTGTTTCTCGTGTTCCTCGTGTTTCTCGTGTTTCTCGTGTTCCTCGTGTTTCTCGTGTTCCTCGTGTTCCTCGTGTTACTCGTGTTCCTCGTGTTTCGTGGTTTCTCGTGGTTTCGTGTTTCTCGTGTTTCTCGTGGTTCCTCGTGTTTCGTGTTCTCGTGGTTTCTCGTGTGCCTCGTGTTTCTCGTGTTCCTCGTGTTTCTCGTGTTTCTCGTGTTTCTCGTGTTTCTCGTGTTCCTCGTGTTTCTCGTGTTCCTCGTGTTCCTCGTGTTCCTCGTGTTTCTCGTGTTTCTCGTGTTCCTCGTGTTCCTCGTGTTTCTCGTGTTTCTCGTGTTTCTCGTGTTCCTCGTGTTTCTCGTGTTTCTCGTGTTTCTCGTGTTTCTCGTGTTCCTCGTGTTTCTCGTGTTTCTCGTGTTTCTCGTGTTTCTCGTGTTCCTCGTGTTTCTCGTGTTCCTCGTGTTTCTCGTGTTCCTCGTGTTCCTCGTGTTCCTCGTGTTTCTCGTGTTCCTCGTGTTTCTCGTGTTCCTCGTGTTTCTCGTGTTTCTCGTGTTCCTCGTGTTCCTCGTGTTTCTCGTGTTTCTCGTGTTTCTCGTGTTTCTCGTGTTTCTCGTGTTTCTCGTGTTTCTCATTCTTTATAATTGTTCTTTCATAATGTCTGAGTTTTGTCCATGTTTTATGTTCTTCTTCTTTTGCCGCAGCTTCACCAGGTCCTGGGAAATGTTTCCTCACCTGATTTACCTGGAGAAATAAAGAATAAATACAGATAAAAACCTAATGAGTGAACCCGGTTTAACCCGGTTTAACCCGGTCTAAACCCGGTCTAACCCGGTCTAAACCCGGTCTAACCCGGTCTAACCCGGTCTAAACCCGGTCTAACCCGGTCTAAACCCGGTCTAAACCCGGTCTAACCCTGGTCTCGTGTCTTGTGTCCAGAGGAGGCGCTGCTGCAGAGTTCAGACTTGGTCTTGAGTCTTCGTCTGATCAAACAGAACCAGATCTGCTCCGGACTCAACCTGGTCCAGAGAGTCCAGGAGCGACTGAGGGCCATTCTGCACCACTCCAGCCAGGTCCGAGGATCCTAACCGGTCTACAGGGGTCTGAGGGGGTCTACAGGGGGTCACAGGGGTCTACAGGGGTCTGAGGGGGTCTACAGGGGGTCACAGGGGTCTACAGGGGTCTGAGGGGGTCTACAGGGGGTCTACAGGGGTCTACAGGGGTCTGAGGGGGTCTGAGGATCTGAACCGGCCCACAGGGGTCTGAGGGGCTCACAGGGGTCACAGGGCTCACAGGGTCTGAGGGGTCCACAGGGGGTCACAGGGCTACAGGGGTCTGAGGGGGTCTACAGGGTCTACAGGGTCTGAGGGGCTCACAGGGTCTACAGGGTCTACAGGGTCTACAGGGGTCTACAGGGGTCTACAGGGTCTGAGGGGTCTACAGGGGGTCTACAGGGGTCTGAGGGGGTCACAGGGGTCTACAGGGGTCTGAGGGGGTCTACAGGGGGTCTACAGGGGTCTACAGGGGTCTGAGGGGGTCTGAGGATCTGAACCGGTCTACAGGGGGTCTTTTTGTGCTGATCATGTGACCTGTTTTCGTCCAATAGGATTTCAGGCTGAGCTGTGACTCCAAGAGCCAATCAGAAAATCCCGACGCATCTGAGGCGACGAATCAGAGTGAAGCCAACAAAGAGTAAGACTCAACACCGGGGTCAGAGGTCAGGGGTCAGAAGGGGTCAGAGGGGTCAGAGGTCAGAGGGGTCAGAGGGGTCACAGGTCATAGGGGTCAGAGGTCAGAGGGGTCAGAGGGGTCAGAGGGGTCACAGGTCAGAGGGGTCACAGGTCAGAGGGGTCACAGGTCATAGGGGTCACAGGTCATAGGGGTCACAGGTCAGAGGGGTCAGAGGTCATGTTCCCTCTGAGCTGCACAGGATTTTTCAGACGTACTTATGTGTTTTCTTGTAGTTTCTTTTCTTAGTCTGATATTTCCAACGATACACAGACTCGGCACCAGCAGAACATCCTCTGTCACAGAGAGAACACTCATATTTACTGAGTCACAGAGAGAACACTCATATTCACTGAGTCACAGAGAGAACACTCATATTCACTGAGTCACAGAGAGAACACTCATATTCACTGAGTCACAGAGAGAACACTCATATTCACTGAGTCACAGAGAGAACACTCATATTCACTGAGTCACAGAGAGAACCTGCCACACCTGTCACACCTGCCACACCTGTCACACCTGTCACACCTGCCACACCTGTCACACCTGTCACACCTGTCACACCTGCCACACCTGCCACACCTGCCACACCTGTCACACCTGCCACACCTGTCACACCTGCCACACCTGCCACACCTGTCACACCTGCCACACCTGTCACACCTGCCACACCTGTCACACCTGCCACACCTGTCACACCTGTCACACCTGCCACACCTGCCACACCTGCCACACCTGTCACACCTGCCACACCTGTCACACCTGCCACACCTGCCACACCTGTCACACCTGTCACACCTGTCACACCTGCCACACCTGCCACACCTGTCACACCTGCCACACCTGCCACACCTGCCACACCTGTCACACCTGCCACACCTGTCACACCTGCCACACCTGTCACACCTGTCACACCTGCCACACCTGTCACACCTGTCACACCTGCCACACCTGCCACACCTGTCACACCTGCCACACCTGCCACACCTGTCACACCTGCCACACCTGTCACACCTGTCACACCTGCCACACCTGCCACACCTGTCACACCTGCCACACCTGCCACACCTGCCACACCTGCCACACCTGTCACACCTGCCACACCTGTCACACCTGCCACACCTGCCACACCTGTCACACCTGCCACACCTGTCACACCTGTCACACCTGCCACACCTGCCACACCTGTCACACCTGTCACACCTGCCACACCTGCCACACCTGTCACACCTGCCACACCTGCCACACCTGCCACACCTGCCACACCTGTCACACCTGTCACACCTGCCACACCTGCCACACCTGCCACACCTGCCACACCTGTCACACCTGCCACACCGCAAAAACAACAGGATCTCAGATAAACCCTGATGCTCCGCCACAGATCAGGACATTTGTCTGTGAACTGGATTAAACGGACAGAATCTAGAGTCTGAGCTTTAGGACGAGGGAAAAGATCCACCAGGAAAATCGGCCCAGATCAGAAAGATTTAGACCAATATGTTTCTAAGAGCCGATATCAGCAGATAATATCGAACAGCCGATATATCGGCCAGGCCCTAATCCAGATCTCTGCCGTGATCATCATGAGGCTCAGTGCTGTCCGTGGTGCTGAACAGTTCTGTCCTGATGCTCAGTTTCCTCGGAGGAAACACTGCAGACGGTCACATGTTTCTCGTTGCAGGTCGAAGTCGGACTCGGACTCAGACCAGGATCTGGATCAGAACCGGGACCCGGAGGATTATGACAATTACGACGAGTACGATGAAGACGAAGAATACGTCCCCGACTACGATGAAGACGACCTGGACGAGGAATATTATTCTGACTACGACCAGGACTACAGCCCCTACAACTGAACCGGGACTAAACCAGGACTAAACCAGGACTAAACCAGGACTACAGCCCCTACAACTGAACTGGGACTAAACCAGGACTAAACCAGGACTAAACCAGGACTAAACCAGGACTAAACCAGGACTGGACTGTTCTTGTTATAAATTTGTTGCTTCAGTTTTGAATATTTTCTGTAAAAAAGATTAAACAAAAACTGAAGAATCTAAATAAAAATCCTTTAAATCAAACAAGTTTTTAATGAGTCTGAACCAAAAAAAACTCAACCAGACCAGAGACCAGAGTCCAGAGACCAGAGTCCAGACCAGAGACCAGACCAGAGACCAGAGACCAGAGACCAGAGACCAGACCAGAGACCAGAGACCAGAGACCAGAGACCAGAGACCAGAGACCAGACCAGAGACCAGAGACCAGAGACCAGACCAGAGACCAGAGACCAGAGACCAGACCAGAGACCAGAGACCAGAGACCAGAGACCAGAGACCAGAGACCAGAGACCAGACCAGAGACCAGAGACCAGACCAGAGACCAGAGACCAGACCAGAGACCAGAGACCAGAGACCAGAGACCAGACCAGAGACCAGAGACCAGACCAGAGACCAGAGACCAGACCAGAGACCAGACCAGAGACCAGAGACCAGAGACCAGAGTCCAGACCAGAGACCAGACCAGAGACCAGAGACCAGAGACCAGACCAGAGACCAGAGACCAGAGACCAGAGACCAGACCAGAGACCAGAGACCAGAGACCAGAGTCCAGACCAGAGACCAGTCCAGAGACCAGAGACCGGAGACCAGACCAGAGACCAGAGACCAGAGACCAGTTTGGCGATGACAGAATCAGGAGTTTGTTCACAGGTGAAGATGAAGTTGAGCAGAAACAGAAGAGTTCCTGTTGCAGATGTTTGAACAGAAGAGTTCCTGTTGCAGATGTTTGAACAGAAGAGTTCCTGTTGCAGATGTTTGAACAGAAGAGTTCCTGTTGCAGATGTTTGAACAGAAGAGTTCCTGTTGCAGATGTTTGAACAGAAGAGTTCCTGTTGCAGATGTTTGAACAGAAGAGTTCCTGTTGCAGATGTTTGAACAGAAGAGTTCCTGTTGCAGATGTTTGAACAGATTTGGGGTTAAAATCTTCAGACGGTGAAACTGAACCTTTAGTTCTTGTTTTAAACGTGAATTAAACTGTTTATTGTCTTTAAAAACTCTGAGCCAAAGTCCTGAGGCCTGAGTTCCTGTGGCCAAAGTCCTGAGGCCTGAGTTCCTGTGGCCTGAGTCCTGAGGCCTGAGTTCCTGTGGCCAAAGTCCTGAGGCCTGAGTTCCTGTGTCACAGACACAAACACAACAGAAGGAAACAGAAAAGAAACGGAAAAGACTAAAATAAAACAAACAAGGAAAAATTCTCGGGGATTTTATTATTTAACAAATTACAACAGGTTCA
>CM060662.1:41143169-41170669 GCA_030686955.1 Odontamblyopus rebecca | reverse complement strand
TCCCGGTTTAGTCCCGGTTCAGTCCCGGTTTAGCCCTGGTTTAGCCCTGGTGTAGTCCTGGTGTAGTCCTGGTGTAGTCATGGTGTAGTCCTGGTGTAGTCCTGGTGTAGTCCTGGTGTAGTCCTGGTGTAGTCCTGGTTTAGCCCTGGTTTAGCCCTGGTGTAGTCTTGGTGTAGTCTTGGTGTAGTCCTGGTTTAGTCCTGGTTTAGTCCCGGTTCAGTCCCGGTTCATTCCTGGTTCCTGCTGTGGTGCTGGTTGTGGGAGGACATTTGGCTGAACCTGATGAGGTCATGTTCACAGTATGTCCCATAATCCTCTGCTCTAATGTAGTTTATCCTGAGACTCCATGTCCCATAATCCTCTGCTCTAATGTAGTTTATCCTGAGACTCCATGTCCCATAATCCTCTGCTCTAATGTAGTTTATCCTGAGACTCCATGTCCCATAATCCTCTGCTCTAATGTAGTTTATCCTCAGACTCCATGTCCCATAATCCTCTGCTCTAATGTAGTTTATCTTGAGACTCCATGTCCCATAATCCTCTGCTCTAATGTAGTTTATCCTCAGACTCCATGTCCCATAATCCTCTCCACTGCTCCACTGTGTTTTTAAACTCCACACACCTTCACCAGAATCACCTGGATCATTTCAGTCTCGACTGAACTAAAGGGAAAAGGAGCTGTTCACTTGATGACATCACAGGGTGGAGCAGAGCGTTTGGAGCTTTGCAGATGAAACAGACGAATAATAAAGAGTCAAACATGAAAGAAATAAACACGACTCAGATCTTCGCGTCTGCGCGTCTGAGTCTGCGCGTCTGAGTCTGCGCGTCTGAGTCTGCACGTCTGCGTCTGAGTCTGCGCGTCTGAGTCTGAGTCTGCGCGTCTGAGTCTGAGTCTGCGCGTCTGAGTCTGCGCGTCTGAGTCTGAGTCTGCGCGTCTGAGTCTGCGCGTCTGAGTCTGCGCGTCTGAGTCTGCGCGTCTGAGTCTGCGCGTCTGAGTCTGCGAGTCTGAGTCTGCGCGTCTGAGTCTGCGCGTCTGAGTCTGCGCGTCTGAGTCTGCGCGTCTGCGTCTGCACGTCTGCGTCTGCGAGTCTGAGTCTGAGTCTGCGAGTCTGAGTCTGCGCGTCTGAGTCTGCGCGTCTGAGTCTGCGCGTCTGAGTCTGCGCGTCTGAGTCTGAGTCTGCGCGTCTGAGTCTGCGCGTCTGAGTCTGCGCGTCTGAGTCTGCGCGTCTGAGTCTGAGTCTGCGCGTCTGAGTCTGAGTCTGCGCGTCTGAGTCTGCGCGTCTGAGTCTGCGCGTCTGAGTCTGCGCGTCTGAGTCTGCGCGTCTGAGTCTGCGCGTCTGAGTCTGAGTCTGCGCGTCTGAGTCTGCGCGTCTGAGTCTGCGCGTCTGAGTCTGCGCGTCTGAGTCTGCGCGTCTGCGTCTGAGTCTGCGCGTCTGAGTCTGCGCGTCTGAGTCTGCGCGTCTGAGTCTGCGCGTCTGAGTCTGCGCGTCTGAGTCTGCGCGTCTGAGTCTGAGTCTGCGCGTCTGAGTCTGAGTCTGCGCGTCTGAGTCTGAGTCTGCGCGTCTGAGTCTGCGCGTCTGAGTCTGCGCGTCTGAGTCTGCGAGTCTGAGTCTGCGCGTCTGAGTCTGAGTCTGAGCGTCTGAGTCTGAGTGTGTGAGTCTGAGTGTGAGAGTCTGAGTCTGCGCGGCCTGAGTCTGCGCTGCCTGAGTCTGCGCTGCCTGAGTCTGCGCGTCTGAGTCTGCGCGTCTGAGTCTGCGGCCTGCCTGAGTCTGCGCGTCTGAGTCTGAGTCTGCGCGTCTGAGTCTGAGTCTGCGCGTCTGAGTCTGAGTCTGCGCGTCTGAGTCTGCACGTCTGCGTCTGAGTCTGCGCGTCTGAGTCTGCGCGTCTGAGTCTGCGCGTCTGAGTCTGCGCGTCTGAGTCTGCGCGTCTGAGTCTGCGCGTCTGAGTCTGCGCGTCTGAGTCTGCGCGTCTGAGTCTGCGCGTCTGAGTCTGCGCGTCTGAGTCTGCGCGTCTGCGCGTCTGAGTCTGCGCGTCTGCGCGTCTGAGTCTGCGCGTCTGAGTCTGCGCGTCTGAGTCTGCGCGTCTGAGTCTGCGCGTCTGAGTCTGCGCGTCTGAGTCTGCGAGTCTGAGTCTGCGCGTCTGAGTCTGCGCGTCTGAGTCTGCGCGTCTGAGTCTGCGCGTCTGAGTCTGCGCGTCTGAGTCTGCGCGTCTGAGTCTGAGTCTGCGCGTCTGAGTCTGAGTCTGCGCGTCTGAGTCTGAGTCTGCGCGTCTGAGTCTGAGTCTGCGAGTCTGAGTCTGAGTCTGCGCGTCTGAGTCTGAGTCTGCGCGTCTGAGTCTGAGTCTGCGCGTCTGAGTCTGAGTCTGCGCGTCTGAGTCTGCGCGTCTGAGTCTGCGCGTCTGAGTCTGAGTCTGCGCGTCTGAGTCTGAGTCTGCGCGTCTGAGTCTGCGCGTCTGAGTCTGCGCGTCTGAGTCTGCGCGTCTGAGTCTGCGCGTCTGAGTCTGCGCGTCTGAGTCTGAGTCTGCGCGTCTGAGTCTGCGCGTCTGAGTCTGCGCGTCTGCGTCTGAGTCTGCGCGTCTGAGTCTGCGCGTCTGCGCGTCTGAGTCTGCGCGTCTGAGTCTGCGCGTCTGAGTCTGCGCGTCTGAGTCTGCGCGTCTGGGTCTGCGGCCTGAGTCTGAGTCTGCGCGTCTGAGTCTGCGCGTCTGAGTCTGCGCGTCTGAGTCTGCGAGTCTGAGTCTGCGCGTCTGAGTCTGCGCGTCTGAGTCTGCGCGTCTGAGTCTGCGGGTCTGAGTCTGCGCGTCTGAGTCTGCGCGTCTGAGTCTGCGCGTCTGAGTCTGCGCGTCTGAGTCTGCGCGTCTGAGTCTGGGCGTATGAGTCTGCGAGTCTGCGCGTCTGAGTCTGCGCGTCTGAGTCTGCGCGTCTGAGTCTGCGCGTCTGAGTCTGCGCGTCTGAGTCTGCGCGTCTGAGTCTGCGCGTCTGAGTCTGCGCGTCTGAGTCTGCGCGTCTGAGTCTGAGTCTGCGCGTCTGAGTCTGAGTCTGTGAGTCTGAGTCTGAGTCTGCGAGTCTGAGTCTGCGAGTCTGAGTCTGCGAGTCTGAGTCTGCGAGTCTGAGTCTGCGAGTCTGAGTCTGCGAGTCTGAGTCTGCGAGTCTGAGTCTGCGCGTCTGAGTCTGCGCGTCTGAGTCTGCGCGTCTGAGTCTGCGCATCTGAGTCTGAGTCCGCGCGTCTGAGTCCGCGCGTCTGAGTCTGAGTCTGCGAGTCTGAGTCTGCGAGTCTGAGTCTGCGCGTCTGAGTCTGCGAGTCTGAGTCTGCGCGTCTGAGTCTGCGAGTCTGAGTCTGCGCGTCTGAGTCTGCGAGTCTGAGTCCGCGCGTCTGAGTCTGCACGTCTGCATCTGCGCAGGATAAACTACATTAGAGCAGAGGATTATGGGACATGGAGTCTCAGGATAAACTACATTAGAGCAGAGGATTATGGGACATGGAGTCTCAGGATAAACTACATTAGAGCAGAGGATTATGGGACATGGAGTCTCAGGATAAACTACATTAGAGCAGAGGATTATGGGACATGGAGTCTCAGGATAAACTACATTAGAGCAGAGGATTATGGGACATGGAGTCTCAGGATAAACTACATTAGAGCAGAGGGTTATGGGACATGGAGTCTCAGGATAAAACTACATTAGAGCAGAGGATTATGGGACATGGAGTCTCAGGATAAACTACATTAGAGCAGAGGATTATGGGACATTTCTGAGCACAGATCAGAGCTCCACACACGCTGGTGCTGATGCTGTTGTCGTGGCGACGTGTTTCCAGGCGCAGCTGCGATGGATTCGGAGGCGGAGCTCTCGGTGTCGGAGGCGGAGCTTGGCGCTGACTTCATCACGGTGGAGCTGGACACGCAGCCGATCGAGTACGTCGTCAAATGGGCCGAGGTCGGGTCCAAGTTCACCATCTCCTGCCTCAAAGCCGACCAATCGGAGCTCGCCGACGCGCTCAAGAGGGACGACAGCGAATCAGAGCTCACCGAGGAGCTACGGGTCGACCAATCAGAGGTGAGGGAGGGCGGGACTAAGCCGGGACCTGGTTTAGTCCTGGTTTAGTCCCTGGTTTAGTCCTGGTTTAGTCCTGGTTTAGTCCTGGTTTAGTCCCTGGTTCAGTCCTGGTTTAGTCCCTGGTTCAGTCCTGGTTTAGTCCCTGGTTTAGTCCTGGTTTAGTCCCCGGTTTAGTCCTGATTTAGTCCAGGTTTAGTTCCCGGTTCAGTCCTGGTTTAGTCTTGGTTTAGTTCCTGGTTTAGTTCCTGGTTCAGTCCTGGTTTAGTCCCTGGTTTAGTCCTGGTTTAGTCCCCGGTTTAATCCTGATTTAGTCCAGGTTTAGTTCCCGGTTCAGTCCTGCTTTAGTCTTGGTTTATTCCCTGGTTTAGTCCCTGGTTCAGTCCTGGTTTAGTCTTGGTTTAGTTCCTGGTTTAGTTCCTGGTTTAGTTCCTGGTTTAGTTCCTGGTTTAGTTCCTGGTTTAGTCCCCGGTTTAGTCCTGATTTAGTCCAGGTTTAGTCTTGGTTTATCCTTGGTTTAGTCCCCCGTTTAGTCTTGGTTTAGTCCCCAGTTTAGTCTTGGTTTAGTCCCCGGTTTATCCTTGGTTTAGTCCCCCGTTTAGTCTTGGTTTAGTCCCCAGTTTAGTCTTGGTTTAGTCCCCGGTTTATCCTTGGTTTAGTCCCCGGTTTAGTCTTGGTTTAGTCCCCGGTTTAGTCCCCGGTTTATCCTTGGTTTAGTCCCCGGTTTAGTCTTGGTTTAGTCCCCGGTTTAGTCTTGGTTTAGTCCCCGGTTTAGTCTTGGTTTAGTCCCCGGTTTAGTCCCCGGTTTAGTCCCCGGTTTAGTCTTGGTTTAGTCCCCGGTTTAGTCTTGGTTTAGTCCCCGGTTTAGTCCCCGGTTTAGTCCCCGATTTAGTCCCCGGTTTAGTCCCCGGTTTAGTCCCCGGTTTAGTCCCCGGTTTATCCTTGGTTTAGTCCCCGGTTTAGTTCCTGGTTTAGTTCCTGGTTTAGTTCCTGGTTTAGTCCCTGGTTTAGTCCTTGGTTTAGTTCCTGGTTTAGTCCCTGGTTTAGTCTTGGTTTAGTCCCCGGTTTAGTCTTGGTTTAGTCCCCGGTTTATCCTTGGTTTAGGCCCTGGTTTAGGCCCCGGTTTAGTCTTGGTTTAGTCCCCGGTTTAGTCTTGGTTTAGTCCCCGGTTTAGTCCCCGGTTTAGTCCCCGGTTTAGTCCCTGGTTTAGTCCCCGGTTTTGTCCCCGGTTTTGTCCCCGGTTTAGTCTTGGTTTAGTCCCCGGTTTAGTCTTGGTTTAGTCCCCGGTTTAGTCTTGGTTTAGTCCCCGGTTTAGTCCCTGGTTTAGTCCCCGGTTTAGTCCCCGGTTTAGTCTTGGTTTAGTCCCCGGTTTAGTCTTGGTTTAGTCCCCGGTTTAGTCTTGGTTTAGTCCCCGGTTTAGTCCCCGGTTTAGTCTTGGTTTAGTCCCCGGTTTAGTCTTGGTTTAGTCCCCGGTTTAGTCTTGGTTTAGTCCCCGGTTTATCCTTGGTTTAGTCCCCGGTTTAGTCTTGGTTTAGTCTTGGTTTAGTCTTGGTTTAGTCTTGGTTTAGTCCCCGGTTTAGTCCCCGGTTTAGTCCCCGGTTTAGTCCCCGGTTTAGTCTTGGTTTAGTCCCCGGTTTATCCTTGGTTTAGTCCCCGGTTTAGTCTTGGTTAAGTTCCTGGTTTAGTTCCTGGTTTAGCTCCTGGTTTAGTTCCTGGTTTAGTCTTGGTTTAGTCTTGGTTTAGTCCCCGGTTTAGTCTTGGTTTAGTCCCCGGTTTAGTCTTGGTTTAGTCCCCGGTTTAGTCTTGGTTTAGTCCCCAGTTTATCCTTGGTTTAGTTTTGGTTTAGTCCCCGGTTTAGTCTTGGTTTAGTCCCCGGTTTAGTCCCCGGTTTAGTCTTGGTTTAGTCCCCGGTTTATCCTTGGTTTAGTCTTGGTTTAGTCCCTGGTTTAGTCTTGGTTTAGTCCCCGGTTTAGTCTTGGTTTAGTCCCCGGTTTAGTCTTGGTTTAGTCCCCGGTTTATCCTTGGTTTAGTCTTGGTTTAGTCCCTGGTTTAGTCCCTGGTTTAGTCTTGGTTTAGTCCCCGGTTTAGTCTTGGTTTAGTCCCCGGTTTAGTCTTGGTTTAGTCCCCGGTTTAGTCCCCGGTTTAGTCTTGGTTTAGTCCCCGGTTTAGTCCCCGGTTTAGTCTTGGTTTAGTCCCCGGTTTAGTCTTGGTTTAGTCCCCGGTTTATCCTTGGTTTAGTCTTGGTTTAGTCCCTGGTTTAGTCTTGGTTTAGTCCCCGGTTTAGTCTTGGTTTAGTCCCCGGTTTAGTCTTCGTTTAGTCCCCGGTTTATCCTTGGTTTAGTCTTGGTTTAGTCCCTGGTTTAGTCCCCGGTTTAGTCCCCGGTTTAGTCTTGGTTTAGTCCCCGGTTTAGTCTTGGTTTAGTCCCCGGTTTAGTCTTGGTTTAGTCCCCGGTTTAGTCCCCGGTTTAGTCTTGGTTTAGTCCCTGGTTTAGTCCCCGGTTTAGTCCCCGGTTTAGTCTTGGTTTAGTCTTGGTTTAGTCCCCGGTTTAGTCTTGGTTTAGTCCCCGGTTTAGTCTTGGTTTAGTCGCCCATTTAGTCTTGGTTTAGTCCCCGGTTTAGTCCCCGGTTTAGTCCCCGGTTTAGTCCCCGGTTTAGTCTTGGTTTAGTCCCCGGTTTAGTCCCCGGTTTAGTCCCCGGTTTAGTCTTGGTTTAGTCCCCAGTTTAGTCTTGGTTTAGTCCCCGGTTTATCCTTGGTTTAGTCTTGGTTTAGTCCCTGGTTTAGTCTTGGTTTAGTCCCCGGTTTAGTCTTGGTTTAGTCCCCGGTTTATCCTTGGTTTAGTCTTGGTTTAGTCCCTGGTTTAGTCTTGGTTTAGTCCCCGGTTTAGTCCCTGGTTTAGTCTTGGTTTAGTCCCCGGTTTATCCTTGGTTTAGTCTTGGTTTAGTCCCTGGTTTAGTCCCCGGTTTAGTCCCTGGTTTAGTCTTGGTTTAGTCCCCGGTTTAGTCTTGGTTTAGTCTTGGTTTAGTCCCCGGTTTAGTCTTGGTTTAGTCCCCGGTTTAGTCTTGGTTTAGTCCCTGGTTTAGTCCCTGGATGGCTCTGGTTCTGTTCTGTGACGGTCTGGTTGTGGTTCTGGTTCTGTTCTGTGACGGTCTGGTTCTGGCTCTGGTTCTGTTCTGTGACGGTCTGGTTCTGGCTCTGGTTCTGTTCTGTGACGGTCTGGTTCTGGCTCTGGTTCTGTTCTGTGACGGTCTGGTTCTGGCTCTGGTTCTGTTCTGTGACGGTCTGGTTGTGGTTGTGGTGCAGCTGCAGATGGACGTGGCGGACTCGTTCCTGGCGCCGTACGAGGAGGTGTACTGTGAGCCGTGTGACCCGTGCGACCCGTGTGAGGTCACACACAGCGTGGAGGTCCGGACCGACTGGGACTCCGGGTCGGAGCAGGACCTGGAGCTGGACCTGAGCTCGGCCCAGCTCACGGAGGTGGGGCATCTGGGCGAGGTGGTCCTGGAGAGCTCCCAGCCGGACTCGGACCCGGACCCGGAGCAGGACCCGGAGCAGTCGGACTCGGAGGAGCGCCAGTACCGGTGCTCGTACTGCGGGAAGGCGTACAGCCACGCCTCCAGCCTGTACCGCCACCAGCAGAGCCACACGGGCAAGAGCAGCGCCAAGAGGACGCCACACGAGGCCAGGCCACACACCTGCCCCCACTGCGGCCTCAGCTTCAAGGGCAGCAGGTGAGGGGCGGGGCCGGGGGTGGGGCCGGGGCTGAGGGCGGGGCTGAGGGCGGAGGGCAGGAATGACGGCGGGAATGAAGGCGGGGCTGAAGGCGGGGCTGAAGGCGGGGCTGAAGGCGGGGCTGAGGGCGGGGCTGAGGGCGGGGCTGAGGGCGGGGCTGAGGGCGGGAATGAGGGCGGGAATGACGCCGTAGTATAACGCCGTAGTTTAACGCCGTAGTTTAACGCCGTAGTATAACGCCGTAGTATAACGCCGTAGTATAACGCCGTAGTATAACGCCGTAGTATAACGCCGTAGTATAACGCCGTAGTTTAACGCCGTAGTTTAACGCCGTAGTTTAACGCCGTAGTTTAACGCCGTAGTTTAACGCCGTAGTTTAACGCCGTAGTATAACGCCGTAGTATAACGCCGTAGTATAACGCCGTAGTATAACGCCGTAGTATAACGCCGTAGTTTAACGCCGTAGTTTAACGCCGTAGTTTAACGCCGTAGTTTAACGCCGTAGTTTAACGCCGTAGTATAACGCCGTAGTTTAACGCCGTAGTATAACGCCGTAGTATAACGCCGTAGTATAACGCCGTAGTATAACGCCGTAGTATAACGCCGTAGTATAACGCCGTAGTATAACGCCGTAGTATAACGCCGTAGTATAACGCCGTAGTATAACGCCGTAGTATAACGCCGTAGTATAACGCCGTAGTATAACGCCGTAGTATAACGCCGTAGTATAACGCCGTAGTATAACGCCGTAGTATAACGCCGTAGTATAACGCCGTAGTATAACGCCGTAGTATAACGCCGTAGTATAACGCCGTAGTATAACGCCGTAGTATAACGCCGTAGTATAACGCCGTAGTATAACGCCGTAGTATAACGCCGTAGTTTAACGCCGTAGTTTAACGCCGTAGTTTAACGCCGTAGTATAACGCCGTAGTATAACGCCGTAGTATAACGCCGTAGTATAACGCCGTAGTTTAACGCCGTAGTATAACGCCGTAGTATAACGCCGTAGTATAACGCCGTAGTTTAACGCCGTAGTATAACGCCGTAGTATAACGCCGTAGTTTAACGCCGTAGTATAACGCCGTAGTATAACGCCGTAGTATAACGCCGTAGTATAACGCCGTAGTATAACGCCGTAGTATAACGCCGTAGTATAACGCCGTAGTATAACGCCGTAGTATAACGCCGTAGTATAACGCCGTAGTATAACGCCGTAGTTTAACGCCGTAGTTTAACGCCGTAGTTTAACGCCGTAGTATAACGCCGTAGTATAACGCCGTAGTATAACGCCGTAGTATAACGCCGTAGTATAACGCCGTAGTATAACGCCGTAGTATAACGCCGTAGTATAACGCCGTAGTATAACGCCGTAGTATAACGCCGTAGTATAACGCCGTAGTATAACGCCGTAGTATAACGCCGTAGTATAACGCCAGTTTAACGCCGTAGTATAACGCCAGAGTATAACGCCGTAGTATAACGCCGTAGTATAACGCCGTAGTTTAACGCCGTAGTATAACGCCGTAGTATAACGCCGTAGTATAACGCCGTAGTATAACGCCGTAGTATAACGCCGTAGTATAACGCCGTAGTATAACGCCGTAGTATAACGCCGTAGTATAACGCCGTAGTATAACGCCGTAGTATAACGCCGTAGTATAACGCCGTAGTTTAACGCCGTAGTTTAACGCCGTAGTTTAACGCCGTACTATAAAACGTAGTATAATACGTAGTATAATACGTAGTATAATACGTAGTATAATACGTAGTATAATACCATTGTATAATACCAGGGATGTATAATAAGAGCTGGATAAGCTCCGCCCTATCCGTGTCCGCAGACGTTTGGCCGAGCGAAGTATTGCAGCCGCAGCCCAAGAAAAATTCTCCCATAGAAGCACAATGTATTTTTGAGAAATCACACAGCTTCAGAAAGGTCGGATTTTGTAGGGATTCTTCTGTATTTTTACAATACGACCTTGAAAAAAAATGTAATTGTCATAGTGCCTAAAAATCAACTTTGTAAGAGTTAGCCTAGCCCCGCTCTGAGCCCACGCTAGCTCCGCTTTAGCAGCTCTCGCTCTGATTGGTCACAGCCCAACAGTCTTGGGCTGTGACATCAGACCATAGACTGTATAACAGAAGTGACTGAGTGAGTGTGACATCACCCATAGCGTTTAGCGCCGCTCAAATGAGGCTCGAGATGCTAACGGCTGCAGGAGCAAATCTGGAGCCAGGCTCCATGTTATGAATAGGATTTTTTGACGGACAAAATAGCAGGAAAAAAATGAGGATCATGTAGAGTATGAACATTTTAAGGCCAAAATGTGGAGGCCACAGCAGCAGGTACAGAGAGAGGAGCGAGAAGATCTCAGTGGGAGTCAGTGGGAAAATGGGAGAGAAGGAGCCGGAAGAGCCTCCTGGAGCACTTCCTGTTTGGCACGCGGCGGCTAACGGGTTAGCTTAGTCCACTCATATATATGGTCTATGCGTCAGACGTTGGGCTGCGTTGGGCTGCAAACAAGGAAGTAAACGCTGAAATGAAAATGTTTTTTGCGGTCATGAACCAATGAGCTCAGACCACTGAAAACAACAGGCGCCATCTTGGATTCACCGTCCAGATTTTATTATAGTTCTATGTGTAATACTGTAGTATAATACTGTAGTATAATACTGTAGTATAATACTGTAGTATAATACTGTAGTATAATACTGTAGTATAATACTGTAGTATAATACTGTAGTATAATACTGTAGTATAATACTGTAGTATAATACTGTAGTATAATACCGTAGTATAATACTGTAGTATAATACCGTAGTATAATACCGTAGTATAATACCGTAGTATAATACTGTAGTATAATACTGTAGTATAATACTGTAGTATAATACTGTAGTATAATACTGTAGTATAATACTGTAGTATAATACTGTAGTATAATACCGTAGTATAATACCGTAGTATAATACCGTAGTATAATACTGTAGTATAATACTGTAGTATAATACTGTAGTATAATACTGTAGTATAATACCGTAGTATAATACCGTAGTATAATACTGTAGTATAATACTGTAGTATAATACTGTAGTATAATACTGTAGTATAATACTGTAGTATAATACCGTAGTATAATACCGTAGTATAATACCGTAGTATAATACCGTAGTATAATACCGTAGTATAATACTGTAGTATAATACCGTAGTATAATACCGTAGTATAATACCGTAGTATAATACCGTAGTATAATACTGTAGTATAATACCGTAGTATAATACTGTAGTATAATACCGTAGTATAATACTGTAGTATAATACTGTAGTATAATACTGTAGTATAATACTGTAGTATAATACTGTAGTATAATACCGTAGTAACCCGTAGTATGTATATTTGTGATTCGGGATGTTGGGCAGTCATCTGTTTGTGTACTGTAGTACTGTAGTACTGTACTGTAGTACTGTAGTACTGTAGTACTGTACTGTTGTACTGTACTGTTGTACTGTACTGTAGTACTGTACTGTAGTACTGTAGTACTGTACTGTAGTACTGCAGTATAACACTGTAATATTTTGCAGGATGTTGGGCAGTCTGTTTGTGTACTGTAGTACAGTAGTACTGTAGTACTGCAGTACTGCAGTATAACTGTAATACTTTGCAGGATGTTGGGCAGTCTGTTTGTGTACTGTAGTACTGTAGTACTGCAGTACTGCAGTATAACTGTAATACTTTGCAGGATGTTGGGCAGTCTGTTTGTGTACTGTAGTACTGTAGTACTGCAGTACTGCAGTATAACTGTAATACTTTGCAGGATGTTGGGCAGTCTGTTTGTGTACTGTAGTACTGCAGTACTGCAGTATAACTGTAATACTTTGCAGGATGTTGGGCAGTCTGTTTGTGTACTGTAGTACAGTAGTACTGCAGTACTGCAGTATAACGCTGTAATACTTTGCAGGATGTTGGGCAGTCTGTTTGTGTACTGTAGTACTGTAGTACTGCAGTACTGCAGTATAACTGTAATACTTTGCAGGATGTTGGGCAGTCTGTTTGTGTACTGCAGTACTGCAGTATAACTGTAATACTTTGCAGGATGTTGGGCAGTCTGTTTGTGTACTGTAGTACTGTAGTACTGCAGTACTGCAGTATAACTGTAATACTTTGCAGGATGTTGGGCAGTCTGTTTGTGTACTGTAGTACTGTAGTACTGCAGTACTGCAGTATAACTGTAATACTTTGCAGGATGTTGGGCAGTCTGTTTGTGTACTGTAGTACTGTAGTACTGCAGTACTGCAGTATAACTGTAATACTTTGCAGGATGTTGGGCAGTCTGTTTGTGTACTGTAGTACTGCAGTACTGCAGTATAACTGTAATACTTTGCAGGATGTTGGGCAGTCTGTTTGTGTACTGTAGTACTGCAGTACTGCAGTATAACTAATACTTTGCAGGATGTTGGGCAGTCTGTTTGTGTACTGTAGTATAACTGTAATACTTTGCAGGATGTTGGGCAGTCTGTTTGTGTACTGTAGTACAGTAGTACTGCAGTACTGCAGTATAACTGTAATACTTTGCAGGATGTTGGGCAGTCTGTTTGTGTACTGTAGTACTGCAGTACTGCAGTATAACTGTAATACTTTGCAGGATGTTGGGCAGTCTGTTTGTGTACTGTAGTACTGCAGTACTGCAGTATAACTGTAATACTTTGCAGGATGTTGGGCAGTCTGTTTGTGTACTGTAGTACAGTAGTACTGCAGTACTGCAGTATAACGCTGTAATACTTTGCAGGATGTTGGGCAGTCTGTTTGTGTACTGTAGTACTGTAGTACTGCAGTACTGCAGTATAACTGTAATACTTTGCAGGATGTTGGGCAGTCTGTTTGTGTACTGTAGTACTGTAGTACTGCAGTACTGCAGTATAACTGTAATACTTTGCAGGATGTTGGGCAGTCTGTTTGTGTACTGTAGTACTGCAGTACTGCAGTACTGCAGTATAACTGTAATACTTTGCAGGATGTTGGGCAGTCTGTTTGTGTACTGTAGTACTGTAGTACTGCAGTACTGCAGTATAACTGTAATACTTTGCAGGATGTTGGGCAGTCTGTTTGTGTACTGTAGTACTGTAGTACTGCAGTACTGCAGTATAACTGTAATACTTTGCAGGATGTTGGGCAGTCTGTTTGTGTACTGCAGTACTGCAGTATAACTGTAATACTTTGCAGGATGTTGGGCAGTCTGTTTGTGTACTGCAGTACTGCAGTATAACTGTAATACTTTGCAGGATGTTGGGCAGTCTGTTTGTGTACTGTAGTACTGCAGTACTGCAGTATAACTGTAATACTTTGCAGGATGTTGGGCAGTCTGTTTGTGTACTGTAGTACTGCAGTACTGCAGTATAACTGTAATACTTTGCAGGATGTTGGGCAGTCTGTTTGTGTACTGCATTATAACTGTAATACTTTGCAGGATGTTGGGCAGTCTGTTTGTGTACTGTAGTACAGTAGTACTGCAGTACTGCAGTATAACTGTAATACTTTGCAGGATGTTGGGCAGTCTGTTTGTGTACTGTAGTACTGCAGTACTGCAGTATAACTGTAATACTTTGCAGGATGTTGGGCAGTCTGTTTGTGTACTGTAGTACTGCAGTACTGCAGTATAACTGTAATACTTTGCAGGATGTTGGGCAGTCTGTTTGTGTACTGTAGTACAGTAGTACTGCAGTACTGCAGTATAACTGTAATACTTTGCAGGATGTTGGGCAGTCTGTTTGTGTACTGTAGTACTGTAGTACTGCAGTACTGCAGTATAACTGTAATACTTTGCAGGATGTTGGGCAGTCTGTTTGTGTACTGTAGTACTGTAGTACTGCAGTACTGCAGTATAACTGTAATACTTTGCAGGATGTTGGGCAGTCTGTTTGTGTACTGTAGTACTGCAGTACTGCAGTACTGCAGTATAACTGTAATACTTTGCAGGATGTTGGGCAGTCTGTTTGTGTACTGTAGTACTGTAGTACTGCAGTACTGCAGTATAACTGTAATACTTTGCAGGATGTTGGGCAGTCTGTTTGTGTACTGTAGTACTGTAGTACTGCAGTACTGCAGTATAACTGTAATACTTTGCAGGATGTTGGGCAGTCTGTTTGTGTACTGCAGTACTGCAGTATAACTGTAATACTTTGCAGGATGTTGGGCAGTCTGTTTGTGTACTGCAGTACTGCAGTATAACTGTAATACTTTGCAGGATGTTGGGCAGTCTGTTTGTGTACTGTAGTACTGTAGTACTGCAGTACTGCAGTATAACTGTAATACTTTGCAGGATGTTGGGCAGTCTGTTTGTGTACTGTAGTACTGCAGTACTGCAGTATAACTGTAATACTTTGCAGGATGTTGGGCAGTCTGTTTGTGTACTGTAGTACTGTAGTACTGTAGTACTGCAGTACTGCAGTATAACTGTAATACTTTGCAGGATGTTGGGCAGTCACCTGCGTCTCCACGGGAAACGCCGGATTCACCCGTGTAATATTTGCGGTAAAGAGTTTAACCACAGCTCGAGTCTGTCGCGGCACCGCCTCATCCACAAGAAAGGAAAGAAGGACCACCCTAAGATGGCCGCCCACCCGCACGCGCCCGCCCACGCCGCGCCCGCCCTGCACCCGCTCAAGGGGAGGCGGGGCAAACGGCCCAACGCGGCCACGCCCCTTCACCCCTCCAAACTCTACGCCTGCCCCCAGTGCGACATGAGCTTCAAGAGCTCCACCCAGCTCAGCAAGCACCAGGTGAGGACCAGACCGGGACTACAGGGGGACCGGGACTACAGGGGGACCGGGACTACAGGGGGACCGGGACTACAGGGGGACCGGGACTACAGGGGACCGGGACTACAGGGGGACCGGGACTACAGGGGGACCGGGACTACAGGGGGACCGGGACTACAGGGGGACCGGGACTACAGGGGGACCGGGACTACAGGAGGACCGGGACTACAGGGGGACCGGACTGGGACTACACGGGGACCGGGACTACAGGAGGACCGGGACTACAGGGGGACCGGGACTACAGGGGGACCGGGACTACAGGAGGACCGGGACTACAGGGGGACCTGGACTACAGGAGGACCGGACCGGGACTACAGGGGGACCGGACCGGGACTACAGGAGGACCGGGACTACAGGGGGACCTGGACTACAGGAGGACCAGACCGGGACTACAGGGGGACCGGGACTACAGGGGGACCGGACCGGGACTACAGGAGGACCGGGACTACAGGGGGACCGGGACTACAGGGGGACCGGACCTGGACTACAGGGGGACCGGGACTACAGGTGGACCGGGACTACAGGGGGACCGGGACTACAGGGGGACCGGGACTACAGGGGGACCGGGACTACAGGGGGACCGGGACTACAGGGGGACCGGACTGGGACTACAGGGGGACTACAGGGGGACCGGGACTACAGGGGGACCGGGACTACAGGGGGACCGGGACTACAGGGGGACCGGACCGGGACTACAGGAGGACCGGGACTACAGGGGGACCTGGACTACAGGAGGACCAGACCGGGACTACAGGGGGACCGGGACTACAGGGGGACCGGACCGGGACTACAGGAGGACCGGGACTACAGGAGGACCGGGACTACAGGGGGACCGGGACTACAGGGGGACCGGACCTGGACTACAGGGACCGGACCGGGACTACAGGGGGACTACAGGGGGACCGGACCGGGACTACAGGGGGACCGGACCGGGACTACAGGGGGACCGGACCGGGACTACAGGGGGACTACAGGGGGACCGGACCGGGACTACAGGGGGACCGGACCGGGACTACAGGGGGACTACAGGGGGACCGGACCGGGACTACAGGGGGACCGGACCGGGACTACAGGGGGACCGGACCTGGACTACAGGAGGACCGGACCTGGACTCCAGGGGGACTACAGGGGGACCGGACCGGGACTACAGGGGGACCGTACCGCGACTACAGGGGCGGACCGGGACTACAGGGGGACCGGACCGGGACTACAGGGGGACCGGACCGGGACTACAGGAGGACCGGACCTGGACTACAGGGGGACCGGACCGGGACTACAGGGGGACCGGACCGGGACTACAGGGGGACCGGACCTGGACTACAGGAGGACCGGACCTGGACTACAGGGGGACTACAGGGGGACCGGACCGGGACTACAGGGGGACCGGACCGGGACTACAGGGGGACTACAGGGGGACCGGACCGGGACTACAGGGGGACCGGACCGGGACTACAGGGGGACTACAGGGGGACCGGACCGGGACTACAGGGGGACCGGACCGGGACTACAGGGGGACCGGACCTGGCCTACAGGAGGACCGGACCTGGACTCCAGGGGGACTACAGGGGGACCGGACCGCGACTACAGGGGGACCGGACCGGGACTACAGGAGGACCGGACCTGGACTACAGGAGGACCGGACCTGGACTACAGGGGGACCGGACCGGGACTACAGGGGGACTACAGAGGGACTACAGGGGGACCGGACCGGGACTACAGGAGGACCGGACCGGGACTACAGGAGGACCGGACCTGGACTACAGGAGGACCGGACCTGGACTACAGGGGGACCGGACCGGGACTACAGGGGGACCGGACCGGGACTACAGGGGGACCGGACCTGGACTACAGGAGGACCGGACCTGGGCTACAGGGGGACCGGACCTGGACTACAGGAGGACAACAGAGGGACCGGACCTGGACTACAGGAGGACCGGACCTGGACTACAGGGGGACTACAGAGGGACCGGACCAGGACTACAGGGGGACCGGACCTGGACTACAGGGGGACTACAGAGGGACCGGACCTGGACTACAGGAGGACCGGACCTGGACTACAGGGGGACTACAGAGGGACCGGACCGGGACTACAGGGGGACCGTACCGCGACTACAGGGGGACCGGACCGGGACTACAGGGGGACCGGACCGGGACTACAGGGGGACCGGACCGGGACTACAGGGGGACCGGACCGGGACTACAGGGGACCGGACCGGGACTACGGGGGGACCGGACCGGGACTACAGGGGGACTACAGGGGGACCGGACCGGGACTACAGGGGGACTACAGAGGGACCGGACCGGGACTACAGGGGGACCGGACCGGGACTACAGGGGGACTACAGGGGGACCGGACCGGGACTACAGGGGGACCGGACCGGGACTACAGGGGGACCGGACCGGGACTACAGGAGGACCGGACCTGGACTCCAGGGGGACTACAGGGGGACCGGACCGGGACTACAGGGGGACCGGACCGGGACTACAGGGGGACCGGACCGGGACTACAGGGGGACCGGACCGGGACTACAGGAGGACCGGACCTGGACTACAGGGGGACCGGACCTGGACTACAGGGGGACAGCACCTGGACCACAGCAGGACCGGACCTGGTCCACAGGGGGACCGGACCGGGACTACAGGGGGACTACAGCGGGACCGGACCTGGACTACAGGAGGACCGGACCTGGACTACAGGGGGACTACAGGGGGACCGGACCGGGACTACAGGGGGACCGGACCTGGACTACAGGGGGACTACAGGGGGACCGGACCGGGACTACAGGGGGACCGTACCGCGACTACAGGGGGACCGGACCGCGACTACAGGGGGACCGGACCGGGACTACAGGGGACCGGACCGGGACTACAGGGGGACCGGACCTGGACTACAGGGGGACCGGACCTGGACTACAGGAAGACCGGACCGGGACTACAGGGGGACTACAGAGGGACCGGACCGGGACTACAGGGGGACCGGACCGGGACTACAGGGGGACTACAGAGGGACCGGACCTGCACTACAGGGGGACTACAGGGGGACCGGACCGGGACTACACGGGGACCGGACCGGGACTACGGGGGGACCGGACTGGGACCTGTCTGTCTTCACCTGTCTGTCTTCACCTGTCTGTCTTCACCTGTCTGTCTTCACCTGTCTGTCCTCACCTGTCTGTCCTCACCTGTCTGTCCTCACCTGTCTTCACCTCTCTGTCCTCACCTGTCCTCACCTGTCTGTCCTCACCTGTCTGTCTTCACCTGTCTGTCTTCACCTGTCTGTCCTCACCTGTCTGTCCTCACCTGTCTGTCCTCACCTGTCTGTCCTCACCTGTCTGTCCTCACCTTTCTTCACCTGTCTGTCTTCACCTCTCTGTCTTCACCTGTCTGTCTTCACCTGTCTGTCTTCACCTGTCTGTCTTCACCTGTCTGTCCTCACCTGTCCTCACCTGTCCTCACCTGTCCTCACCTGTCGGCAGGTGACCCATGTCAAGGCGCTGCTTGGAGGTTTCCCGCCCAAAGACAAGGAGAACGTATCTGATTCTCAGTCGGACCTGAAGATCCGTCTGAAGTTATGTTCTCGGGACAAACCCAACGTTTACGCCCTGTGTGAGAAGAGGAGGCGGGGCCTGCTGCCCTCTGACCCCTCTGACCCCTCCTCCTCGGGGTCGGAGGAGGAGGAGCCTCCGGCGCGCGGGCGTCGCCACCGCTGCTCTCAGTGCGGCAAACGCTTCGGCCACGCCTCGGGCCTGACGCGGCACCTGCAGACGCACATGAAGAGCCGGCTGAGCCCCGCCCACCGCCGCTCAGGTAAGACGTACACCTGCGGCGTGTGCGGGAAGTCCTTCCTGCACTCGTCCTCCTTCTCCCGCCACAAGAGGGCGCACCGCGAGCAGCAGGAGCGCCTGCAGGAGACCGCGCCCATCGAGTCCGAGTCCGAATGAGCCCCGCCCAGGGAGGCCCCGCCCACAGGAGCCCCGCCCCACCCACAGGAGCCCCGCCCAGGGAGGCCCCGCACCCACGAGTCAGACTGAGCCCCGCACCCAAAGCCCCGCCCCCTCAGCTGTCACATGACCTTGCAGACCTTATAAGGACTCAGGCCCCTCCCTCCCTGAAGTCGCCTCAAACTCAAACCTACAAAAACTCAGTCGTTTGTGCTGCAGAAAAGTTCAGTTTGTGATTCTGGTTCTTCAGATATTCAGTTTTATTTTGGTCGATGACGTCGTCCAGAACCTCAGAATGTGAAACAGCCTCAAAACAGCAGAAAATGATGTCAGTCGTTTGTATTTGGTTTGTGCTGTTTTGTGCTGTGACAGTTTCATTTGTGTGAGTTTATTTCTAAAATTCTTCATTATTATTTCTGTGGTAATTACAGGACGTCATTTCTGCTCAGCTGACGGAGACAAACTCCACAAAACTAGAGAAGAGAAACGACCTGAGGCTGAGAAACGACCTGAGGCTGAGAAACGACCTGAGGCTGAGAAACGACCTGAGGCTGAGGAAAAGTCTGTCTCAGTCTTTAGTCTTTTGCTTTTATAATAACACAGACTTTTCCTCAGCTTCAGGTCGTTTCTCAGCCTCAGGTCGTTTCTCAGCCTCAGGTCGTTTCTCTCCTCTAGTTTTTCACTAATTTTAGAAATAAACTCACACAAATGAAACTGTCACAGCACAAAACAGCACAAACCAAATACAAACCACTGACATCATTTTCTTCTGTTCTGAGGCTGTTTCACATTCTGAGGTTCTGGACGACGTCATCGACCAAAATAAAACTGAATATCTGAAGAACCAGAATCACACAAACGTTTGACTCAGTTTTTGTAGGTTTGAGTTTGACGGGCGACTTCATGAAGGTGGAATTCTGGGAAACAGTCTCTCTGGACACGCCCAGTATTAGCCCCGCCCCCTTTGGTTTCTGCTGAGCCGGCACCCTCTTCAGGTCACATCAGTTTTTGCAGCACTTTTCTTTTTGTTTTTGCCCCAGTTTCCCCCGAGCGGCTCTGGGCTCCACGTTTGACCCATTCTCCAAAAACACTAAACGCATTTTTAACGTTGAAATTTGAGAATTCTGCAAAATGAAAGTGTCCAAAGTCCAAACCGTCAGAATCTCAAACCAGAAGCTTTTACTGAAGTGGAAATGGAACGTGGGGAATTCTTTCGGCCGTTTTTCGGTGAATTCGGTGAAACGCTGGACCCGGGCCGGCTCCGCCCCCAGCCTTAGAGCGAGCGATCTGATTGGCCGTTGGCTGCGTTCTGATTGGTGTTCTGGTTCTTTTAAATCGTTGTGCGTTTCCTGTTCCCGCCTCCTTGTATTTATGAGATTGGACGATGTTGTAACATATGAATATAATTCTATTTAATGTGAGAAACCCTTCACCACAGGAGACTCCATCACAGTTTGTACAGAGCCACCACCTGCTCCTGGGTCTGGACCAGGACCCGGTCTAGACCAGGACCGGGTCTGGACCCGGTTCTGGCCCTGGTCTGGAGCAGGGCTGGTCCTTGTTGGTAGCGTTGTGTTGTATCGTGTTCAAACCTTTTCTAATAAACATTTGAAAGAAGCGTGTGGGTGTGATTTGGACAACAGGGGGCGCCACCGAGCTGCTCATTTAGCACTTCCTGTCTGGAGCCGGAGATCTGGACCGTTTCAAATGTGAGGTAAGGTCAGAACCGGGTCCTCCGGTCGTGTTTCTGTTTGATTGTTTCACTCTGGTGTAAATGTTCCAGAGCCGCAGCTTCTGAAGTCCCTGAACAAACATTTGATTTGATTATTTAATTTAAATAGGGACAAAACACATGAATGAACATGTAGCAGATCTGTAAATATGAGGTTGTTGCCCCATGTGCTGCCCCTGGACAGGCTCATGGGATCATAAAACAGACAGAAAGAAATGGCCCCAAGATCAAGACTGAGCTGAAGGCAGTCGGGTTCTTTGCCCTGTTTAGTTCAGCTGCAGAAGTTTGGCTCCAGCCCATTGCTAAAATTATTATAGGACATTGCACAACCCTATAAAAAAAAAGGTGAAGTGCAAAATAACCCGGTTTATAAAGAGCTGTTCTACACTGTGCCTCACAGTTCTTTAGTACACGGCACATTGGCCCTGAGTAAAGTCTGAATAATGAATGAATAAAGTGTTTTGCACGTTCTAAACTCTTGGATCACACAGTGCTGCCCTCAGCCGGGGCTTTAAGGCCTTTAAAAGTCTCTGTGGGGGTAGAACTGCCCTGAGCCGGGGCTTTAAGGCCTTTAAAAGTCTCTGTGGGGGTAGAACTGCCCTGAGCCGGGGCTTTAAGGCCTTTAAAAGTCTCTGTGGGGGTAGAACTGCCCTGAGCCGGGGCTTTAAGGCCTTTAAAAGTCTCTGTGGGGGTAGAACTGCCCTGAGCCGGGGCTTTAAGGCCTTTAAAAGTCTCTGTGGGGGTAGAACTGCCCTGAGCCGGGGCTTTAAGGCCTTTAAAAGTCTCTGTGGGGGTAGAACTGCCCTGAGCCGGGGCTTTAAGGCCTTTAAAAGTCTCTGTGGGGGTAGAACTGCCCTGAGCCGGGGCTTTAAGGCCTTTAAAAGTCTCTGTGGGGGTAGAACTGCCCTGAGATGAAAACACATTTGGACTGAAGTTTGTCTGTTTCTCTGTCCTCACCGTCGCCTCTGGCCCTGAGGGGCGGAGCTAAACTGAGGGGCGGAGCTAAACTGAGGGGCGGAGTTAAACTGAGGGGCGGAGCTAAACTGAGGGGTGGAGCTAAACTGAGGGGTGGAGCTAAACTGAGGGGCGGAGCTAAACTGAGGGGTGGAGCTAAACTGAGGGGCGGAGCTAAACTGAGGAGCGGAGCTAAACTGAGGGGCGGAGCTAAACTGAGGGGCGGAGCTAAGTCCAGGCTCTATTGGCTCCTGACAAAGACCAAGTGGTTCTACAATAACTAATGTGAGAAGATCCACAGTGTAAAACAGCAGCTTCATTAGGCACTGACCTGTGGATTTGATTCAAATGGGACGAGGCTCCGCCCCCAGTGTACGAGGCCCCGCCCCCACTGTACGAGGCCCCTGGAGCGGCTCAGCACAGAGGTGAGTCTGTAATACCCCACACAGGTAAATACCCCTCTGTAATACCCCACACAGGTAAATACCCGTCTGTAATACCCCACACAGGTAAATACCCCTCTGTAATACCCCACACAGGTAAATACCCCTCTGTAATACCCCACACAGGTAAATACCCCTCTGTAATACCCCACACAGGTAAAAACCCCTCTGTAATACCCCACACAGGTAAAAACCCCTCTGTAATACCCCACACAGGTAAATACCCCTCTGTAATACCCCACACAGGTAAATACCCCTCTGTAATACCCCACACAGGTAAAAACCCCTCTGTAATACCCCACACAGGTAAATACCCCTCTGTAATACCCCACACAGGTAAATATCCCTCTGTAATACCCCACACAGGTAAATACCCCTCTGTAATACCCCACACAGGTAAATACCCCTCTGTAATACCCCACACAGGTAAATATCCCTCTGTAATACCCCACACAGGTAAATACCCCTCTGTAATACCCCACACAGGTAAATACCCCGGTGCTGGTGGATCAGGTGTTTTTTGTTTATTTGATTTAAAAACACGACACTTTTACAGTGCTCAGAATCCTGCGCTCTGATTGGACAAAACGACAACACTTTAGGGCAGGTGCTCAGACAGGTGCGGGAGTAAACCCTGACAGGTGAAGATGGCAGGTGAAGGTGGCAGGTGAAGGTGGCAGGTGAAGGTGGCAGGTGAAGGTGACAGGTGAAGGTGGCAGGTGACTCTGGGATGTCAGTCGTAATAATCACCGTAACTGAGGATTTCTGAAATGAGAAAAACCCGATGAGAACAAATCACCTTCGCTCTGATTGGCCGACGCTGGACTCACCCTCGCTCTGATTGGCCGACGCTGGACTCACCTTCGCTCTGATTGGTCGGTGTTGGACTCACCCTCGCTCTGATTGGTCGGTGTTGGACTCACCCTCGCTCTGATTGGTCGGTGTTGGACTCACCTTCGCTCTGATTGGTCGGTGTTGGACTCACCTTCGCTCTGATTGGTCGGTGTTGGACTCACCTTCGCTCTGATTGGTCGGTGTTGGACTCACCCTCGCTCTGATTAGTTGGTGTTGGACTCACCCTCGCTCTGATTGGTCGGTGTTGGACTCACCCTCGCTCTGATTGGCCGATGCTGGACTCACCCTCGCTCTGATTGGTCGGTGTTGGACTCACCCTCGCTCTGATTGGTCGGTGTTGGACTCACCTTCGCTCTGATTGGTCGGTGTTGGACTCACCTTCGCTCTGATTGGTCGGTGTTGGACTCACCTTCGCTCTGATTGGTCGGTGTTGGACTCACCCTCGCTCTGATTGGTCGGTGTTGGACTCACCCTCGCTCTGATTGGTCGGTGTTGGACTCACCTTCGCTCTGATTGGCCGACGCTGGATTCACCCTCGCTCTGATTGGTCGGTGTTGGACTCACCCTCGCTCTGATTAGTTGGTGTTGGACTCACCCTCGCTCTGATTGGTCGGTGTTGGACTCACCCTCGCTCTGGTCGGTGTTGGACTCACCCTCGCTCTGATTGGTCAGTGTTGGACTCACCTTCGCTCTGATTGGTCAGTGTTGGACTCACCCTCGCTCTGATTGGTCGGTGTTGGACTCACCCTCGCTCTGATTGGTCGGTGTTGGACTCACCCTCGCTCTGATTGGCCGACGCTGGATTCACCCTCGCTCTGATTGGTCGGTGTTGGACTCACCTTCGCGCTGATTGATCGGTGTTGGACTCACCTTCGCTCTGATTGGTCGGTGTTGGACTCACCCTCGCTCTGATTGGTCGGTGTTGGACTCACCTTCGCTCTGATTGGTCGGTGTTGGACTCACCTTCGCTCTGATTGGTCGGTGTTGGACTCACCTTCGCTCTGATTGGTCGGTGTTGGACTCACCTTCGCTCTGATTGGTCGGTGTTGGACTCACCTTCGCTCTGATTGGCCGACGCTGGACTCACCCTCGCTCTGATTGGTCGGTGTTGGACTCACCCTCGCTCTGATTAGTTGGTGTTGGACTCACCCTCGCTCTGATTGGTCGGTGTTGGACTCACCTTCGCTCTGATTGGTCGGTGTTGGACTCACCCTCGCTCTGATTGGTCGGTGTTGGACTCACCTTCACTCTGATTGGTCGGTGTTGGACTCACCTTCGCTCTGATTGGCCGACGCTGGACTCACCCTCGCTCTGATTGGTCGGTGTTGGACTCACCCTCGCTCTGATTAGTTGGTGTTGGACTCACCCTCGCTCTGATTGGTCGGTGTTGGACTCACCCTCGCTCTGATTAGTTGGTGTTGGACTCACCCTCGCTCTGATTGGTCGGTGTTGGACTCACCCTCGCTCTGATTGGTCGGTGTTGGACTCACCTTCGCTCTGATTGGTCGGTGTTGGACTCACCTTCGCTCTGATTGGTCGGTGTTGGACTCACCTTCGCTCTGATTGGTCGGTGTTGGACTCACCCTCGCTCTGATTGGTCGGTGTTGGACTCACCTTCACTCTGATTGGTCGGTGTTGGACTCACCTTCACTCTGATTGGTCGGTGTTGGACTCACCTTCGCTCTGATTGGCCGACGCTGGATTCACCCTCGCTCTGATTGGTCGGTGTTGGACTCACCTTCACTCTGATTGGTCGGTGTTGGACTCACCTTCGCTCTGATTGGCCGACGCTGGATTCACCCTCGCTCTGATTGGTCGGTGTTGGACTCACCCTCGCTCTGATTAGTTGGTGTTGGACTCACCCTCGCTCTGATTGGTCGGTGTTGGACTCACCCTCGCTCTGATTGGCCGATGCTGGACTCACCCTCGCTCTGATTGGTCGGTGTTGGACTCACCTTCGCTCTGATTGGTCGGTGTTGGACTCACCCTCGCTCTGATTAGTTGGTGTTGGACTCACCCTCGCTCTGATTGGTCGGTGTTGGACTCACCCTCGCTCTGATTGGCCGACGCTGGACTCACCCTCGCTCTGATTGGTCGGTGTTGGACTCACCCTCGCTCTGATTGGCCGACGCTGGACTCACCTTCGCTCTGATTGGTCGGTGTTGGACTCACCTTCGCTCTGATTGGTCGGTGTTGGACTCACCTTCGCTCTGATTAGTTGGTGTTGGACTCACCCTCGCTCTGATTGGTCGGTGTTGGACTCACCCTCGCTCTGATTGGCCGATGCTGGACTCACCCTCGCTCTGATTGGTCGGTGTTGGACTCACCCTCACTCTGATTGGTTGGTGTTGGACTCACCTTCGCTCTGATTGGCCGACGCTGGATTCACCCTCGCTCTGATTGGTCGGTGTTGGACTCACCCTCGCTCTGATTAGTTGGTGTTGGACTCACCCTCGCTCTGATTGGTCGGTGTTGGACTCACCCTCACTCTGATTGGCCGACGCTGGACTCACCCTCGCTCTGATTGGTCGGTGTTGGACTCACCCTCGCTCTGATTGGTCGGTGTTGGACTCACCTTCGCTCTGATTGGTCGGTGTTGGACTCACCCTCGCTCTGATTGGTCGGTGTTGGACTCACCTTCACTCTGATTGGCCGACGCTGGACTCACCCTCGCTCTGATTGGTCGGTGTTGGACTCACCTTCGCTCTGATTGGTCGGTGTTGGACTCACCCTCGCTCTGATTGGTCGGTGTTGGACTCACCTTCGCTCTGATTGGTCGGTGTTGGACTCACCCTCGGCGTAAACGGTGAACTTTCTGTGGCAACCGAACTCGTCCAGAGCCACAAACAGCTCCTCGTCCGTGGAGAACGACACCGTGTCCCCGTCCAGGTCTGCGGAACAAAGGGAGGGCATCTGACACACGGGGAGGGCATCTGACACACGGGGAGGGCATCTGACACACGGGGAGGGCATCTGACACACGGGAGGGCATCTGACACACGGGGAGGGCATCTGACACACGGGGAGGGCATCTGACATACGGGAGGGCATCTGACACACGGGGAGGGCATCTGACACACGGGAGGGCATCTGACACACGGGGAGGGCATCTGACACACGGATAGGGCGTCTTCGTAAACGAGTTCTGCTGTTTGTCACAGTTTGTGTAGAAACGGATTGAAAAACGTTTTTAAGCAGTGAAAAAGTTTGACGTGTCTTTGGATTTGTTCCCAGTGGGTTTCTTGAGTGATGTTTCTGTGATTATTTCTGTGATGTTTCTGTGATTATTTCTGTGATGTTTCTGTGATGTTTCTGTGATTATTTCTGTGATGTTTCTGTGATTCTGTGATTATTTCTATAATAATAATAATGCATCAGTTTTATATACAGCGCTTTTCAGGACACTCAAAGACGCTTTACAGCATTATTCATTCACTCCAGACCCGGTGGTGGTAAGCTATTGTAGCCACAGCTGCCCTGGGGCAGACTGACGGAAGCGAGGCTGCCAATCTGCGCCATCAGCCCCTCCGACCACCACCAACACTCACACACACACCACTTTCATACTAGGCAATGTGGGTGATGTGTCTTGCCTAAGGACACTACGACAGTTTTTGCAACTGGAGCCCCCCTGTGGCACCTGGAATTCCTTGTGGTCTCCCATCCAAGTACTAACCAGGCCCGGCCCTGCTTAGCTTCTGAGATCTGACGGGTTCAGGCTTTGACGAGCCGGTATGGCCATTTCTGTGATGTTTCTGTGATTATTTCTGTGATGTTTCTGTGATGTTTCTGTGATTATTTCTGTGATTATTTCTGTGATGTTTCTGTGATGTTTCTGTGATTATTTCTGTGATGTTTCTGTGATGTTTCTGTGATTATTTCTGTGATTATTTCTGTGATTATTTCTGTGATGTTTCTGTGATTATTTCTGTGATGTTTCTGTGATTATTTCTGTGATGTTTCTGTGATGTTTCTGTGATTATTTCTGTGATGTTTCTGTGATGTTTCTGTGATTATTTCTGTGATTATTTCTGTGATTATTTCTGTGATGTTTCTGTGATTATTTCTGTGATGTTTCTGTGATTATTTCTGTGATGTTTCTGTGATTATTTCTGTGATGTTTCTGTGATTATTTCTGATTATTTCTGTGATGTTTCTGTGATTATTTCTGTGATGTTTCTGTGATTATTTCTGATTATTTCTGTGATTATTTCTGATTATTTCTGTGATTATTTCTGTGATGTTTCTGTGATGTTTCTGTGATTATTTCTGTGATTATTTCTGTGATTATTTCTGTGATGTTTCTGTGATTATTTCTGTGATGTTTCTGTGATTATTTCTGTGATTATTTCTGTGATGTTTCTGTGATTATTTCTGTGATGTTTCTGTGATTATTTCTGTGATGTTTCTGTGATTATTTCTGTGATTATTTCTGTGATGTTTCTGTGATTATTTCTGTGATGTTTCTGTGATTATTTCTGATTATTTCTGTGATGTTTCTGTGATTATTTCTGTGATGTTTCTGTGATTATTTCTGATTATTTCTGTGATTATTTCTGATTATTTCTGTGATTATTTCTGTGATGTTTCTGTGATGTTTCTGTGACTATTTCTGTGATTATTTCTGTGATTATTTCTGTGATGTTTCTGTTATTATTTCTGTGATGTTTCTGTGATTATTTCTGTGATTATTTCTGTGATGTTTCTGTGATTATTTCTGTGATGTTTCTGTGATGTTTCTGTGATTATTTCTGTGATTATTTCTGTGATGTTTCTGTGATGTTTCTGTGATTATTTCTGTGATTATTTCTGTGATGTTTCTGTGATTATTTCTGTGATTATTTCTGATTATTTCTGTGATTATTTCTGTGATGTTTCTGTGATGTTTCTGTGATTATTTCTGTGATGTTTCTGTGACTATTTCTGTGATTATTTCTGTGATTATTTCTGTGATGTTTCTGTGATTATT
>CM060662.1:41003169-41115669 GCA_030686955.1 Odontamblyopus rebecca | reverse complement strand
TGTATGTGCTGTGTGTATGTGCTGTGTGTATGTGCTGTGTGTATGTGTGTGTATGTGCGTGTATGTGCATGTATGTGTGTGTATGTGCTGTGTGTATGTGCTGTGTGTATGTGCTGTATGTATGTGCTGTGTGTATGTGCTGTGTGTATGTGCTGTGTGTATGTGCTGTGTGTATGTGCTGTGTGTATGTGCTGTGTGTATGTGCTGTGTGTATGTGCTGTGTGTATGTGCTGTGTGTATGTGCTGTGTATTATGTGCTGTGTGTATGTGCTGTGTGTATGTGCTGTGTGTATGTGCTGTAATGTGCTGTGTGTTTGTGCTGTGTGTATGTGCTGTGTGTATGTGCTGTGTGTATGTGCTGTGTGTATGTGCTGTGTGTATGTGCTGTGTGTATGTGCTGTGTGTATGTGCTGTGTATATGTGCTGTGTGTGCTGTTTGTATGTGCTGTGTGTATGTGCTGTGTGTATGTGCTGTGTGTATGTGCTGTGTGTATGTGCTGTATGTGCTGTGTGTATGTGCTGTATGTATGTGCTGTGTGTATGTGCTGTGTGTATGTGCTGTGTGTATGTGCTGTGTGTATGTGCTGTGTGTATGTGCTGTATGTACTGTGCTGTGTGTGTGTATGTGCTGTGTGTATGTGCTGTGTGTATGTGCTGTGTGCTGTGTGTATGTGCTGTTTGTATGTGCTGTGTGTATGTGCTGTGTGTATGTGCTGTGTGTATGTGCTGTGTGTATGTGCTGTGTGTATGTGCTGTATGTATGTGCTGTATGTGCTGTGTGTATGTGCTGTATGTATGTGCTGTGTGTATGTGCTGTGTGTATGTGCTGTGTGTATGTGCTGTGTGTATGTGCTGTGTGTATGTGCTGTGTGTATGTGCTGTGTGTATGTGCTGTGTGTATGTGCTGTGTGTATGTGCTGTGTGTATGTGCTGTGTGTATGTGCTGTCTGTATGTGCTGTGTGTATGTGCTGTGTGTATGTGCTGTGTGTATGTGCTGTGTGTATGTGCTGTGTGTATGTGCTGTGTGTATGTGCTGTGTGTATGTGCTGTGTGTATGTGCTGTGTGTATGTGCTGTGTGTATGTGCTGTGTGTATGTGCTGTGTGTATGTGCTGTGTGTATGTGCTGTGTGTATGTGCTGTGTGTATGTGCTGTGTGTATGTGCTGTGTGTATGTGCTGTGTGTATGTGCTGTGTGTATGTGCTGTGTGTATGTGCTGTGTGTATGTGCTGTGTGTATGTGCTGTGTGTATGTGCTGTGTGTATGTGCTGTGTGTATGTGCTGTGTGTATGTGCTGTGTGTATGTGCTGTATGTATGTGCTGTGTGTATGTGCTGTGTGTATGTGCTGTGTGTATGTGCTGTGTGTATGTGCTGTGTGTATGTGCTGTGTGTATGTGCTGTGTGTATGTGCTGTGTGTATGTGCTGTGTGTATGTGCTGTGTGTATGTGCTGTGTGTATGTGCTGTGTGTATGTGCTGTGTGTATGTGCTGTGTGTATGTGCTGTGTGTATGTGCTGTGTGTATGTGCTGTGTGTATGTGCTGTGTGTATGTGCTGTGTGTATGTGCTGTGTGTATGTGCTGTGTGTATGTGCTGTGTGTATGTGCTGTGTGTATGTGCTGTGTGTATGTGCTGTGTGTATGTGCTGTGTGTATGTGCTGTGTGTATGTGCTGTGTGTATGTGCTGTGTGTATGTGCTGTATGTATGTGCTGTGTGTATGTGCTGTGTGTATGTGCTGTGTGTATGTGCTGTGTGTATGTGCTGTGTGTATGTGCTGTGTGTATGTGCTGTGTGTATGTGCTGTGTGTATGTGCTGTGTGTATGTGCTGTGTGTATGTGCTGTGTGTATGTGCTGTGTGTATGTGCTGTGTGTATGTGCTGTGTGTATGTGCTGTGTGTATGTGCTGTGTGTATGTGCTGTGTGTATGTGCTGTGTGTATGTGCTGTGTGTATGTGCTGTGTGTATGTGCTGTGTGTATGTGCTGTGTGTATGTGCGTATTATGCTGCTGTGTATGTGCTGTGTGTATGTGCTGTATGTAAGTGCTGTGTGTATGTTCTGTATGTATGTATGTGCTGTGTCTATGTGCTGTGTGTATGTGCTGTGTGTATGTGCTGTGTGTATGTGCTGTGTGTATGTGCTGTGTGTATGTGCTGTGTGTATGTGCTGTGTGTATGTGCTGTGTGTATGTGCTGTGTGTATGTGCTGTGTGTATGTGCTGTGTGTATGTGCTGTGTGTATGTGCTGTGTGTATGTGCTGTATGTGCTGTGTGTATGTGCTGTGTGTATGTGCTGTGTGTATGTGCTGTGTGTATGTGCTGTGTGTATGTGCTGTGTGTATGTGCTGTGTGTATGTGCTGTGTGTATGTGCTGTGTGTATGTGCTGTATGTATGTGCTGTGTGTATGTGCTGTGTGTATGTGCTGTGTGTATGTGCTGTGTGTATGTGCTGTGTGTATGTGCTGTGTGTATGTGCTGTGTGTATGTGCTGTGTGTATGTGCTGTGTGTATGTGCTGTGTGTATGTGCTGTGTGTATGTGCTGTGTGTATGTGCTGTGTGTATGTGCTGTGTGTATGTGCTGTATGTATGCTGTGTGTATGTGCTGTGTGTATGTGCTGTGTGTATGTGCTGTGTGTATGTGCTGTGTGTATGTGCTGTGTGTATGTGCTGTGTGTATGTGCTGTATGTATGTGCTGTGTGTATGTGCTGTGTGTATGTGCTGTGTGTATGTGCTGTGTGTATGTGCTGTGTGTATGTGCTGTGTGTATGTGCTGTGTGTATGTGCTGTGTGTATGTGCTGTGTGTATGTGCTGTGTGTATGTGCTGTGTGTATGTGCTGTGTGTATGTGCTGTGTGTATGTGCTGTGTGTATGTGCTGTGTGTATGTGCTGTGTGTATGTGCTGTGTGTATGTGCTGTGTGTATGTGCTGTATGTATGTGCTGTGTGTATGTGCTGTGTGTATGTGCTGTGTGTATGTGCTGTGTGTATGTGCTGTGTGTATGTGCTGTGTGTATGTGCTGTGTGTATGTGCTGTGTGTATGTGCTGTATGTGCTGTGTGTATGTGCTGTGTGTATGTGCTGTGTGTATGTGCTGTGTGTATGTGCTGTGTGTATGTGCTGTATGTATGTGCTGTGTGTATGTGCTGTGTGTATGTGCTGTGTGTATGTGCTGTGTGTATGTGCTGTGTGTATGTGCTGTGTGTATGTGCTGTGTGTATGTGCTGTGTGTATGTGCTGTGTGTATGTGCTGTGTGTATGTGCTGTATGTATGTGCTGTGTGTATGTGCTGTGTGTATGTGCTGTATGTACTGTGTGTATGTGCTGTGTGTATGTGCTGTGTGTATGTGCTGTATGTGCTGTGTGTATGTGCTGTGTGTATGTGCTGTGTGTATGTGCTGTGTGTATGTGCTGTATGTATGTGCTGTGTGTATGTGCTGTGTGTATGTGCTGTGTGTATGTGCTGTGTGTATGTGCTGTGTGTATGTGCTGTGTGTATGTGCTGTGTGTATGTGCTGTGTGTATGTGCTGTGTGTATGTGCTGTGTGTATGTGCTGTGTGTATGTGCTGTGTGTATGTGCTGTATGTGCTGTGTGTATGTGCTGTGTGTATGTGCTGTGTGTATGTGCTGTGTGTATGTGCTGTGTGTATGTGCTGTATGTGCTGTGTGTATGTGCTGTGTGTATGTGCTGTGTGTATGTGCTGTGTGTATGTGCTGTGTGTATGTGCTGTGTGTATGTGCTGTGTGTATGTGCTGTGTGTATGTGCTGTGTGTATGTGCTGTGTGTGTGCTGTGTGTATGTGCTGTGTGTATGTGCTGTGTGTATGTGCTGTATGTATGTGCTGTGTGTATGTGCTGTGTGTATGTGCTGTGTGTATGTGCTGTGTGTATGTGCTGTGTGTATGTGCTGTGTGTATGTGCTGTGTGTATGTGCTGTGTGTATGTGCTGTGTGTATGTGCTGTGTGTATGTGCTGTGTGTATGTGCTGTATGTGCTGTGTGTATGTGCTGTGTGTATGTGCTGTGTGTATGTGCTGTGTGTATGTGCTGTGTGTATGTGCTGTGTGTATGTGCTGTGTGTATGTGCTGTGTGTATGTGCTGTGTGTATGTGCTGTGTGTATGTGCTGTGTGTATGTGCTGTGTGTATGTGCTGTGTGTATGTGCTGTATGTGCTGTGTGTATGTGCTGTGTGTATGTGCTGTGTGTATGTGCTGTGTGTATGTGCTGTGTGTATGTGCTGTGTGTATGTGCTGTATGTATGTGCTGTGTGTATGTGCTGTGTGTATGTGCTGTGTGTATGTGCTGTGTGTATGTGCTGTGTGTATGTGCTGTGTGTATGTGCTGTGTGTATGTTCTGTGTGTATGATCTGTGTGTATGTGCTGTGTTGATGTGTGCTGTGTGTATGTGCTGTGTGTATGTGCTGTGTGTATGTGCTGTGTGTATGTGCTGTGTGTATGTGCTGTGTGTATGTGCTGTGTGTATGTGCTGTGTGTATGTGCTGTGTGTATGTATGTGCTGTGTGTATGTGCTGTGTGTATGTGCTGTATGTATGTGCTGTGTGTATGTGCTGTGTGTGTGTGTGTGTGCTGTGTGTATGTGCTGTGTGTAGTATGTGCTGTGTGTATGTGCTGTATGTATGTGTGCTTTGTGTATGTGCTGTGTGTATGTGCTGTGTGTATGTGCTGTGTGTCTGTGCTGTGTGTATGTGCTGTGTGTATGTGCTGTGTGTATGTGCTGTGTGTATGTGCTGTGTGTATGTGCTGTGTGTATGTGCTGTGTGTATGTGCTGTGTGTATGTGCTGTGTGTATGTGCTGTATGTGCTGTGTGTATGTGCTGTGTGTATGTGCTGTGTGTATGTGCTGTGTGTATGTGCTGTGTGTATGTGCTGTGTGTATGTGCTGTGTGTATGTGCTGTATGTATGTGCTGTGTGTATGTGCTGTGTGTATGTGCTGTATGTATGTGCTGTGTGTATGTGCTGTGTGTATGTGCTGTGTGTATGTGCTGAGTGTATGTGTGCTGTGTGTATGTGCTGTATGTGTATGTGTTCGCTGTATGTATGTGCTGTATGTATGTGTGTATGTGCTGTGTCTATGTTCTGTGTGTATGTGCTGTGTGTATGTGCTGTGTGTATGTGCTGTGTGTATGTGCTGTGTGTATGTGCTGTGTGTATGTGCTGTGTGTATGTGCTGTGTGTATGTGCTGTGTGTATGTGCTGTGTGTATGTGCTGTGTGTATGTGCTGTGTGTATGTGCTGTGTGTATGTGCTGTGTGTATGTGCTGTGTGTATGTGCTGTGTGTATGTGCTGTGTGTATGTGCTGTGTGTATGTGCTGTGTGTATGTGCTGTGTGTATGTGCTGTGTGTATGTACTGTATGTGCTGTATGTGCTGTGTGTATGTGCTGTGTGTATGTGCTGTGTGTATGTGCTGTGTGTATGTGCTGTGTGTATGTGCTGTGTGTATGTGCTGTGTGTATGTGCTGTGTGTATGTGCTGTGTGTATGTGCTGTGTGTATGTGCTGTGTGTATGTGCTGTGTGTATGTGCTGTGTGTATGTGCTGTGTGTATGTGCTGTGTGTATGTGCTGTGTGTATGTGCTGTGTGTATGTGCTGTGTGTATGTGCTGTGTGTATGTGCTGGTATTGTGTGTGTACATGTGGCCAAAAATATTAAAATGAAAAATGGATTCTACAGCCCTAAAAGGTAAACAGACACATCTCTTCTTTGTATTTATTCGTTGTGTTTTGTGCGCTCGTCTTATATTTTTGTTCTGTCTTATGTTTGTTTTGTGATGAATCTGCTGGGTTTTCATTCTCTTAAAGTGACAGAAAAGATTCAAAACAAATGAAAAAGCTCCATGTTAAAGGTCGTACATGAAACCAGAGCTGCAGTTGTGTTTGTTCCATTCACATGTTTGAGGAACCCCTTGGTATTAGTCCGTCTACATCTCCAAAGCTCCAACAACCAGAACTAAACCAGGACTGGACCTGGTCTGGACCTGGTCTGGACCCGGTCTGGACCCGGTCTGGACCCGGTCTGGCCCCGGTCTGGACCCACCTGCCGGTCAGCAGCTCGTACAGCAGGATGCCCAGCGCCCACAGGTCTACAGCAGAGTCGTGTCCTCGGTTCATGATGATCTCAGGAGAAACATACTCCGGAGTCCCACAGAAGGTCCACGTCTTCCTCCCACACGCCACACGCTTCGCAAAACCAAAGTCTGTCTGAAGACCAGAGACCGGGTCAGAACCAGGACTAAACAAGGATCAAAACAAGGACTAAACATGGGCTAAACTGGAGCCAAGTCCAGTTTAGCCCATGTTTAAGTCGATGGAGCTGAATCACTCCGATGCTCACGTCCTGTTTGGAATGTGGGAGTTAACGGGTTAAATATGTCACAGATATGCACCGTCCAGGACCAGACCTCAGGATCTTCTCACCAGCTTGAGGTACCCGTCCTGGTCCAGCAGCAGGTTCTCTGGTTTCAGGTCTCTGTAGATGATGTTCTTCTTGTGGAGGAACTCGAGAGCCTCCAGAACACAACCACAACAGAACCGAGCCGTGGACTCATCAAAGGAACCACTGAAGACAACAAAACAGGATTAAACCAGGACTAAACCAGGACTAAACCAGAACTAAACCAGAACTAAAGCAGGGCTAAACCTGGACTAAACCAGGACCAAATCCAGACTGTGGGTTAAATTCCATTCACTCACATGTCTCTGAGGATGGTCCAGAGTTCTCCTCCCAAACACGCCTCCAGCAGCAGATACACAAACTTCTGATCCCGGAATGTCCGAAAGAACCTGAAGGAACATGAGAAGAACCTGAAGGAACACGAGAAGAACCAAAAGGAACACGAGAAGAACCTGAAGAACCTGAAGGAAAACGAGAAGAACCTGAAGAACCTGAAGGAGCATGAGAAGAACCTAAAGGAACACGAGAAGAACCTAAAGGAACACGAGAAGAACCTGAAGAACCTGAAGGAAAATGAGAAGAACCTGAAGAACCTGAAGGAGCATGAGAAGAACCTAAAGGAACACGTGAAGGAACACGAGCAGAACCTGAAGAACCTGAAGGAGCATGAGAAGAACCTAAAGGAACACGTGAAGGAACATGAGAAGAACCTGAAGGAACACGAGAAGAACTTGAAGGAACACGAGAAGAACCTGAAGAACCTGAAGGAAAATGAGAAGAACCTGAAGAACCTGAAAGAGCATAAGAAGAACCTACGTGTGAATAGTACTTGGTAGTACATGTGAATAGTACTTGGTAGTACAGGTGAATAGTACTTGGTAGTGCAGGTGAATAGTACTTGGTAGTACATGTGAATAGTACTTGGTAGTACATGTGAATAGTACTTGGTAGTACGTGTGAATAGTACTTGGTAGTACATGTGAATAGTACTTGGTAGTACATGTGAATAGTACTTGGTAGTACATGTGAATAGTACTTGGTAGTGCAGGTGAATAGTACTTGGTAGTACATGTGAATAGTACTTGGTAGTACATGTGAATAGTACTTGGTAGTACGTGTGAATAGTACTTGGTAGTACGTGTGAATAGTACTTGGTAGTACATGTGAATAGTACTTGGTAGTACATGTGAATAGTACTTGGTAGTACGTGTGAATAGTACTTGGTAGTACATGTGAATAGTACTTGGTAGTACATGTGAATAGTACTTGGTAGTGCAGGTGAATAGTACTTGGTAGTACATGTGAATAGTACTTGGCAGTACATGTGAATACTACTTGGTAGTACGTGTGAATAGTACTTGGTAGTACAGGTGAATAGTACTTGGTAGTACGTGTGAATAGTACTTGGTAGTACATGTGAATAGTACTTGGTAGTACATGTGAATAGTACTTGGTAGTGCAGGTGAATAGTACTTGGTAGTACATGTGAATAGTACTTGGTAGTACATGTGAATACTACTTGGTAGTACGTGTGAATAGTACTTGGTAGTACAGGTGAATAGTACTTGGTAGTACATGTGAATAGTACTTGGTAGTACATGTGAATAGTACTTGGTAGTACATGTGAATAGTACTTGGTAGTACGTGTGAATAGTACTTGGTAGTACATGTGAATAGTACTTGGTAGTGCAGGTGAATAGTACTTGGTAGTACAGGTGAATAGTACTTGGTAGTACATGTGAATAGTACTTTGTAGTATGTGTGAATAGTACTTGGTAGTACATGTGAATAGTACTTGGTAGTGCAGGTGAATAGTACTTGGTAGTACATGTGAATAGTACTTGGTAGTACAGGTGAATAGTACTTGGTAGTGCAAGTGAATAGTACTTGGTAGTACATGTGAATAATACTTGGTAGTACAGGTGAATAGTACTTGGTAGTACGTGTGAATAGTACTTGGTAGTACATGTGAATAGTACTTGGTAGTGCAGGTGAATAGTACTTGGTAGTACATGTGAATAGTACTTGGTAGTACATGTGAATAGTACTTGGTAGTGCAGGTGAATAGTACTTGGTAGTAGAGATGAATAGTACTTGGTAGTACATGTGAATAGTACTTGGTAGTACATGTGAATAGTACTTGGTAGTGCAGGTGAATAGTACTTGGTAGTACATGTGAATAGTACTTGGTAGTACATGTGAATAGTACTGGGTAGTACGTGTGAATAGTACTTGGTAGTACATGTGAATAATACTTGGTAGTACAGGTGAATAGTACTTGGTAGTACATGTGAATAGTACTTGGTAGTACATGTGAATAGTACTGGGTAGTACGTGTGAATAGTACTTGGTAGTACATGTGAATAATACTTGGTAGTACAGGTGAATAGTACTTGGTAGTGCATGTGAATAGTACTTGGTAGTACATGTGAATAGTACTTGGTAGTACATGTGAATAGTACTTGGTAGTACATGTGAATAGTACTTGGTAGTACATGTGAATAGTACTTGGTAGTACATGTGAATAGTACTTGGTAGTACATGTGAATAGTACTTGGTAGTACATGTGAATAGTACTTGGTAGTACAGTACCTCTCTCCCCTCTCTCTCATCTCTTTACCCTCTCTCTGTACCTCCCTCTCTTCCCTCTCTTTCTTTGTCCTGGTGTTTGAACATTCCTCCTGCAGAACCTCGGAGACTCTGTTTGTCCAAACTCTGAGACCAGATGCCCTCCCGTGTGTCAGATGCCCTCCCGTGTGTCAGATGCCCTCCCGTGTGTCAGATGCCCTCCCGTGTGTCAGATGCCCTCCCCGTGTGTCAGATGCCCTCCCGTGTGTCAGATGCCCTCCCCGTGTGTCAGATGCCCTCCCCGTGCCTCAGATGCCCTCCCGTGTGTCAGATGCCCTCCCGTGTGTCAGATGCCCTCCCCGTGTGTCAGATGCCCTCCCTGTGTGTCAGATGCCCTCCCGTGTGTCAGATGCCCTCCCGTGTGTCAGATGCCCTCCCTGTGTGTCAGATGCCCTCCCGTGTGTCAGATGCCCTCCCGTGTGTCAGATGCCCTCCCCGTGTGTCAGATGCCCTCCCCTGTGTCAGATGCCCTCCCTGTGTGTCAGATGCCCTCCCGTGTGTCAGATGCCCTCCCCTGTGTCGGATGCCCTCCCTGTGTGTCAGATGCCCTCCCCGTGTGTCAGATGCCCTCCCCTGTGTCAGATGCCCTCCCTGTGTGTCAGATGCCCTACCCTGTGTCAGATGCCCTCCCTGTGTGTCAGATGCCCTCCCTGTGTGTCAGATGCCCTCCCTGTGTGTCAGAGGCCCTCCCCTGTGTCAGATGCCCTCCCGTGTGTGAGATGCCCTCCCTGTGTGTCAGATGCCCTCCCCGTGCCTCAGATGCCCTCCCCGTGCCTCAGATGCCCTCCCCGTGCCTCAGATGCCCACCCCGTGCCACAGATGCCCACCCCGAGTGTCAGATGCCCTCCCTGTGTGTCAGATGCCCTCCCAGTGTGTCAGAGGCCCTCCCCTGTGTCAGATGCCCACCCCGGTGTGAGATGCCCTCCCTGTGTGTCAGATGCCCTCCCGTGCCTCCAGATGCCCTCCCGTCCCTCAGAGGCCCTCCCCGTGCCTCAGATGCCCTCCCCGTGCCTCAGATGCCCTCCCCGTGTGTCAGATGCCCTCCCCGTGCCTCAGATGCCCTCCCCGTGTGTCAGATGCCCTCCCCGTGTGTCAGATGCCCTCCCCGTGCCTCAGATGCCCTCCCGTCCTCTGACCTGACGATGAAGGGGCAGTTGATGTCCTGCAGCAGGTTCCTCTCGGAGTAAACGTGCTGCTGCTGTTTGTGCTCCACCACATGATGTTTCCTGATACACTTCAGAGCGAAGCTCCTGTCCTCGTCCTTCAGCTTCACCTGCACACACACCAGTCACCTCCTCTGCTCCTCTGCTCCTCTGCTCCTCTGCTCCTCTGCTCCTCTGCTCCTCTGCTCCTCTGCTCCTCTGTCTTCCTCCTCTGACCTCCTCCTCTGCTCCACTGCTCCTCTGCTCCTCTGCTCCTCTGCTCCTCTGTCTTCCTCCTCTGACCTCCTCCTCTGCTCCACTGCTCCTCTGCTCCTCTGCTCCTCTGCTCCTCTGTCTTCCTCCTCTGACCTCCTCCTCTGCTCCTCTGCTCCTCTGCTCCTCTGCTCCACTGCTCCTCTGCTCCTCTGCTCCTCTGTCTTCCTCCTCTGACCTCCTCCTCTGCTCCTCTGCTCCTCTGTTCCTCTGCTCCTCTGCTCCTCTGCTCCCTCTGCTCCCACTGCTCCTCTGCTCCTCTGCTCCTCTGCTCCTCTGCTCCCTCTGCTCCCACTGCTCCTCTGCTCCTCTGCTCCTCTGTTCCTCTGCTCCTCTGCTCCCTCTGCTCCCACTGCTCCTCTGCTCCTCTGCTCCTCTGTCTTCCTCCTCTGACCTCCTCCTCTGCTCCTCTGCTCCTCTGCTCCCACTGCTCCTCTGCTCCTCTGCTCCTCTGTTCCTCTGCTCCTCTGCTCCTCTGCTCCCACTGCTCCACTGCTCCTCTGCTCCACTGCTCCTCTGCTCCTCTGCTCCCACTGCTCCTCTGCTCCACTGCTCCTCTGCTCCTCTGCTCCACTGCTACTCTGCTCCTCTGCTCCTCTGCTCCTGTGCTCCCTCTGCTCCTCTGCTCCTCTGCTCCTGTGCTCCCTCTGCTCCTCTGCTCCTCTGCTCCTGTGCTCCCACTGCTCCTCTGCTCCCACTGCTCCTCTGCTCCTCTGCTCCTCTGCTCCTGTGCTCCCACTGCTCCTCTGCTCCCACTGCTCCTCTGCTCCTCTGCTCCTCTGCTCCCACTGCTCCTCTGCTCCACTGCTCCACTGCTCTTCTGCTCCCTCTGCTCCTCTGCTCCACTGCTCCACTGCTCCTCTGCTCCACTGCTCCTCTGCTCCTCTGCTCCTCTGCTCCTCTGCTCCACTGCTCCTCTGCTCCTCTGCTCCTCTGCTCCTCTGCTCCCTCTGCTCCTCTGCTCCCTCTGCTCTTCTGCTCCTCTGCTCCCACTGCTCCACTGCTCCTCTGCTCCTCTGCTCCCACTGCTCCACTGCTCCTCTGCTCTTCTGCTCCCTCTGCTCCACTGCTCCTCTGCTCCACTGCTCCTCTGTTCCTCTGCTCCTCTGCTCCTCTGCTCCTCTGCTCCTCTGCTCCTCTGCTCCTGTGCTCCCTCTGCTCTTCTGCTCCCTCTGCTCCTCTGCTCCTCTGCTCCTCTGCTCCTCTGCTCCTCTGCTCCTCTGCTCCTCTGCTCCTCTGCTCCTCTTCTCCTCTGTCCTCCTCCTCACCAGCTCCACTCGTCCGAAGCCTCCCATCCCCAGAGTGGCGATGAGCTGCAGCTGCTCCAGAGGTTGGTCCGGTCTGAGCTGCTCCAGTTTGTCTCTGAGTCTGAGCAGGTCCGAGGACTCGTCCTGGTCCTGGTCCGGGTCCGGGTCCTGGTCTGGGTCCTGGTCCGGTTCCTGGTCCGGATCCTGGCCCTGGTCTGGACTCAGGGCTCTAGAGGAGGAATGAGAAAGTTCAGATCTTTCTCCATGTTCTCGTGGCTTCTTCTCACTGTGATGTTGTTGTGTGTGTGTGTAAAGTGTGTATAGTGTGTATAGTGTGTGTGTGTGTGTGTATAGTGTGTATAGTGTGTATAGTGTGTATAGTGTGTATAGTGTGTATAGTGTGTATAGTGTGTGTGTGTATAGTGTGTGTGTGTGTGTGTATAGTGTGTATAGTGTGTGTGTGTATAGTGTGTATAGTGTGTGTAAAGTGTGTATAGTGTGCGTGTGTGTGTGTAGAGTGTGTATAGTGTGTATAGTGTGTGTATAGTGTGTGTATAGTGTGTATAGTGTGTATAGTGTGTATAGTGTGTAAAGTGTGTGTATAGTGTCTGTATAGTGTGTATAGTGTGTATAGTGTGTATAGTGTGTATAGTGTGTATAGTGTGTGTATAGTGTGTATAGTGTGTGTATAGTGTGTGTATAGTGTGTGTGTATAGTGTGTATAGTGTGTATAGTGTGTATAGTGTGTGTATAGTGTGTGTGTATAGTGTGTATAGTGTGTATAGTGTGTATAGTGTGTATAGTGTGTGTGTATAGTGTGTGTATAGTGTGTATAGTGTGTGTATAGTGTGTGTGTATAGTGTGTATAGTGTGTGTATAGTGTGTGTGTATAGTGTGTGTATAGTGTGTATAGTGTGTGTATAGTGTATAGTGTGTGTATAGTGTGTGTATAGTGTGTATAGTGTGTATAGTGTGTGTATAGTGTGTATAGTGTGTGTATAGTGTGTGTGTATAGTGTGTATAGTGTGTGTATAGTGTGTGTGTATAGTGTGTGTATAGTGTGTATAGTGTGTGTAGTGTGTGTGTGTGTTTTGTGTGTATAGTGTGTGTATAGTGTGTATAGTGTGTAAAGTGTGTATAGTGTGTGTATAGTGTGTATAGTCTGTGTATAGTGTGTATAGTGTGTGTATAGTGTGTATAGTGTGTGTATAGTGTGTACAGTCTGTGTATAGTGTGTATAGTGTGTGTATAGTGTGTGTGTGTATAGTGTGTGTATAGTGTGTATAGTGTGTAAAGTGTGTATAGTGTGTGTATAGTGTGTATAGTGTGTCTATAGTGTGTATAGTGTGTATAGTGTGTATAGTCTGTGTATAGTGTGTATAGTGTGTATAGTGTGTGTGTGTATAGTGTGTATAGTGTGTGTATAGTGTGTAAAGTGTGTATAGTGTGTATAGAGTGTGTATAGTGTGTATAGTGTGTGTATAGTGTGTGTATAGTGTGTATAGTGTGTATAGTGTGTATAGTGTGTAAAGTGTGTGTATAGTGTGTGTATAGTGTGTATAGTGTGTATAGTGTGTGTATAGTGTGTATAGTGTGTAAAGTGTGTATAGTGTGTGTATAGTGTGTGTATAGTGTGTATAGTGTGTGTATAGTGTGTGTGTATAGTGTGTGTATAGTGTGTATAGTGTGTGTATAGTGTGTGTATAGTGTGTATAGTGTGTATAGTGTGTATAGTCTGTGTATAGTGTGTATAGTGTGTGTATAGTGTGTGTGTATAGTGTGTATAGTGTGTGTATAGTGTGTGTGTATAGTGTGTGTATAGTGTGTATAGTGTGTGTAGTGTGTGTGTGTATAGTGTGTATAGTGTGTGTATAGTGTGTATAGTGTGTAAAGTGTGTATAGTGTGTGTATAGTGTGTATAGTCTGTGTATAGTGTGTATAGTGTGTGTATAGTGTGTATAGTGTGTGTATAGTGTGTACAGTCTGTGTATAGTGTGTATAGTGTGTGTATAGTGTGTGTGTGTATAGTGTGTGTATAGTGTGTATAGTGTGTAAAGTGTGTATAGTGTGTGTATAGTGTGTATAGTGTGTCTATAGTGTGTATAGTGTGTATAGTGTGTATAGTCTGTGTATAGTGTGTATAGTGTGTGTGTGTATAGTGTGTATAGTGTGTGTATAGTGTGTAAAGTGTGTATAGTGTGTATAGTGTGTGTATAGTGTGTATAGTGTGTGTATAGTGTGTGTGTATAGTGTGTATAGTGTGTGTATAGTGTGTAAAGTGTGTATAGTGTATATAGTGTGTGTATAGTGTGTATAATGTGTGTATAGTGTGTGTGTGTATAGTGTGTATAGTGTGTGTGTATAGTGTGTATAGTGTGTATAGTGTGTGTATAGTGTGTATAGTGTGTAAAGTGTGTATAGTGTGTATAGTGTGTATAGTGTGTGTATAGTGTGTAAAGTGTGTGTATAGTGTGTGTATAGTGTGTATAGTGTGTAAAGTGTGTAGTGTGTATAGTGTGTGTATAGTGTGTGTATACTGTGTATAGTGTGTATAGTGTGTGTATAGTGTGTATAGTGTGTGTGTGTGTGTATAGTGTGTATAGTGTGTATAGTGTGTGTATAGTGTGTATAGTGTTTGTATAGTGTGTGTGTATAGTGTGTGTGTGAGTGTATAGTGTGTATAGTGTGTGTGTGTATAGTGTGTGTGTATAGTGTGTTTAGTGTGTGTCTAGTGTGTGTATTGTGTGTATAGTGTGGGTATAGTGTGTGTAGTGTGTGTGTGTATAGTGTGTATAGTGTGTGTATAGTGTGTATAGTGTGTAAAGTGTGTATAGTGTGTGTATAGTGTGTATAGTCTGTGTATAGTGTGTATAGTGTGTGTATAGTGTGTATAGTGTGTGTATAGTGTGTACAGTCTGTGTATAGTGTGTATAGTGTGTGTATAGTGTGTGTGTGTATAGTGTGTGTATAGTGTGTATAGTGTGTAAAGTGTGTATAGTGTGTGTATAGTGTGTATAGTGTGTCTATAGTGTGTATAGTGTGTATAGTGTGTATAGTCTGTGTATAGTGTGTATAGTGTGTGTGTGTATAGTGTGTATAGTGTGTGTATAGTGTGTAAAGTGTGTATAGTGTGTATAGTGTGTGTATAGTGTGTATAGTGTGTGTATAGTGTGTGTGTATAGTGTGTATAGTGTGTGTATAGTGTGTAAAGTGTGTATAGTGTATATAGTGTGTGTATAGTGTGTATTATGTGTGTATAGTGTGTGTGTGTATTGTGTGTTTTGTGTGTGTTTATAGTGTGTATAGTGTGTATAGTGTGTGTATAGTGTGTATAGTGTGTAAAGTGTGTATAGTGTGTATAGTGTGTATAGTGTGTGTATAGTGTGTAAAGTGTGTGTATAGTGTGTGTATAGTGTGTATAGTGTGTAAAGTGTGTAGTGTGTATAGTGTGTGTATAGTGTGTGTATAGTGTGTATAGTGTGTATAGTGTGTGTATAGTGTGTATAGTGTGTGTGTGTATAGTGCGTGTGTGTGCGTATAGTGTTTGTATAGTGTGTGTGTATAGTGTGTGTGTGAGTGTATAGTGTGTATAGTGTGTGTGTGTATAGTGTGTGTGTATAGTGTGTGTGTGTGTATATAGTGTGTTTGTATAGTGTGTGTATAGTGTGTGTGTGAGTGTATAGTGTGTATAGTGTGTGTGTATAGTGTGTGTGTATAGTGTGTATAGTGTGTGTGTATAGTGTGTATAGTGTGTGTAGTGTGAATAGTGTGTATAGTGCGTGTGTGTATAGTGTGTGTGTATAGTGTGTGTGTATAGTGTGTGTATAGTGTGTTTGTACAGTGTGTGTGTATAGTGTGTGTGTGAGTGTATAGTGTGTATAGTGTGTGTGTGTGTATAGTGTCTGTGTATAGTGTGTATAGTGTGTATAGTGTGTAGTGTGTATAGTGTGTATAGTGTGTATAGTGTGTATAGTGTGTGTATAGTGTGTATAGTGTGCATAGTGTGTATAGTGTGTATAGTGTGTATAGTGTGTATAGTGTGTATAGTGTGTGTATAGTGTGTGTATTGTGTGCATAGTGTGTATAGTGTGTATAGTGTGTATAGTGTGTGTATAGTGTGTATAGTGTGTATAGTGTGTATAGTGTGTATAGTGTGTGTATAGTGTGTATAGTGTGTATAGTGTGTGTATAATTATTATTGTATAGTGTGTATAGTGTGTATAGTGTGTGTATAGTGTGTGTATAGTGTGTATAGTGTATTATTGTATAGTGTGTATAGTGTGTGTATAGTGTGTATAATTATTATTATTATAGTGTGTATAGTGTGTATAGTGTGTATAGTGTGTATAGTGTGTATAGTGTGTATAGTGTGTATAGTGTGTGTATAGTGTGTATAGTGTGTATAGTGTGTATAGTGTGTGTATAGTGTGTATAGTGTGTATAGTGTGTATAGTGTGTATAGTGTGTGTATAGTGTGTATAGTGTGTATAGTGTGTATAGTGTGTATAATTATTATTGTATAGTGTGTGTATAGTGTGTATAGTGTGTATAGTGTGTATAGTGTGTATAGTGTGTATAGTGTGTGTATAATTATTATTATAGTGTGTGTATAATGTGTATAATGTGTATAGTGTGTGTATAGTGTGTATAGTGTGTGTATAGTGTGTATAGTGTGTATAGTGTGTGTATAGTGTGTATAGTGTGTGTATAGTGTGTATAGTGTGTATAGTGTGTGTATAGTGTGTATAGTGTGTATAGTGTGTATAGTGTGTATAGTGTGTATAATGTGTATAGTGTGTGTATAGTGTGTATAGTGTGTATAGTGTGTATAGTGTGTGTATAGTGTGTATAGTGTGTATAGTGTGTATAGTGTGTATAGTGTGTATAGTGTGTATAGTGTGTATAGTGTGTATAGTGTGTGTATAGTGTGTATAGTGTGTGTATAGTGTGTATAGTGTGTATAGTGTGTATAGTGTGTATAGTGTGTATAGTGTGTATAATGTGTATAGTGTGTGTATAGTGTGTATAGTGTGTATAGTGTGTATAGTGTGTATAGTGTGTATAGTGTGTATAATTATTATTGTATAGTGTGTATAGTGTGTGTATAGTGTGTATAGTGTGTGTATAATTATTGTATAGTGTGTATAGTGTGTGTATAGTGTGTATAGTGTGTATAGTGTGTATAGTGTGTATAATTATTATTGTATAGTGTGTATAGTGTGTGTATAGTGTGTATAATTATTATTGTATAGTGTGTATAGTGTGTGTATAATTATTATTGTATAGTGTGTATAGTGTGTATAGTGTGTATAGTGTGTATAGTGTGTATAGTGTGTATAATGTGTATAGTGTGTGTATAGTGTGTATAGTGTGTATAGTGTGTGTGTATAGTGTGTGTGTATAGTGTGTATAGTGTGTGTATAGTGTGTATAGTGTGTATAGTGTGTACAGTGTGTATAGTGTGTATAGTGTGTATAGTGTGTATAGTGTGTACAGTGTGTACAGTGTGTATAGTGTGTATAGTGTGTATAGTGTGTACAGTGTGTGTGTCATGTGTGTATAGTGTGTATAGTGTGTATAGTGTGTATAGTGTGTATAGTGTGTATAGTGTGTATAGTGTGTATAGTGTGTGTATAGTGTGTATAGTGTGTGTATAGTGTGTATAATGTGTATAGTGTGTGTATAGTGTGTATAGTGTGTATAGTGTGTGTATAGTGTGTATAGTGTGTGTATAGTGTGTATAATGTGTATAGTGTGTGTATAGTGTGTATAGTGTGTATAGTGTGTATAGTGTGTATAGTGTGTGTATAGTGTGTATAGTGTGTGTATAGTGTGTATAATGTGTATAGTGTGTGTATAGTGTGTGTATAGTGTGTTTAGTGTGTGTATAGTGTGTATAGTGTGTATAATGTGTATAGTGTGTATAGTGTGTATAGTGTGTGTATAATGTGTATAGTGTGTATAGTGTGTATAGTGTGTGTATAGTGTGTATAATGTGTATAGTGTGTGTATAGTGTGTATAGTGTGTATAGTGTGTATAGTGTGTATAGTGTGTATAGTGTGTATAGTGTGTATAGTGTGTGTATAGTGTGTATAGTGTGTATAGTGTGTATAGTGTGTATAGTGTGTGTATAGTGTGTATAGTGTGTATAGTGTGTATAGTGTGTGTATAGTGTGTATAGTGTGTATAGTGTGTATAGTGTGTATAGTGTGTATAGTGTGTATATACGATCACCTCTTGTTCCTCCTCCGGTCGCTCAGACTCAGTTCCTCCACGTAGCTCCTCAGATTCTCCTGAAGCTCCAATGTCCCGACCATCTGCGAGAAGCTCCTGGAGACAGACCAGGTGTAGACCGGGTTTAGACCGGGTTTAGACCGGGTTTAGACCGGGTTTAGACCGCATTTAGACCAGGGACAGACCGGGTTTAGACCGGGTTTAGACCGGGTTTAGACCAGGTTTAGACTGGGTTTAGACCGGGTTTAGACCAGGTTTAGACTGGGTTTAGACCGGGTTTAGACCGCATTTAGACCAGGGACAGACCGGGTTTAGACCGGGTTTAGACCAGAGACAGACCGGGTTTAGATCAGGTTTAGACCGGGTTTAGATCGGGTTTAGACCAGAGACAGACCGGGTTTAGACCAGGTTTAGACCGGGTTTAGACCGGGTTTAGACCGGGTTTAGACCAGGTTTAGACCGGGTTTACACCGAGTTTAGACCGGGTTCAGACCGGGTTTAGACCGGGTTTAGACCGGGTTTAGACCAGAGACAGACCGGGTTCAGATCAGGTTTAGGCCGGGTTTAGACCAGAGACAGACCCGGTTTAGACCAGGTTTAGACCGGGTTTAGACCAGGTTTAGACCAGAGACAGACCCGGTTTAGACCGGGTTTAGACCAGAGACAGACCGGGTTTAGACCAGGTTTAGACCGGGTTTAGACCGGGTTTAGACCAGGTTCAGTCCTGGTTCAGTCCTGGTTCAGTCCTGGTTTAGTCCTGGTTTAGTCCTGGTTCAGTCCTGGTTTAGTCCTGGTTCAGTTCTCGTTTAGTCCTGGTTCAGTCCTGGTTCAGTCCTGGTTCAGTCCTGGTTCAGTCCTGGTTTAGTCCTGGTTCAGTCCTGGTTCAGTCCTGGTTCAGTCCTGGTTTAGTCCTGGTTCAATCCTGGTTCAGTCCTGGTTTAGTCCTGGTTCAGTCCTGGTTCAGTCCTGGTTCAGTCCTGGTTTAGTCCTGGTTCAGTCCTGGTTCAGTCCTGGTTTAGTCCTGGTTCAGTCCTGGTTCAGTCCTGGATCAGTTTTGGTTCAGTCCTGGTTTAGTCCTGGTTCAGTCCTGGTTCAGTCCTGGTTCAGTCCTGGTTCAGTCCTGGTTTAGTCCTGGTTCAGTCCTGGTTCAGTCCTGGTTCAGTCCTGCTTCAGTCCTGGTTTAGTCCTGGTTCAGTCCTGGTTCAGTCCTGGTTCAGTCCTGGTTTAGTTCTGATTCAGTCCTGGTTCAGTCCTGGTTCAGTCCTGGTTCAGTCCTGGTTTAGTCCTGATTCAGTCCTGGTTTAGTCCTGGTTCAGTCCTGGTTCAGTCCTGGTTTAGTCCTGGTTCAGTCCTGGTTTAGTCCTGGTTCAGTCCTGGTTCAGTCCTGGTTCAGTCCTGGTTCAGTCCTGGTTCAGTCCTGGTTCAGTCCTGGTTTAGTCCTGGTTCAGTCCTGCTTCAGTCCTGGTTTAGTCCTGGTTCAGTCCTGGTTCAGTCCTGGTTCAGTCCTGGTTTAGTTCTGATTCAGTCCTGGTTCAGTCCTGGTTCAGTCCTGGTTCAGTCCTGGTTCAGTCCTGGTTTAGTCCTGGTTCAGTCCTGGTTCAGTCCTGGTTCAGTCCTGGTTCAGTCCTGGTTTAGTCCTTGTTCAGGTCTGGTTCAGTCCTGGTTTAGTCCTGATTCAGTCCTGGTTTAGTCCTGGTTCAGTCCTGGTTCAGTCCTGGTTTAGTCCTGGTTCAGTCCTGGTTTAGTCCTGGTTCAGTCCTGGTTCAGTCCTGGTTCAGTCCTGGTTCAGTCCTGATTCAGTCCTGGTTCAGTCCTGGTTCAGTCCTGGTTTAGTCCTGGTTCAGTCCTGGTTTAGTCCTTGTTCAGGTCTGGTTCAGTCCTGGTTTAGTCCTGGTTCAGTCCTGGTTTAGTCCTGATTCAGTCCTGGTTTAGTCCTGGTTCAGTCCTGGTTCAGTCCTGGTTTAGTCCTGGTTCAGTCCTGGTTCAGTCCTGGTTTAGTCCTGGTTCAGTCCTGGTTCAGTCCTGGTTCAGTCCTGGTTCAGTCCTGATTCAGTCCTGGTTCAGTCCTGGTTCAGTCCTGATTCAGTCCTGGTTCAGTCCTGGTTCAGTCCTGGTTTAGTCCTGGTTCAGTCCTGGTTTAGTCCTGGTTCAGTTTTGGTTCAGTCCTGGTTCAGTCCTGGTTCAGTCCTGGTTCAGTCCTGGTTCAGTCCTGCTTCAGTCCTGGTTTAGTCCTGGTTCAGTCCTGGTTTAGTCCTGATTCAGTCCTGGTTCAGTCCTGGTTCAGTCTTGGTTCAGTCATGGTTCAGTCCTGGTTTAGTCCTGGTTCAGTCCTGGTTCAGTCCTGGTTCAGTCCTGGTTCAGTCCTGGTTTAGTCCTGGTTCAGTCCTGGTTCAGTCCTGGTTTAGTCCTGGTTTAGTCCTGGTTCAGTCCTGGTTTAGTCCTGGTTCAGTTTTGGTTCAGTCCTGGTTTAGTCCTGGTTCAGTCCTGGTTCAGTCCTGGTTCAGTCCTGGTTCAGTCCTGGTTTAGTCCTGGTTCAGTCCTGGTTCAGTCCTGGTTCAGTCCTGGTTTAGTCCTGGTTCAGTCCTGCTTCAGTCCTGGTTTAGTCCTGGTTCAGTCCTGGTTCAGTCCTGGTTTAGTTCTGATTCAGTCCTGGTTCAGTCCTGGTTCAGTCCTGGTTCAGTCCTGGTTCAGTCCTGGTTTAGTCCTGGTTCAGTCCTGGTTCAGTCCTGGTTTAGTCCTTGTTCAGGTCTGGTTCAGTCCTGGTTTAGTCCTGATTCAGTCCTGGTTTAGTCCTGGTTCAGTCCTGGTTCAGTCCTGGTTCAGTCCTGGTTTAGTCCTGGTTCAGTCCTGGTTTAGTCCTGGTTCAGTCCTGGTTTAGTCCTGGTTCAGTCCTGGTTCAGTCCTGATTCAGTCCTGGTTCAGTCCTGGTTCAGTCCTGGTTCAGTCCTGGTTTAGTCCTTGTTCAGGTCTGGTTCAGTCCTGGTTTAGTCCTGGTTCAGTCCTGGTTCAGTCCTGGTTCAGTCCTGGTTCAGTCCTGGTTTAGTCCTGGTTCAGTCCTGGTTCAGTCCTGATTCAGTCCTGGTTCAGTCCTGGTTTAGTCCTTGTTCAGGTCTGGTTCAGTCCTGGTTTAGTCCTGGTTCAGTCCTGGTTCAGTCCTGGTTCAGTCCTGGTTCAGTCCTGATTCAGTCCTGGTTCAGTCCTGGTTCAGTCCTGGTTTAGTCCTGGTTCAGTCCTGGTTCAGTCCTGGTTCAGTCCTGCTTCAGTCCTGGTTTAGTCCTGGTTCAGTCCTGGTTCAGTCCTGGTTCAGTCCTGGTTTAGCTCTGATTCAGTCCTGGTTCAGTCCTGGTTCAGTCCTGGTTCAGTCCTGGTTTAGTCCTGGTTCAGTCCTGGTTCAGTCCTGGTTCAGTCCTGGTTCAGTCCTGGTTTAGTCCTTGTTCAGGTCTGGTTCAGTCCTGGTTTAGTCCTGATTCAGTCCTGGTTTAGTCCTGGTTCAGTCCTGGTTCAGTCCTGGTTTAGTCCTGGTTCAGTCCTGGTTTAGTCCTGGTTCAGTCCTGGTTCAGTCCTGGTTCAGTCCTGGTTCAGTCCTGATTCAGTCCTGGTTCAGTCCTGGTTCAGTCCTGGTTTAGTCCTGGTTCAGTCCTGGTTTAGTCCTTGTTCAGGTCTGGTTCAGTCCTGGTTTAGTCCTGGTTCAGTCCTGGTTCAGTCCTGGTTTAGTCCTGGTTCAGTCCTGGTTCAGTCCTGGTTCAGTCCTGGTTCAGTCCTGATTCAGTCCTGGTTCAGTCCTGGTTCAGTCCTGATTCAGTCCTGGTTCAGTCCTGGTTCAGTCCTGGTTTAGTCCTGGTTCAGTCCTGGTTTAGTCCTGGTTCAGTTTTGGTTCAGTCCTGGTTCAGTCCTGGTTCAGTCCTGGTTCAGTCCTGGTTCAGTCCTGGTTCAGTCCTGCTTCAGTCCTGGTTTAGTCCTGGTTCAGTCCTGGTTTAGTCCTGATTCAGTCCTGGTTCAGTCCTGGTTCAGTCTTGGTTCAGTCATGGTTCAGTCCTGGTTTAGTCCTGGTTCAGTCCTGATTCAGTCCTGGTTCAGTCCTGGTTCAGTCCTGGTTTAGTCCTGGTTCAGTCCTGGTTTAGTCCTGGTTCAGTTTTGGTTCAGTCCTGGTTCAGTCCTGGTTCAGTCCTGGTTCAGTCCTGGTTCAGTCCTGGTTCAGTCCTGGTTTAGTCCTGGTTCAGTCCTGGTTTAGTCCTGGTTCAGTCCTGGTTCAGTCCTGGTTCAGTCCTGGTTCAGTCCTGGTTCAGTCCTGGTTTAGTCCTGGTTCAGTCCTGGTTCAGTCCTGGTTCAGTCCTGGTTCAGTCCTGGTTTAGTCCTGGTTCAGTCCTGGTTCAGTCCTGGTTTAGTCCTGGTTTAGTCCTGGTTCAGTCCTGGTTTAGTCCTGGTTCAGTCCTGGTTCAGTCCTGGTTTAGTCCTGGTTCAGTCCTGGTTCAGTCCTGGTTTAGTCCTGGTTCAGTCCTGGTTCAGTCCTGGTTCAGTCCTGGTTTAGTCCTGGTTCAGTCCTGCTTCAGTCCTGGTTTAGTCCTGGTTCAGTCCTGGTTCAGTCCTGGTTTAGTTCTGATTCAGTCCTGGTTCAGTCCTGGTTCAGTCCTGGTTCAGTCCTGGTTCAGTCCTGGTTTAGTCCTGGTTCAGTCCTGGTTCAGTCCTGGTTTAGTCCTTGTTCAGGTCTGGTTCAGTCCTGGTTTAGTCCTGATTCAGTCCTGGTTTAGTCCTGGTTCAGTCCTGGTTCAGTCCTGGTTCAGTCCTGGTTTAGTCCTGGTTCAGTCCTGGTTTAGTCCTGGTTCAGTCCTGGTTTAGTCCTGGTTCAGTCCTGGTTCAGTCCTGGTTCAGTCCTGGTTCAGTCCTGGTTCAGTCCTGGTTCAGTCCTGGTTCAGTCCTGGTTCAGTCCTGGTTCAGTCCTGGTTTAGTCCTGGTTCAGTCCTGGTTCAGTCCTGGTTCAGTCCTGGTTCAGTCCTGGTTTAGTCCTGGTTCAGTCCTGGTTCAGTCCTGGTTCAGTCCTGGTTCAGTCCTGGTTCAGTCCTGGTTCAGTCCTGGTTTAGTCCTTGTTCAGGTCTGGTTCAGTCCTGGTTTAGTCCTGGTTCAGTCCTGGTTCAGTCCTGGTTCAGTCCTGGTTCAGTCCTGATTCAGTCCTGGTTCAGTCCTGGTTCAGTCCTGGTTTAGTCCTGGTTCAGTCCTGGTTCAGTCCTGGTTCAGTCCTGGTTCAGTCCTGGTTCAGTCCTGGTTCAGTCCTGGTTCAGTCCTGGTTCAGTCCTGGTTTAGCTCTGGTTCAGTCCTGGTTCAGTCCTGGTTCAGTCCTGGTTCAGTCCTGGTTCAGTCCTGGTTCAGTCCTGGTTCAGTCCTGGTTCAGTCCTGGTTCAGTCCTGGTTTAGTCCTGGTTCAGGTCTGGTTCAGTCCTGGTTCAGTCCTGGTTCAGTCCTGGTTCAGTCCTGGTTCAGTCCTGGTTCAGTCCTGGTTCAGTCCTGGTTTAGTCCTGGTTCAGTCCTGGTTCAGTCCTGGTTTAGTCCTGGTTCAGTCCTGGTTCAGTCCTGGTTCAGTCCTGGTTCAGTCCTGGTTCAGTCCTGGTTCAGTCCTGGTTCAGTCCTGGTTCAGTCCTGGTTCAGTCCTGGTTCAGTCCTGGTTCAGTCCTGGTTTAGTCCTGGTTCAGTCCTGGTTCAGTCCTGGTTCAGTCCTGGTTCAGTCCTGGTTCAGTCCTGGTTCAGTCCTGGTTCAGTCCTGGTTCAGTCCTGGTTTAGTCCTGGTTCAGTCCTGGTTCAGTCCTGGTTCAGTCCTGGTTCAGTCCTGGTTCAGTCCTGGTTCAGTCCTGGTTCAGTCCTGGTTCAGTCCTGGTTTAGTCCTTGTTCAGGTCTGGTTCAGTCCTGGTTTAGTCCTGGTTCAGTCCTGGTTTAGTCCTGGTTCAGTCCTGGTTCAGTCCTGGTTTAGTCCTGGTTCAGTCCTGGTTTAGTCCTGGTTCAGTCCTGGTTCAGTCCTGGTTCAGTCCTGGTTCAGTCCTGGTTCAGTCCTGGTTCAGTCCTGGTTCAGTCCTGGTTTAGTCCTTGTTCAGGTCTGGTTCAGTCCTGGTTTAGTCCTGGTTCAGTCCTGGTTCAGTCCTGGTTTAGTCCTGGTTCAGTCCTGGTTCAGTCCTGGTTCAGTCCTGGTTCAGTCCTGGTTCAGTCCTGGTTCAGTCCTGGTTCAGTCCTGGTTCAGTCCTGGTTCAGTCCTGGTTCAGTCCTGGTTTAGTCCTGGTTCAGTCCTGGTTTAGTCCTGGTTCAGTCCTGGTTCAGTCCTGGTTCAGTCCTGGTTCAGTCCTGGTTCAGTCCTGGTTCAGTCCTGGTTCAGTCCTGGTTCAGTCCTGGTTTAGTCCTGGTTCAGTCCTGGTTTAGTCCTGATTCAGTCCTGGTTCAGTCCTGGTTCAGTCCTGGTTCAGTCCTGGTTCAGTCCTGGTTCAGTCCTGGTTCAGTCCTGGTTCAGTCCTGGTTCAGTCCTGGTTCAGTCCTGGTTTAGTCCTGGTTCAGTCCTGGTTCAGTCCTGGTTCAGTCCTGGTTTAGTCCTGGTTTAGTCCTGGTTCAGTCCTGGTTTAGTCCTGGTTCAGTCCTGGTTCAGTCCTGGTTTAGTCCTGGTTCAGTCCTGGTTCAGTCCTGGTTCAGTCCTGGTTCAGTCCTGGTTTAGTCCTGGTTCAGTCCTGGTTCAGTCCTGGTTCAGTCCTGGTTTAGTCCTGGTTCAGTCCTGGTTCAGTCCTGGTTTAGTCCTGGTTCAGTCCTGGTTCAGTCCTGGTTCAGTCCTGGTTTAGTCCTGATTCAGTCCTGGTTTAGTCCTGGTTCAGTCCTGGTTTAGTCCTGATTCAGTCCTGGTTCAGTCCTGGTTCAGTCTTGGTTCAGTCATGGTTCAGTCCTGGTTTAGTCCTGGTTCAGTCCTGGTTCAGTCCTGGTTCAGTCCTGGTTCAGTCCTGGTTTAGTCCTGGTTCAGTCCTGGTTCAGTCCTGGTTTAGTCCTGGTTTAGTCCTGGTTCAGTCCTGGTTTAGTCCTGGTTCAGTTTTGGTTCAGTCCTGGTTTAGTCCTGGTTCAGTCCTGGTTCAGTCCTGGTTCAGTCCTGGTTCAGTCCTGGTTTAGTCCTGGTTCAGTCCTGGTTCAGTCCTGGTTCAGTCCTGGTTCAGTCCTGGTTCAGTCCTGGTTCAGTCCTGGTTTAGTCCTGGTTCAGTCCTGGTTCAGTCCTGGTTTAGTCCTGGTTCAGGTCTGGTTCAGTCCTGGTTTAGTCCTGGTTCAGTCCTGGTTCAGTCCTGGTTCAGTCCTGGTTCAGTCCTGGTTCAGTCCTGGTTCAGTCCTGGTTCAGTCCTGGTTTAGTCCTGGTTCAGTCCTGGTTCAGTCCTGGTTCAGTCCTGGTTCAGTCCTGGTTTAGTCCTGGTTCAGTCCTGGTTCAGTCCTGGTTCAGTCCTGGTTTAGTCCTGGTTCAGTCCTGCTTCAGTCCTGGTTTAGTCCTGGTTCAGTCCTGGTTCAGTCCTGGTTCAGTCCTGGTTTAGTTCTGATTCAGTCCTGGTTTAGTCCTGGTTCAGTCCTGGTTCAGTCCTGATTCAGTCCTGGTTCAGTCCTGGTTCAGTCCTGGTTCAGTCCTGGTTCAGTCCTGGTTCAGTCCTGGTTTAGTCCTGGTTCAGTCCTGGTTCAGTCCTGGTTCAGTCCTGGTTCAGTCCTGGTTCAGTCCTGGTTCAGTCCTGCTTCAGTCCTGGTTTAGTCCTGGTTCAGTCCTGGTTTAGTCCTGATTCAGTCCTGGTTCAGTCCTGGTTCAGTCTTGGTTCAGTCATGGTTCAGTCCTGGTTTAGTCCTGGTTCAGTCCTGGTTCAGTCCTGGTTCAGTCCTGGTTCAGTCCTGGTTTAGTCCTGGTTCAGTCCTGGTTCAGTCCTGGTTTAGTCCTGGTTTAGTCCTGGTTCAGTCCTGGTTTAGTCCTGGTTCAGTTTTGGTTCAGTCCTGGTTTAGTCCTGGTTCAGTCCTGGTTCAGTCCTGGTTCAGTCCTGGTTCAGTCCTGGTTTAGTCCTGGTTCAGTCCTGGTTCAGTCCTGGTTCAGTCCTGGTTTAGTCCTGGTTCAGTCCTGCTTCAGTCCTGGTTTAGTCCTGGTTCAGTCCTGGTTCAGTCCTGGTTCAGTCCTGGTTTAGTTCTGATTCAGTCCTGGTTTAGTCCTGGTTCAGTCCTGGTTTAGTCCTGATTCAGTCCTGGTTCAGTCCTGGTTCAGTCCTGGTTCAGTCCTGGTTCAGTCCTGGTTTAGTCCTGGTTCAGTCCTGGTTCAGTCCTGGTTCAGTCCTGGTTCAGTCCTGGTTTAGTCCTGGTTCAGTCCTGGTTCAGTCCTGGTTTAGTCCTGGTTTAGTCCTGGTTCAGTCCTGGTTTAGTCCTGGTTCAGTTTTGGTTCAGTCCTGGTTTAGTCCTGGTTCAGTCCTGGTTCAGTCCTGGTTCAGTCCTGGTTCAGTCCTGGTTTAGTCCTGGTTCAGTCCTGGTTCAGTCCTGGTTCAGTCCTGGTTTAGTCCTGGTTCAGTCCTGCTTCAGTCCTGGTTTAGTCCTGGTTCAGTCCTGGTTCAGTCCTGGTTCAGTCCTGGTTTAGTTCTGATTCAGTCCTGGTTCAGTCCTGGTTCAGTCCTGGTTCAGTCCTGGTTTAGTCCTGGTTCAGTCCTGGTTCAGTCCTGGTTCAGTCCTGGTTTAGTCTTTGTTCAGGTCTGGTTCAGTCCTGGTTTAGTCCTTGTTCAGGTCTGGTTCAGTCCTGGTTTAGTCCTGGTTCAGTCCTGGTTCAGTCCTGGTTCAGTCCTGGTTCAGTCCTGGTTCAGTCCTGGTTCAGTCCTGGTTCAGTCCTGGTTCAGTCCTGGTTCAGTCCTGGTTCAGTCCTGGTTCAGTCCTGGTTCAGTCCTGGTTCAGTCCTGGTTCAGTCCTGGTTCAGTCCTGGTTTAGTCCTGGTTCAGTCCTGGTTCAGTCCTGGTTCAGTCCTGGTTCAGTCCTGGTTCAGGTCTGGTTCAGTCCTGGTTCAGTCCTGGTTCAGTCCTGGTTCAGTCCTGGTTTAGTCCTGGTTCAGTCCTGGTTCAGTCCTGGTTCAGTCCTGGTTCAGTCCTGGTTTAGTCCTGGTTCAGTCCTGGTTCAGTCCTGGTTCAGTCCTGGTTCAGTCCTGGTTCAGTCCTGATTCAGTCCTGGTTCAGTCCTGGTTCAGTCCTGGTTTAGTCCTGGTTCAGTCCTGGTTCAGTCCTGGTTCAGTCCTGGTTCAGTCCTGGTTCAGTCCTGGTTCAGTCCTGGTTCAGTCCTGGTTCAGTCCTGGTTCAGTCCTGGTTCAGTCCTGGTTTAGTCCTGGTCTGGTTCTCACTCTCGGTCCAGGATGAGACACTCTGTGTTGTTTTCTGCACAAATCACATTTGCAGAACGAACGTCCTCACTGCAAAAGAGAGAAAAGAACTGAGAACGTGAAGGTCAGAGGTCAGAGGACAGAGGACAGAGGACAGAGGACAGAGGACAGAGGTCAGAGGTCAGAGGTCAGAGGTCAGAGGTCAGAGGTCAGAGGACAGAGGTCAGAGGTCAGAGGACAGAGGTCAGAGGACAGAGGTCAGAGGACAGAGGACAGAGGTCAGAGGACAGAGGTCAGAGGTCAGAGGTCAGAGGACAGAGGTTAGAGGACAGAGGTCAGAGGTCAGAGGTCAGAGGTCAGAGGACAGAGGACAGAGGTCAGAGGTCAGAGGTCAGTACCTGATCAGAGCTTTTTCTCCAAAATATTCTCCTGTGGACAGAGTCTTTATCTCCTGAGGTTCAGTGAAGCCTTCAGAGCTTTGAGTGACCACCACCTGAACAGAGACAGAGACTCTGTTCCTGCAGTCGTCCCCCGGCTTCAGAGACTCTGTTCCTGCAGTCGTCCCCCGGCTTCAGAGACTCTGTTACTGCAGTCGTCCCCCGGCTTCAGAGACTCTGTTCCTGCAGTCGTCCCCCGGCTTCAGAGACTCTGTTACTGCAGTCGTCCCCCGGCTTCAGAGACTCTGTTACTGCAGTCGTCCCCCGGCCTTTAGTTCATTTATTCAGTTATCGATTTTATTCATTCATTCATTTTATTTATTTATTTCATTTATTTATTTTATGAATTGATTGATGTGAAAAGGGACACAGCACATGAATGACCCTCAGAACAGTGTCAATGTGCCTGAGTTCACTGGTTCGAGCTCATTTGCATTGGTCCCTTTGCCCGATGTGAAAAAGACAGAAAAGAAAATACACTGAAAAAGTGACACATCAAAAATGACACAAATGTACAACATCACAAAAATACTATAAAAGTTTTAGTGTTCACACATTTGTGTTTCTAAAAGCCACTTTTTAGCATCTTTTCTTGTCCCTGTGAGACGGACTGGACTCTGCACCCACAGAACCTCTGAAGTCGCCTCAAACTCAAACCTACAAAAACTCAGTCGTTTGTGCTGCAGAAAAGTTCAGTTTGTGATTCTGGTTCTTCAGATATTCAGTTTTATTTTGGTCGATGACGTCGTCCAGAACCTCAGAATGTGAAACAGCCTCAAAACAGAAGAAAATGATGTCAAACGTTTGTATTTGGTTTGTGCTGTTTTGTGCTGTGACAGTTTCATTTGTGTGAGTTTATTTCTAAAATTCTTCATGATTATTTCTGTGGTAATTACAGGACGTCATTTCTGCTCAGCTGACGGAGACAAACTCCACAAAACTAGAGAAGAGAAACGACCTGAGGCTGAGAAACGACCTGAGGCTGAGAAACGACCTGAGGCTGAGAAACGACCTGAGGCTGAGAAACGACCTGAGGCTGAGGAAAAGTCTGTGGAAGGTCAGGAGCTCGGGGGCTCCTGACGGTACCGGGGCCATGGAGGAGGAGACGCCCCGAGGAAACTCTGGCAAAGCGTCCGGCGCCTCAGGAGGGGGAAGCGCCTCAGGAGGGGGAAGCGCCTCAGGAGGGGGAAGCGCCTCAGGAGGGGGAAGCGCCTCAGGAGGGGGAAGCTTCACCAACTCTGTTCACAGTGTGGGGGCAGAGCTGTGACTGAGGAGGGTGTCGAGCGGTGGAGGAAAACTTTGGAGATCTCCTCAGTCCCACCGTCTTCAGGAGGAGGCAGAGTCTGGGGACTCAGACTCGTCCATCGACTGAAGTCCCTGAGGGGGTTAAAGCTCCTTGGGCTGAGGTCCCTAAGGGGGTTAAAGCTCCTCGGGCTGAGGTCCTGAGGGGGTTAAAGCTCCTCGGGCTGAAGTCCCTGAGGTGGTTAAAGCTCCTCGGGCTGAAGTCCCTAAGGGGGTTAAAGCTCCTCGGGCTGAGGTCCTGAGGGGGTTAAAGCTCCTCGGGCTGAGGTCCTGAGGTGGTTAAAGCTCCTCGGGCTGAAGTCCCTGAGGTGGTTAAAGCTCCTCGGGCTGAGGTCCTGAGGTGGTTAAAGCTCCTCGGGCTGAAGTCCCTGAGGTGGTTAAAGCTCCTCAGGCTGAAGTCCTGAGGTGGTTAAAGCTCCTCAGGCTGAGGTCCTGAGGTGGTTAAAGCTCCTCGGGCTGAAGTCCCTGAGGTGGTTAAAGCTCCTCGGGCTGAGGTCCTGAGGTGGTTAAAGCTCCTCGGGCTGAAGTCCCTGAGGTGGTTAAAGCTCCTCGGGCTGAGGTCCCTGAGGTGGTTAAAGCTCCTCAGGCTGAAGTCCTGAGGTGGTTAAAGCTCCTCAGGCTGAAGTCCTGAGGTGGTTAAAGCTCCTCAGGCTGAGGTCCTGAGGTGGTTAAAGCTCCTCGGGCTGAAGTCCCTGAGGTGGTTAAAGCTCCTCGGGCTGAGGTCCCTGAGGTGGTTAAAGCTCCTCAGGCTGAGGTCCTGAGGTGGTTAAAGCTCCTCGGGCTGAAGTCCCTGAGGTGGTTAAAGCTCCTCGGGCTGAGGTCCTGAGGTGGTTAAAGCTCCTCTGGCTGAGGTCCTGAGGTGGTTAAAGCTCCTCGGGCTGAAGTCCCTGAGGTGGTTAAAGCTCCTCGGGCTGAAGTCCTGAGGTGGTTAAAGCTCCTCAGGCTGAAGTCCCTGAGGTGGTTAAAGCTCCTCGGGCTGAAGTCCTGAGGTGGTTAAAGCTCCTCAGGCTGAGGTCCTGAGGTGGTTAAAGCTCCTCAGGCTGAAGTCCCTGAGGTGGTTAAAGCTCCTCAGGCTGAGGTCCTGAGGTGGTTAAAGCTCCTCAGGCTGAAGTCCTGAGGTGGTTAAAGCTCCTCGGGCTGAAGTCCCTGAGGTGGTTAAAGCTCCTCAGGCTGAAGTCCTGAGGTGGTTAAAGCTCCTCGGGCTGAAGTCCTGAGGTGGTTAAAGCTCCTCAGGCTGAGGTCCTGAGGTGGTTAAAGCTCCTCAGGCTGAGGTCCTGAGGTGGTTAAAGCTCCTCGGGCTGAAGTCCTGAGGTGGTTAAAGCTCCTCAGGCTGAGGTCCTGAGGTGGTTAAAGCTCCTCGGGCTCCGGGGGGAGGATCCGTCCTGAGGACCTTAAGTCTCTGGATGTTGTGGGTCTTGGATGACACGTCTCTGCTCACCTGTCAGCCCTCACCTGTCAGACCTCACCTGTCAGCCCTCACCTGTCAGCCCTCACCTGTCAGCCCTCACCTGTCAGCCCTCACCTGTCAGCCCTCACCTGTCAGCCCTCACCTGTCAGACCTCACCTGTCCTTTAGCGATGATGAAGAAGGTGTCGCCCTCCTCCCCCTCACGGATGATGAACTCCCCCCTGTCGTAGTGATCCTGCAGAACAGCCAATCAGAGAGAGGCACACACAGAACAGCCAATCAGAGAGAGGCACACAGAGAACAGCCAATCAGGGAGAGGCACACAGAGAACAGCCAATCAGAGAGAGGCACACAGAGAACAGCCAATCAGAGAGAGGCACACACAGAACAGCCAATCAGAGAGAGGCACACACAGAACAGCCAATCAGAGAGAGGCACACAGAGAACAGCCAATCAGAGAGAGGCACACAGAGAACAGCCAATCAGGGAGAGGCACACAGAGAACAGCCAATCAGAGAGAGGCATACAGAGAACAGCCAATCAGAGAGAGGCACACAGAGAACAGCCAATCAGAGAGAGGCACACAGAGAACAGCCAATCAGAGAGAGGCACACACAGAACAGCCAATCAGAGAGAGGCACACAGAGAACAGCCAATCAGGGAGAGGCACACAGAGAACAGCCAATCAGAGAGAGGCACACAGAGAACAGCCAATCAGAGAGAGGCACACACAGAACAGCCAATCAGAGAGAGGCACACACAGAACAGCCAATCAGAGAGAGGCACACAGAGAACAGCCAATCAGAGAGAGGCACACAGAGAACAGCCAATCAGAGAGAGGCACACAGAGAACAGCCAATCAGAGAGAGGCACACAGAGAACAGCCAATCAGAGAGAGGCACACAGAGAACAGCCAATCAGAGAGAGGCACACAGAGAACAGCCAATCAGAGAGAGGCACACAGAGAACAGCCAATCAGAGAGAGGCACACAGAGAACAGCCAATCAGAGAGAGGCACACACAGAACAGCCAATCTGGGAGAGGCACACAGAGAACAGCCAATCAGAGAGAGGCACACAGAGAACAGCCAATCAGAGAGAGGCACACAGAGAACAGCCAATCAGAGAGAGGCACACAGAGAACAGCCAATCAGAGAGAGGCACACAGAGAACAGCCAATCAGAGAGAGGCACACAGAGAACAGCCAATCAGAGAGAGGCACACAGAGAACAGCCAATCAGAGAGAGGCACACAGAGAACAGCCAATCAGAGAGAGGCACACAGAGAACAGCCAATCAGAGAGAGGCACACAGAGAACAGCCAATCAGAGAGAGGCACACAGAGAACAGCCAATCAGAGAGAGGCACACAGAGAACAGCCAATCAGAGAGAGGCACACACAGAACAGCCAATCTGGGAGAGGCACACAGAGAACAGCCAATCAGAGAGAGGCACACAGAGAACAGCCAATCAGAGAGAGGCACACAGAGAACAGCCAATCAGAGAGAGGCACACAGAGAACAGCCAATCAGAGAGAGGCACACAGAGAACAGCCAATCAGAGAGAGGCACACAGAGAACAGCCAATCTGGGAGAGGCACACAGAGAACAGCCAATCAGAGAGAGGCACACAGAGAACAGCCAATCAGAGAGAGGCACACAGAGAACAGCCAATCAGAGAGAGGCACACAGAGAACAGCCAATCTGGGAGAGGCACACAGAGAACAGCCAATCAGAGAGAGGCACACACAGAACAGCCAATCAGAGAGAGGCACACACAGAACAGCCAATCAGAGAGAGGCACACACAGAACAGCCAATCTGGGAGAGGCACACAGAGAACAGCCAATCTGGGAGAGGCACACAGAGAACAGCCAATCAGAGAGAGGCACACAGAGAACAGCCAATCAGAGAGAGGCACACAGAGAACAGCCAATCAGAGAGAGGCACACAGAGAACAGCCAATCTGGGAGAGGCACACAGAGAACAGCCAATCAGAGAGAGGCACACAGAGAACAGCCAATCTGGGAGAGGCACACAGAGAACAGCCAATCAGAGAGAGGCACACAGAGAACAGCCAATCAGAGAGAGGCACACAGAGAACAGCCAATCAGAGAGAGGCACACACAGAACAGCCAATCTGGGAGAGGCACACAGAGAACAGCCAATCAGAGAGAGGCACACAGAGAACAGCCAATCAGAGAGAGGCACACAGAGAACAGCCAATCAGAGAGAGGCACACAGAGAACAGCCAATCTGGGAGAGGCACACAGAGAACAGCCAATCAGAGAGAGGCACACAGAGAACAGCCAATCTGGGAGAGGCACACAGAGAACAGCCAATCAGAGAGAGGCACACAGAGAACAGCCAATCAGAGAGAGGCACACAGAGAACAGCCAATCAGAGAGAGGCACACACAGAACAGCCAATCTGGGAGAGGCACACAGAGAACAGCCAATCAGAGAGAGGCACACAGAGAACAGCCAATCAGAGAGAGGCACACAGAGAACAGCCAATCAGAGAGAGGCACACAGAGAACAGCCAATCTGGGAGAGGCACACAGAGAACAGCCAATCAGAGAGAGGCACACAGAGAACAGCCAATCTGGGAGAGGCACACAGAGAACAGCCAATCAGAGAGAGGCACACAGAGAACAGCCAATCAGAGAGAGGCACACAGAGAACAGCCAATCTGGGAGAGGCACACAGAGAACAGCCAATCAGAGAGAGGCACACAGAGAACAGCCAATCAGAGAGAGGCACACAGAGAACAGCCAATCAGAGAGAGGCACACAGAGAACAGCCAATCAGAGCGTCCCTCACCACTTGGAGACAGTCTGCGATCCGAGACAACATGTCCTCCGGCAGGTCCTTCAGAAGAGACACGCTGAGGGAGACAGGAGCATAAGACAGGTGCAGACAGGTGAGGGCAGGTGAGGCAGGTGAGGCAGGTGCAGACAGGTGAGGGCAGGTGCAGACAGGTGCAGACAGGTGAGGGCAGGTGCATACAGGTGAGGGCAGGTGCAGACAGGTGAGGGCAGGTGCAGACAGGTGCAGACAGGTGAGGGCAGGTGCACACAGGTGAGGGCAGGTGCAGACAGGTGAGGGCAGGTGCAGACAGGTGAGGGCAGGTGCAGACAGGTGCAGACAGGTGAGGGCAGGTGCAGACAGGTGAGGGCAGGTGCACACAGGTGAGGGCAGGTGCAGACAGGTGAGGGCAGGTGCAGACAGGTGAGGGCAGGTGCAGACAGGTGAGGGCAGGTGCAGACAGGTGCACACAGGTGAGGGCAGGTGCACATAGGTGAGGGCAGGTGCAGACAGGTGAGGGCAGGTGCACACAGGTGCACACAGGTGAGGGCAGGTGCACACAGGTGAGGGCAGGTGCAGACAGGTGAGGGCAGGTGCAGACAGGTGAGGGCAGGTGCAGACAGGTGAGGGCAGGTGCAGACAGGTGCACACAGGTGAGGGCAGGTGCAGACAGGTGAGGGCAGGTGCAGACAGGTGAGGGCAGGTGCAGACAGGTGAGGGCAGGTGCAGACAGGTGCAGACAGGTGAGGGCAGGTGCACACAGGTGAGGGCAGGTGCACACAGGTGAGGGCAGGTGCAGACAGGTGAGGGCAGGTGTCTTTACCTGCGCAGGAAGCTGCAGTGCTCCAGGTGGCGCTGCTGAGTCGTCCTCCTCACGATGGACTGAAAACTGAGACGATCCAAAGCCCAAACCAGAGACCGAGACACGGCTGAAAGAGACCAGAGACCGGATCTGAGACCGGATCTGAGACCGGATCTGAGACCGGACCAGAGACCGGATCTGAGACCGGACCAGAGACCGGATCTGAGACCGGACCAGAGACCGGACCTGAGACCGGACCAGAGACCGGACCAGAGACCGGACCAGAGACCGGACCAGAGACCGGACCAGAGACCGGATCTGAGACCGGATCTGAGACCGGACCAGAGACCGGATCTGAGACCAGATCTAAGACCGGACCAGAGACCGGATCTAAGACTGGATCTGAGACCGGAACAGAGACCGGATCTAAGACCGGATCTGAGACCGGACCAGAGACCGGATCTGAGACCGGACCAGAGACCGGATCTAAGACCGGACCAGAGACCGGATCTGAGACCGGATCTGAGACCGGATCTGAGACCAGACCAGAGACCGGATCTGAGACCGGATCTGAGACCGGATCTAAGACCGAACCAGAGACCGGACCAGAGACCTAAGACTATCCGCGGGGCCAGGGCTCTTTGTGGGGTCGGGGCTCTGTGTGGGGCCGGGGCTCTTTGTGGGGTCGGGGCTCTTTGTGGGGCCGGGGCTCTTTGTGGGGCTGGGGCTCTTTGTGGGGCTGGGGCTCTTTGAGGGGAAGGGGCTCTCTGCGGGGTCGGGGCTCTCCGCGGGGTCAGGGCTCTCCGCGGGGTCAGGGCTCTCCACGGGGTCGGGGCTCTTTGTGGGGTCGGGGCTCTCCGCGGGGTCGGGGCTCTTTGTGGGGTCGGGGCTCTCCGCGGGGTCGGGGCTCTTTGTGGGGTCGGGGCTCTCCGCGGGGTCGGGGCTCTTTGTGGGGTCGGGGCTCTCCGCGGGGTCGGGGCTCTCCGCGGGGTCGGGGCTCTTTGTGGGGTCGGGGCTCTCCGCGGGGTCGGGGCTCTAAGTGGGGTCGGGGCTCTCCGCGGGGTCGGGGCTCTCCGCGGGGTCGGGGCTCTCCGCGGGGTCGGGGCTCTCCGCGGGGTCGGGGCTCTCCGCGGGGTCGGGGCTCTCCGGGGATTGTGGGTAATCTCTTTTTTGCGGAGGCTCAGGTGTCGCCTGCAGCTCTGTGGCTGTAAACAGAACTGAGCTCCTCCCTCCAGACTCTCGAGGCCCTAATGTCACTGAATGAGGAACTATTTTACTTACAGTTTCAAATCTAGGCATTTTCAGACACGAAAACCTGTATGATTCGACCCATTAATATATATATATATATATATATATATATATATATATATATATATATATATATATATATATATATATATATATATATATATATATATATATATCCCCTGGAGGGGCAACTTCAGTGGAGGAGGCCATACGGGCAGTTGCCACCAAAGCAACTCCCATCTGCACGTCCCTGTATACACATATATAAACGCACACACACATATATAAACGCACACACACATATATAAACGCACACACACATATATAAACGCACACACATATATAAACGCACACACACATATATAAACGCACACACACATATATAAACGCACACACACATATATAAACGCACACACACATATATAAACGCACATACACATATATAAACGCACACACACATATATAAACGCACATACACATATATAAACGCACACACACATATATAAACGCACACACACATATATAAACGCACACACACATATATAAACGCACACACACATATATAAACGCACACACACATATATAAACGCACATACACATATATAAACGCACACACACATATATAAACGCACACACACATATATAAACGCACACACACATATATAAACGCACACACACATATATAAACGCACACACACATATATAAACGCACACACACATATATAAACGCACACACACATATATAAACGCACACACACATATATAAACGCACATACACATATATAAACGCACACACACATATATAAACGCACACACACATATATAAACGCACACACACATATATAAACGCACACACACATATATAAACGCACACACACATATATAAACGCACACACACATATATAAACGCACACACACATATATAAACGCACACACACATATATAAACGCACACACACATATATAAACGCACACACACATATATAAACGCACACACACATATATAAACGCACACACACATATATAAACGCACACACACACTTATATAAACTCACACACACATATATAAACGCACACACACATATATAAACGCACACACACATATATAAACGCACACACACATATATAAACGCACACACACATATATAAACGCACACACACATATATAAACGCACACACACATATATAAACGCACACACACATATATAAACGCACATACACATATATAAACGCACACACACATATATAAACGCACACACACATATATAAACGCACACACACATATATAAACGCACACACACATATATAAACGCACACACACATATATAAACGCACACACACATATATAAACGCACACACACATATATAAACGCACACACATATATAAACGCACACACACATATATAAACGCACACACACATATATAAACGCACACACACATATATAAACGCACACACACATATATAAACGCACACACACATATATAAACGCACACACACATATATAAACGCACACACACATATATAAACGCACACACACATATATAAACGCACACACACATATATAAACGCACACACACATATATAAACGCACACACACATATATAAACGCACACACACATATATAAACGCACACACACATATATAAACGCACATACACATATATATAAACGCACACACACATATATAAACGCACACACACATATAAACGCACACACACATATATAAACGCACACACACATATATAAACGCACACACACATATATAAACGCACATACACACATATATAAACGCACACACACATATATATAAACGCACATACACATATATAAACGCACACACACATATATAAACGCACATACACATATATAAACGCACATACACATATATAAACGCACACACACATATATAAACGCACACACACATATATAAACGCACACACACATATATAAACGCACACACACATATATAAACGCACACACACATATATAAACGCACACACACATATATAATCTCACACACACATATATAAACGCACACACACATATATAAACGCACACACACATATATAAACGCACACACACATATATAAACGCACATACACATATATAAACGCACACACACATATATAAACGCACATACACATATATAAACGCACATACACATATATAAACGCACACACACATATATAAACGCATTACACACATATATAAACGCTCACACACATATATAAACGCACACACACATATATAAACGCACACACACATATATAAACGCACACACATATATATAAACGCACACACACATATATAAACGCACACACACATATATAAACGCACACACACATATATAAACGCACACACACATATATAAACGCACACACACATATATAAACGCACACACACATATATAAACGCACATACACATATATAAACGCACACACACATATATAAACGCACACACACATATATAAACGCACACACACATATATAAACGCACATACACATATATAAACGCACACACACATATATAAACGCACATACACATATATAAACGCACATACACATATATAAACGCACATACACATATATAAACGCACACACACATATATAAACGCACACACACATATATATATAAACGCACACACACATATATAAACGCACACACACATATATAAACGCACACACACATATATAAACGCACACACACATATATAAACGCACACACACATATATAAACGCACACACACATATATAAACGCACACACATATATAAACGCACATACACATATATAAACGCACATACACATATATAAACGCACACACACATATATAAACGCACACACACATATATAAACGCACACACACATATATAAACGCACACACACATATATAAACGCACATACACATATATAAACGCACACACACATATATAAACGCACACACACATATATAAACGCACACACACATATATAAACGCACATACACATATATAAACGCACATACACATATATAAACGCACACACACATATATAAACGCACACACACATATATAAACGCACACACACATATATAAACGCACATACACATATATAAACGCACACACACATATATAAACGCACACACACATATATAAACGCACATACACATATATAAACGCACACACACATATATAAACGCACATACACATATATAAACGCACATACACATATATAAACGCACATACACATATATAAACGCACATACACATATATAAACGCACACACACATATATAAACGCACACACACATATATAAACGCACACACACATATATAAACGCACACACACATATATAAACGCACACACACATATATAAACGCACACACACATATATAAACGCACACACACATATATAAACGCACACACACATATATAAACGCACACACACATATATAAACGCACACACACATATATAAACGCACACACACATATATAAACGCACACACACATATATAAACGCACACACACATATATAAACGCACACACACATATATATAAACGCACATACACATATATAAACGCACATACACATATATAAACGCACACACACATATATAAACGCACACACACATATATAAACGCACACACACATATATAAACGCACACACACATATATAAACGCACATACACATATATAAACGCACACACACATATATAAACGCACACACACATATATAAACGCACACACACATATATAAACGCACATACACATATATAAACGCACATACACATATATAAACGCACACACACATATATAAACGCACACACACATATATAAACGCACATACACATATATAAACGCACATACACATATATAAACGCACACACACATATATAAACGCACACACACATATATAAACGCACACACACATATATAAACGCAGTCATACCTCTGACCGTGGCCGTCCTCTTGCAGTTGTATAAAATGGCGAGTTCTCCAAACGCCGTCCCTGGAAACATCTGCCCCAGAAACCTGCCGCTCTGCTCCACCTGCAGCACCCCCTCTGACAACAGACATGTTATATAAACTATATATATATATGAGCACGAGAACACCCCCTCTGACAACAGACATGTTATATAAACTATATATATATATATATATATATATATATATATATATATATATATATATATATATATATATATAAGTAAGTAAGTAAGTAAGTTTGCCCTTTATTATCCCACAATGGGGAAATTCATGTGTCGCAGCAGCAACAGCAACATACACTCCACAAACAACATGAGCAATTGATACACATACAGACATACAGACATACAGACATACAGACATACAGACATACAGACATACAGACATACACACATACAAGACATACAGACATACAGACATACAGACATACAAGACCAGAGTTAAAGGAAGGGGATATATATATAAAAAATGCAAAAGAAAACATTCCAAAAGGGTGACCTGTCCCAAGAAATAAATAAGAAAATAAATCAATAAATATAAAAGTTTAAAAGTTAAAAAAGTTAAAAATACCCCCCCCCCCCCACATTCCACCGCTCCCCAACACCCACCCATCATCATCGCCGCCGCCATCACCACCATGGCTACCGCAGAGAGTTGTTATACAGTCTTACTGCGTGGGGAAGGAAAGACCTGCGGTACCTCTCAGTCTTACAAAGGGGGTGGATAAGCCTGCTGCTGCTCAGTGAGCTCTCCAGGGCTGCCAGTGTTCCATGCAAGGGGTGGTGGACATTACCCAAGACTGATGACAGTTTTGTCATCACCCTCCTGTCCCCCACCACTTCCACAGAATCCAGGTTACAGCCCAAGACAGAGCCAGCTCTCCTAACCAGTTTATTTAATTTCTTGGCCTCTGCTGCCGTGATGCTGCTGCACCAACACACCACACCATACATAACAACAGAGGCAACCACAGAGTCATAAAAGGTCCTCAGGAGGCAGTCCTGTACCCCAAAGGACCTCAGCCTCCGTAGCAGGTGGAGTCTGCTCTGCCCCCTCTTGTAAAGTGCTTCTGTGTTGGTGGTCCAGTCAAGCTTCTTGTTAAGGTGAACACCCAGGTATTTGTAGGTGTCCACGATCCCAATGTCTGTACCCTGGATGTTCACCGGTACCAGGGGGTGATCTTTGCGCCTGCGAAAGTCCACCACTAGTTCTTTTGTTTTTCCAGCGTTAATCTGGAGCTGGTTCTGTTGGCACCATGCCACAAAGTTCTGATTTAGTTCCCTATACTCCCTCTCGTCTCCGTTATTAATGAGACCGACCACGGCTGAGTCATCTGAGAATTTTTGTAAGTGACAATTTGCAGTGTAATAAGTAAAGTCAGCAGTGTAAATAGTGAAGAGAAGGGGGGCCAACACGGTCCCCTGCGGCACCCCCGTGTTACAGACCACAGTGTCGGACACGCAGCCTTTTGTCCTCACAAACTGTGGCCTGGCACACAGGAAGTCCAGGAGCCATGCTGACAGGTGGTGGTGCACTCCTGCACGGTCCAGCTTGTCCCTCAGGAGATCTGGTTTGATGGTATTAAAAGCACTAGAGAAGTCATAAAACATGATTCTCACGATGGTTCCAGACCTCTCCAGATGAGACAGGGATCTCTGGGTGAGGAAAATGACAGCGTCCTCAACCCCAACGCCAGGCCCAACGCATTTCTCCCCTTCCTCGGTGGTTGGTCTCTCACCCTCATCAGCTCAGGTTCTACCAGAGTTCTGGGAGCTTCAGAGTTCTTCAGTATCTTTGCTGTTCCTGTTCTGCTCTTTTCTGTTCTTCCTGGTTCTGTTGCAGCTCCTCCAGTTTGGGGGTCACGGCCCCGAGTGTCTGATCACCACAGGCTCCACTCAGGCCTTCACCTTCAGGCCTCTTCCTCTTCCTTCAGCCCCTGGTGTTTCTCTAGTTTCTCCTGTTCCTTTTTCCTGACATTTCCATCTCTCAGTATTGCAGTGTCACCTCCACGGCTTTGTTCTCTCACTTATCCAGAACCACGATGTCTGGTTGGTTCATCACTGTTCTGTCAGTCTGGATCTGAGTCCCACAGGATCTTGGCTCATTCTCCACAACCTTTGGAGGTGTTTCCCACCTTGATCCTGGGGTTTCCAGCCCGTCCTCTGCACAGATGTTTCTGTACACTGTGCCGCTACTTGGTTCTGTCGCTCCATGTTTCCCTGCAGCATCTGACACCTGCAGTTATGTGCTGGACTGTCTCAGGCTCTTCTGTGCACTACACCTTGGGTCTTGTCTGGTGTGGTGGATCTGGGCCTCTCCAGGATGAGCCTCTGTGTCCTTCAGACCAGCCCTCTCCAGCCATTGGGAGGATTTCTTGATATCAGCCACTTCAGTTATGTTCCAGTGGTTCGCCCCATGTAGGGGTTTGTCCTCCATGATGGTCCCTCCAGCACCTCTTCCTCTGCCCCACTGTCTGAGACATTCTCTGAGCGTCATCAGTCTGGGCCTTGTCCCTGATGTACTTGTGGAGGATGTTTCATCCTGGACAGTGGTTCCCACACTCACTAGTCCTCGGCCTCCTTCCTTCCGGCTCGTGTACAGTCTCAGGTGCTGGACTTGGGATGAACCCTCCTGCAGGTCAGGAGCTTTAGTGTCTTAACATCCGTGGTCTGTATCTCCTCCTTTGGCCAACTTATGATTCCTGCTGGGTCTGATCACTGGCAGGGCGTAGCTGTTTATTGCCTGCGCCTTGTTCTTGCCATTGAGCTTCTTAGGACCTGCCGTACTCTTTGCAGGTATTTGGCTGTCGCCGCTTTCCTTGTTGCCTCGTCAAGGAGCCATTTGCCTGTGGGATACCAAGGTACTTGTAGCTGTCCTCAATGTCTGTTATTGTTCCCTCTGGGAGTGAGACCCCCTCTGTGTGGACTACCTTCCCTCTCTTTGTCACCATCCTACTACATTTCTCCAGCCCGAATGACATTCCAGTGTCTGTGCTGTAGATCCTGGTGGTGTGGATCAGTGAGTCGATGTCTCGCTCTTAGCGTACAGCTTGATGTCGTCCATGTAGAGGAGGTGACTGATGGTGGCATTGAGTCAGAGGCTTTACTGTAATCAATCCAGGCAGTGCACAGGTTGGTCTGACGGGTTCTGCAGTCACGAGCGACTGTTCGGTCAACCAGGAGTTGGTGTTTGGCTCCCCTGGTGTTTTTGCCGATGCCCTTCTGTGCTGCGCTCATGTATTGATCCATGTGCCGCTTATCTTAGCCGCGATGATGCCTGACATGAGCTTCCATGTTGTGGAGAGACAGGTTATTGGCCGATAGTTGGATGGGACTGTACCCTTTGAGGATCCTTCAGGATCAGGATCGTACGCCCTTGGGTTAGCCATTCAGGGTGAGTCCCATCCCTTAGCAGCTGGTTCATTTGTGCTGCTAGGCGCTCATGGAGAGCAGTGAGCTTCTTTAGCCAGTATGTGTGGATCATGTCAGGGCCTGGTGCTGTCCAACTTTTCATGCCTGAGACTCTTCCCTGGATGTCTGCCACTGAGATGGTAACTGGATTCTGTTCAGGGAGGTTTCTGTGCTCTGCTCTCAGAGCCTCCAGCCACTGTGCATCAGTGTTATGTGATGCTTCTCTTTCCCATATGTCTTTCCAGTACCTCTCAGTCTCCAGCCTTGGTGGCTCTGCTCTGCTGTTATTACTCTGCCATTGAGCTACACTTTCACAGGTTGTGTTGTGAACAGGCAGTTTATTTGTCTGGCTTCATTCTCTCTCGTGTTCCTCTTTAGGAACTTTAAACTTTAAAGGAACTCTTTAAATATAACTATAAATAACTGTAAATATAAAAATGCTGTACAATAATAATTTTAATAATGAACAGGAGGTTGGACATTGTGCCTCAGGCGTATTTCTCAGTCCCTCTGACTGAGCCTCTTCGTCCTGACTCCTGCAGCGTCTTTTTCCCAGAACCTCAGATTCATTTATTCTGTAAAGGCGCCTACAGCCGCTTCTACCTACAGCCGCAGAGCTTCTACCTTCAGCCGCAGAGCTTCTACCTCCAGCTGCAGAGCTTCTACCTACAGCTGCAGAGCTTCTACCTTCAGCCGCAGAGCTTCTACCTCCAGCTGCAGAGCTTCTACCTACAGCTGCAGAGCTTCTACCTACAGCCGCAGAGCTTCTACCTCCAGCTGCAGAGCTTCTACCTACAGCTGCAGAGCTTCTACCTCCAGCTGCAGAGCTTCTACCTACAGCCGCAGAGCTTCTACCTCCAGCTGCAGAGCTTCTACCTTCAGCCGCAGAGCTTCTACCTACAGCTGCAGAGCTTCTACCTTCAGCCGCAGAGCTTCTACCTACAGCTGCAGAGCTTCTACCTCCAGCTGCAGAGCTTCTACCTACAGCTGCAGAGCTTCTACCTTCAGCCGCAGAGCTTCTACCTACAGCCGCAGAGCTTCTACCTCCAGCTGCAGAGCTTCTACCTCCAGCTGCAGAGCTTCTACCTACAGCCGCAGAGCTTCTACCTCCAGCTGCAGAGCTTCTACCTCCAGCTGCAGAGCTTCTACCTACAGCTGCAGAGCTTCTACCTACAGCCGCAGAGCTTCTACCTACAGCCGCAGAGCTTCTACCTTCAGCCGCAGAGCTTCTACCTACAGCCGCAGAGCTTCTACCTCCAGCTGCAGAGCTTCTACCTCCAGCAGGTTCAGAAGTTTATCTTTTTCTGTGATAGTTTCATCTTCCTCGGCCTTTTGCCTTTGTTGTGCAGAACGTTTCCTCCACATTGTGGGTTTTGTCATGGAGAAAATTTGCAAAGGTAAATGTGTCGGGCTGAACAGAGACGAGGCTGAAACTGTGGACATTGGTCTGAGTGAAAGACCAACGTGACTTTTATCTTCTAGACGACCTCAGCCTCAGGATTCAGAACAGAAGACACTGGGAAAAGCACAAAAAATCTGCGAAACAGCGAAGCCGCGAAACGTGAAGTGTGTTACAGCGGCGGTCACAGTGACGGTCAGCACGTAGAGGAAGCCCCCCGGCGCCCCCTGCTGGACAGGTGCAGTACCTGTCAGCACGTAGAGGAAGCCCCCCGGCGCCCCCTGCTGGACAGGTGCAGTACCTGTCAGCACGTAGAGGAAGCCCCCCGGCGCCCCCTGCTGGACAGGTGCAGTACCTGTCAGCACGTAGAGGAAGCCCCCCGGCGCCCCCTGCTGGACAGGTGCAGTACCTGTCAGCACGCAGAGGAAGCCCCCGGCGCCCCTGCTGGACAGGTGCAGTACCTGTCAGCACGCAGAGGAAGCCCCGGCGCCCCTGCTGGACAGGTGCAGTACCTGTCAGCACGCAGAGGAAGCCCCCGGCGCCCCTCCTGGACAGGTGCAGTACCTGTCAGCACGTAGAGGAAGCCCCCCGGCGCCCCCTGCTGGACAGGTGCAGTACCTGTCAGCACGTAGAGGAAGCCCCCCGGCGCCCCCTGCTGGACAGGTGCAGTACCTGTCAGCACGTAGAGGAAGCCCCCCGGCGCCCCCTGCTGGACAGGTGCAGTACCTGTCAGCACGTAGAGGAAGCCCCCCGGCGCCCCCTGCTGGACAGGTGCAGTAACGGACCGCACATAGAGGAAGCCCCACGGCGCCCCCTCCTGGACAGGTGCAGTACCTGTCAGCACGTAGAGGAAGCCCCCCGGCGCCCCCTGCTGGACAGGTGCAGTACCTGTCAGCACATAGAGGAAGCCCCCCGGCGCCCCCTGCTGGACAGGTGCAGTACCTGTCAGCACGTAGAGGAAGCCCCCCGGCGCCCCCTCCTGGACGACCGTCTGCTCGGCGCTGAATTCGCTGGGCTCCATGTTCAGGCTGATCTGCTGCAGGAGGTTCAGCTCCAGCTCCTTCAGGAAGTCGTTCTGCAGCAGAGCCTCAGTGATCCTCAGGCAGGTCCTGAACAGAAGAGATATGAGCCGGAGAAACCCACCAGAGCTGCTCCTCCTCCTCTCCTCCTCCTCTCCTCCTCTCCTCCTCTCCTCCTCCTCCTCCTCCTCTCCTCCTCTCCTCCTCTCCTCCTCCTCCTCCTCTCCTCCTCCTCTCCTCCTCCTCTCCTCCTCCTCCTCCTCCTCTCCTCCTCTCCTCCTCCTCTCCTCCTCTCCTCCTCCTCCTCCTCCTCTCCTCCTCTCCTCCTCCCCCTCCTCCCCTCCTCCTCTCCTCTTCCTCTCCTCCTCCTATCCTCCTCCACTCCTCCTCTCCTCCTCGTCTCCTCCTCCTCCTCTCCTCCTTCTTCTCTCCTCCTCCTCCTCCTCCACCTCCTCCTCCTCCTCTCCTCCTCTCCTCCTCCTCTCTCCTTCTCCTCTCCTCCTCTCTCTCCTCCTCTCCTCCTCTCTCCTCTCTCTCTCTCTCTCGCTGCCTCTCCTCCTCTCCTCCCTCTCTCTCTCTCCCTACCTCTAACCCTCTCTTCCTCCTCCTCTTCTCTTCCTCTCCTCCTCTCTCTCCTCCTCTCCTCCTCTCCTCCTTCCTCTCCTCCTCCTTTCCTCCTCCTCTCCTCCTCCTCCTCCTCTCCTTCCTTCCTCCTCCTATTCTTCTCTCTCCTCCTCTCCTCCTCTCTCTCTCCTCCTCCTCCTCTCCTCCTCTCTCTCCTCCTCTTCTCTCTCTTCCTCTCTCCTTCTCTCTCTCCTCTATCCTCCCCTCTTCTCTCTCTTCCTTTCCTCTTCTCTCTCTTCCGTTCCTCTTCTCTCTCTCCTCCTTCCTCTCCTCTTCTCTCTCCTCCTCCTCTCTCTCCTCTCCTCCTCCTCTCTCTCCTCTCTCTCCTCCTCCTCCTCTCTCCTCCTCCTCTCTCTCCTCTCTCTCCTCTCTCTCCTCCTCCTCTCCTCCTCTCCTCTCCTCTCCTCCTCTCTCTCCTTCCTGTCACTCTTCCTCTCCTCCTCTCCTCCTCTCCTCCTCCTCTCCTCCTCCTCTCCCTTCCTCCTCTCTCTCCTCCTCCTCTCTCTCCTCCTCCTCTCTCTCTCCCTCCTCCTCTCCTTCCTCTCCTCTCCTCCTCTCCTCCTCCTCTCCTTCTTCTCCTCCTTCCTCTCCTCCTCCTCCTCTCTCTCTCCTCCTCTCTCTCCTCCTCTCTCTCCTCCTCCTCCCTCCTCCTCTCCTCCTCCTCTCCTCCTCCTCCTCCTCTCCTCCTCCTCCCTCCTCCTTTCCTCCTCTCCTCCTCCTCTCCTCCTCTCCCTCCTCCCTCCTCCTCCTCCTCCTCCTCCTCTCCTCCTCTCCTCCTCCTCTCCTCCTCCTCTCCTCCTCCTCTCCTCTTTTCTCTTCATGCAGATGTTCTGGAGCTCCTCATTAGAATCTGAAAAGACTCTTTGTGCTTCAGCTCTGAGTTTGTTTTAATAATTAATTTATTTCAATGATTTATTTAAATGATTTCAGACTGGAGCCACAGCGCCGCCCCCTGCAGGCCTCAGGAGGAACTGGCCCATTCACTTTTACACCAACTTTTTCAAATATTACATTAAAAGTCACAGATTTTCAGTAAAAATCTTCATGTCATTAATTTCCACAGAACTAATATTATTTTTTAAATTCAGGAGCCTGTGGTAATAAAACCAGGACTCGTCCCTGACCCTGACCCTGACCCTGAGCCTGAGCCTGACCCTGACCCTGACGCTGAGCCTGACCCTGAGCCTGAGCCTGACCCTGACCCTGACCCTGAGCCTGAGCCTGACCCTGAGCCTGAGCCTGACCCTGAGCCTGACCCTGACCCTGAGCCTGACCCTGAGCCTGACCCTGAGCCTGACCCTGAGCCTGAGCCTGACCCTGAGCCTGAGCCTGACCCTGAGCCTGACCCTGACCCTGAGCCTGAGCCTGACCCTGACCCTGAGCCTGACCCTGAGCCTGAGCCTGAGCCTGACCCTGAGCCTGACCCTGAGCCTGAGCCTGAGCCTGACCCTGACCCTGACCCTGAGCCTGACCCTGAGCCTGAGCCTGAGCCTGAGCCTGACCCTGAGCCTGAGCCTGACCCTGAGCCTGAGCCTGAGCCTGACCCTGACCCTGAGCCTGAGCCTGACCCTGAGCCTGAGCCTGACCCTGACCCTGACCCTGACCCTGAGCCTGACCCTGAGCCTGAGCCTGAGCCTGACCCTGACCCTGAGCCTGACCCTGAGCCTGAGCCTGACCCTGAGCCTGAGCCTGACCCTGAGCCTGAGCCTGACCCTGAGCCTGACCCTGAGCCTGAGCCTGAGCCTGACCCTGACCCTGAGCCTGACCCTGAGCCTGAGCCTGACCCTGAGCCTGAGCCTGAGCCTGAGCCTGACCCTGACCCTGAGCCTGAGCCTGACCCTGAGCCTGAGCCTGACCCTGAGCCTGACCCTGACCCTGAGCCTGAGCCTGACCCTGACCCTGACCCTGACCCTGACCCTGAGCCTGAGCCTGAGCCTGAGCCTGAGCCTGACCCTGAGCCTGACCCTGACCCTGAGCCTGAGCCTGACCCTGAGCCTGACCCTGAGCCTGAGCCTGAGCCTGACCCTGACCCTGAGCCTGACCCTGAGCCTGACCCTGAGCCTGAGCCTGACCCTGAGCCTGACCCTGAGCCTGACCCTGAGCCTGACCCTGAGCCTGAGCCTGAGCCTGACCCTGAGCCTGACCCTGACCCTGACCCTGACCCTGACCCTGAGCCTGAGCCTGACCCTGAGCCTGACCCTGAGCCTGAGCCTGAGCCTGACCCTGAGCCTGAGCCTGACCCTGAGCCTGAGCCTGACCCTGAGCCTGACCCTGACCCTGAGCCTGACCCTGACCCTGAGGCTGAGCCTGACCCTGAGCCTGACCCTGAGCCTGAGCCTGACCCTGACCCTGAGCCTGACCCTGAGCCTGAGCCTGACCCTGACCCTGAGCCTGAGCCTGACCCTGAGCCTGACCCTGAGCCTGAGCCTGACCCTGAGCCTGACCCTGACCCTGAGCCTGAGCCTGAGCCTGAGCCTGAGCCTGAGCCTGACCCTGAGCCTGACCCTGAGCCTGACCCTGAGCCTGAACCTGGTCATAACTCACACAGAGACGGAAAACATCTGAAGGACTAAAGAGTAAAGAGGAACCCCGACCGTCTGAAGCTAAAGTCGTTTCTAGAGGAGGTGAATTCTGTCAGAGCCAAAAAACAGCACAGATCAGAGTTTCCTCAGAGGAGAATCTGACTGTGTGTGAGTCTGTGAAGGAACAAACTAGTGCACTAGTTCAGAACTTGCCCCCATCACTGCACTAGTTCAGAACTTGCCCCCATCACTACACTAGTTCAGAACTTGCCCCCATCACTGCACTAGTTCAGAACTTGCCCCATCACTGCACTAGTTCAGAACTTGCCCCCATCACTGCACTAGTTCAGAACTTGCCCCCATCACTGCACTAGTTCAGAACTTGCCCCATCACTACACTAGTTCAGAACTTGCCCCCATCACTACACTAGTTCAGAACTTGCCCCCATCACTGCACTAGTTCAGAACTTGCCCCATCACTACACTAGTTCAGAACTTGCCCCCATCACTACACTAGTTCAGAACTTGCCCCCATCACTGCACTAGTTCAGAACTTGCCCCATCACTACACTAGTTCAGAACTTGCCCCCATCACTACACTAGTTCAGAACTTGCCCCCATCACTGCACTAGTTCAGAACTTGCCCCATCACTGCACTAGTTCAGAACTTGCCCCATCACTGCACTAGTTCAGAACTTGCCCCATCACTACACTAGTTCAGAACTTGCCCCCATCACTACACTAGTTCAGAACTTGCCCCCATCACTGCACTAGTTCAGAACTTGCCCCATCACTACACTAGTTCAGAACTTGCCCCCATCACTACACTAGTTCAGAACTTGCCCCCATCACTGCACTAGTTCAGAACTTGCCCCATCACTGCACTAGTTCAGAACTTGCCCCATCACTACACTAGTTCAGAACTTGCCCCCATCACTGCACTAGTTCAGAACTTGCCCCATCACTACACTAGTTCAGAACTTGCCCCATCACTACACTAGTTCAGAACTTGCCCCCATCACTGCACTAGTTCAGAACTTGCCCCATCACTACACTAGTTCAGAACTTGCCCCCATCACTACACTAGTTCAGAACTTGCCCCCATCACTACACTAGTTCAGAACTTGCCCATTCACTACACTAGTTCAGAACTTGCCCCATCACTACACTAGTTCAGAACTTGCCCCATCACTACACTAGTTCAGAACTTGCCCCCATCACTACACTAGTTCAGAACTTGCCCCATCACTACACTAGTTCAGAACTTGCCCCATCACTACACTAGTTCAGAACTTGCCCCCATCACTGCACTAGTTCAGAACTTGCCCCATCACTGCACTAGTTCAGAACTTGCCCCATCACTGCACTAGTTCAGAACTTGCCCCCATCACTGCACTAGTTCAGAACTTGCCCCCATCACTACACTAGTTCAGAACTTGCCCCCATCACTACACTAGTTCAGAACTTGCCCCCATCACTACACTAGTTCAGAACTTGCCCCATCACTACACTAGTTCAGAACTTGCCCCATCACTACACTAGTTCAGAACTTGCCCCATCACTGCACTAGTTCAGAACTTGCCCCATCACTGCACTAGTTCAGAACTTGCCCCATCACTGCACTAGTTCAGAACTTGCCCCCATCACTACACTAGTTCAGAACTTGCCCCATCACTACACTAGTTCAGAACTTGCCCCCATCACTGCACTAGTTCAGAACTTGCCCCATCACTACACTAGTTCAGAACTTGCCCCCATCACTGCACTAGTTCAGAACTTGCCCCATCACTGCACTAGTTCAGAACTTGCCCCATCACTACACTAGTTCAGAACTTGCCCCCATCACTACACTAGTTCAGAACTTGCCCCCATCACTGCACTAGTTCAGAACTTGCCCCCATCACTGCACTAGTTCAGAACTTGCCCCATCACTGCACTAGTTCAGAACTTGCCCCCATCACTACACTAGTTCAGAACTTGCCCCCATCACTACACTAGTTCAGAACTTGCCCCATCACTGCACTAGTTCAGAACTTGCCCCATCACTGCACTAGTTCAGAACTTGCCCCCATCACTGCACTAGTTCAGAACTTGCCCCATCACTACACTAGTTCAGAACTTGCCCCCATCACTACACTAGTTCAGAACTTGCCCCCATCACTGCACTAGTTCAGAACTTGCCCCCATCACTACACTAGTTCAGAACTTGCCCCATCACTACACTAGTTCAGAACTTGCCCCCATCACTACACTAGTTCAGAACTTGCCCCATCACTACACTAGTTCAGAACTTGCCCCATCACTACACTAGTTCAGAACTTGCCCCATCACTACACTAGTTCAGAACTTGCCCCATCACTACACTAGTTCAGAACTTGCCCCCATCACTACACTAGTTCAGAACTTGCCCCATCACTGCACTAGTTCAGAACTTGCCCCATCACTACACTAGTTCAGAACTTGCCCCCATCACTGCACTAGTTCAGAACTTGCCCCATCACTACACTAGTTCAGAACTTGCCCCCATCACTACACTAGTTCAGAACTTGCCCCCATCACTACACTAGTTCAGAACTTGCCCCCATCACTACACTAGTTCAGAACTTGCCCCCATCACTACACTAGTTCAGAACTTGCCCCATCACTACACTAGTTCAGAACTTGCCCCATCACTACACTAGTTCAGAACTTGCCCCATCACTGCACTAGTTCAGAACTTGCCCCATCACTGCACTAGTTCAGAACTTGCCCCATCACTGCACTAGTTCAGAACTTGCCCCCATCACTACACTAGTTCAGAACTTGCCCCATCACTACACTAGTTCAGAACTTGCCCCCATCACTGCACTAGTTCAGAACTTGCCCCCATCACTACACTAGTTCAGAACTTGCCCCCATCACTGCACTAGTTCAGAACTTGCCCCATCACTGCACTAGTTCAGAACTTGCCCCATCACTACACTAGTTCAGAACTTGCCCCCATCACTACACTAGTTCAGAACTTGCCCCATCACTGCACTAGTTCAGAACTTGCCCCATCACTGCACTAGTTCAGAACTTGCCCCCATCACTACACTAGTTCAGAACTTGCCCCCATCACTACACTAGTTCAGAACTTGCCCCATCACTGCACTAGTTCAGAACTTGCCCCATCACTGCACTAGTTCAGAACTTGCCCCATCACTGCACTAGTTCAGAACTTGCCCCCATCACTGCACTAGTTCAGAACTTGCCCCCATCACTACACTAGTTCAGAACTTGCCCCATCACTGCACTAGTTCAGAACTTGCCCCATCACTACACTAGTTCAGAACTTGCCCCATCACTACACTAGTTCAGAACTTGCCCCATCACTGCACTAGTTCAGAACTTGCCCCATCACTGCACTAGTTCAGAACTTGCCCCATCACTGCACTAGTTCAGAACTTGCCCCCATCACTACACTAGTTCAGAACTTGCCCCATCACTACACTAGTTCAGAACTTGCCCCCATCACTGCACTAGTTCAGAACTTGCCCCATCACTACACTAGTTCAGAACTTGCCCCCATCACTGCACTAGTTCAGAACTTGCCCCATCACTGCACTAGTTCAGAACTTGCCCCCATCACTGCACTAGTTCAGAACTTGCCCCATCACTGCACTAGTTCAGAACTTGCCCCCATCACTACACTAGTTCAGAACTTGCCCCCATCACTACACTAGTTCAGAACTTGCCCCCATCACTGCACTAGTTCAGAACTTGCCCCATCACTGCACTAGTTCAGAACTTGCCCCCATCACTGCACTAGTTCAGAACTTGCCCCCATCACTGCACTAGTTCAGAACTTGCCCCCATCACTGCACTAGTTCAGAACTTGCCCCCATCACTACACTAGTTCAGAACTTGCCCCCATCACTGCACTAGTTCAGAACTTGCCCCCATCACTGCACTAGTTCAGAACTTGCCCCATCACTGCACTAGTTCAGAACTTGCCCCCATCACTGCACTAGTTCAGAACTTGCCCCCATCACTGCACTAGTTCAGAACTTGCCCCATCACTGCACTAGTTCAGAACTTGCCCCCATCACTGCACTAGTTCAGAACTTGCCCCATCACTGCACTAGTTCAGAACTTGCCCCCATCACTGCACTAGTTCAGAACTTGCCCCATCACTGCACTAGTTCAGAACTTGCCCCCATCACTGCACTAGTTCAGAACTTGCCCCATCACTGCACTAGTTCAGAACTTGCCCCCATCACTGCACTAGTTCAGAACTTGCCCCATCACTGCACTAGTTCAGAACTTGCCCCCATCACTGCACTAGTTCAGAACTTGCCCCATCACTGCACTAGTTCAGAACTTGCCCCATCACTGCACTAGTTCAGAACTTGCCCCATCACTGCACTAGTTCAGAACTTGCCCCCATCACTGCACTAGTTCAGAACTTGCCCCATCACTGCACTAGTTCAGAACTTGCCCCATCACTGCACTAGTTCAGAACTTGCCCCATCACTGCACTAGTTCAGAACTTGCCCCATCACTGCACTAGTTCAGAACTTGCCCCCATCACTGCACTAGTTCAGAACTTGCCCCATCACTGCACTAGTTCAGAACTTGCCCCCATCACTGCACTAGTTCAGAACTTGCCCCCATCACTGCACTAGTTCAGAACTTGCCCCATCACTACACTAGTTCAGAACTTGCCCCCATCACTACACTAGTTCAGAACTTGCCCCATCACTACACTAGTTCAGAACTTGCCCCCATCACTGCACTAGTTCAGAACTTGCCCCCATCACTGCACTAGTTCAGAACTTGCCCCCATCACTGCACTAGTTCAGAACTTGCCCCATCACTGCACTAGTTCAGAACTTGCCCCATCACTGCACTAGTTCAGAACTTGCCCCATCACTACACTAGTTCAGAACTTGCCCCCATCACTGCACTAGTTCAGAACTTGCCCCATCACTGCACTAGTTCAGAACTTGCCCCCATCACTGCACTAGTTCAGAACTTGCCCCCATCACTGCACTAGTTCAGAACTTGCCCCCATCACTGCACTAGTTCAGAACTTGCCCCATCACTACACTAGTTCAGAACTTGCCCCCATCACTGCACTAGTTCAGAACTTGCCCCATCACTGCACTAGTTCAGAACTTGCCCCATCACTGCACTAGTTCAGAACTTGCCCCCATCACTGCACTAGTTCAGAACTTGCCCCCATCACTGCACTAGTTCAGAACTTGCCCCCATCACTGCACTAGTTCAGAACTTGCCCCCATCACTGCACTAGTTCAGAACTTGCCCCCATCACTGCACTAGTTCAGAACTTGCCCCCATCACTGCACTAGTTCAGAACTTGCCCCATCACTGCACTAGTTCAGAACTTGCCCCATCACTGCACTAGTTCAGAACTTGCCCCCATCACTACACTAGTTCAGAACTTGCCCCCATCACTGCACTAGTTCAGAACTTGCCCCCATCACTGCACTAGTTCAGAACTTGCCCCATCACTGCACTAGTTCAGAACTTGCCCCCATCACTGCACTAGTTCAGAACTTGCCCCCATCACTGCACTAGTTCAGAACTTGCCCCATCACTGCACTAGTTCAGAACTTGCCCCATCACTGCACTAGTTCAGAACTTGCCCCCATCACTGCACTAGTTCAGAACTTGCCCCCATCACTGCACTAGTTCAGAACTTGCCCCCATCACTGCACTAGTTCAGAACTTGCCCCCATCACTGCACTAGTTCAGAACTTGCCCCCATCACTGCACTAGTTCAGAACTTGCCCCCATCACTACACTAGTTCAGAACTTGCCCCCATCACTACACTAGTTTGTTCCTTCACAGACTCACACACAGTCAGATTCTCCTCTGAGGAAACTCTGATCTGTGCCGTTTTTTGGCTCCTGACAGAATTCACCTCTAGAAACGACTTCAGCTTCAGACAGGACAGAGTTCCTCTATAAGATTCGGCGGGGGCCAATCACAGAGCAGTATTGTGGTGTGGGCGAAGCTGAAGCACCAAACGGCCCAAAACAAATGTGGTCAAGAAGATTCACACAGAAACACTCAGAAACTCACTGTGGGTCTTTGGGCGTCGCTCTGGTGGATCCCGGGGTCCTGGGCTCGGGTCCGGTCTCGGGTCCGGTCTCGGGTCCGGTCCTGGGGCCACAGAAGGACTCGGAGGTGGGCTCAGCGGAGACTCCGTCTTTGGCCCTGAGTCTGCGCTGAACCTCCAGCGCCACCTGCTGGAAGCTGCTCTGAGCGCGGTTTATGTCACTAAAGACGCGACGCTTCAGGAACGAGTCCTGAGGAGAAGAGACCAGGATTAGACCAGGATTAGACCGGGTTTAGACCGGGATTAGACCGGGTTTAGACCGGGTTTAGACCGGGTTTAGACCGGGTTTGGACCAGGATTAGACCGGGTTTAGACCGGGATTAGACCGGGTTTAGACTGGGATTAGACCGGGTTTAGACCGGGTTTAGACCGGGTTTAGACCGGGTTTGGACCAGGATTAGACCGGGATTAGACCGGGTTTAGACTGGGTTTGGACCAGGTTTAGACCAGATTTAGACCAGGTTTAGACCGGGTTTGGACCAGGTTTAGACCAGGATTAGACCAGGTTTAGACCAGGTTTAGACCAGGATTAGACCAGGTTTAAACCAGGATTAGACCAGGATTAGACCAGGATTAGACCAGGTTTAAACCAGGATTAGACCAGGATTAGACCAGGTTTAAACCAGGATTAGACCAGGATTAGACTAGGTTTAAACCAGGTTTAGACCAGGTTTAGACCAGGATTAGACCAGGTTTAAACCAGGATTAGACCAGGATTAGACCAGGTTTAAACCAGGATTAGACCAGGATTAGACTAGGTTTAAACCAGGTTTAGACCAGGTTTAGACCAGGATTAGACCAGGTTTAAACCAGGATTAGACCAGGTTTAGACTGGTTTTAGTCCTTATATTCTTGATTTAGGTTCTGGTTAGATTTGGTCCTGGTTTAGTCCTGTTTCAGTCCTGGTTTAGTCCTGGTCCTGGTTTGGTCCTGGTTTAGTCCTGTTTCAGTCCTGGTTTAGTCCTGGTCCTGGTTTAGTCCTGGTTTAGTCCTGGTCTCACCTGGTCCTGGTTTAGTCCTGGTTTAGTCCTGGTCCTGGTCCAGGTCCGGGTCTCACCTGGTCCTGGTGGTGTCCTGGTTTAGTCCTGGTCCTGGTCCAGGTCCGGGTCTCACCTGGTCCTGGTGGTGTCCTGGTTTAGTCCTGGTCCTGGTCCAGGTCCGGGTCTCACCTGGTCCTGGTGGTGTCCTGGTTTAGTCCTGGTCCTGGTCCAGGTCCGGGTCTCACCTGGTCCTGGTGGTGTCCCAGTGCGTCCTGGAGTTTGTGGATCTGGGAGGTTTTCGAGTCCAGTTCTTTCTGGAGTCGGTCCAAACGTGTCCTGAAGTCCTGGTCCCTGAGACGGAGCTCAGCCTCCAGCTCCACCACCCGCCTCTGCAGAGGACTGTAAGAGACCAGGTTCAGTCCTGGTTTAGTCCTGGTTTACTCCTGGTTTAGTCCAAGTTTAGTCCTGGTTTAGTCCTGGTTTAGTCCTGGTTTAGTCCAAGTTTAGTCCTGGTTTAGTCCTGGTTTAGTCCTGGTTTAGTCCAAGTTTAGTCCTGGTTTAGTCCTGGTTTAGTCCTGGTTTAGTCCTGGTTTAGTCCTGGTTTAGTCCTGGTTTAGTCCAAGTTTAGTCCTGGTTTAGTCCTGGTTTAGTCCTGGTTTAGTCCTGGTTCAGTCCTGGTTCAGTCCTGGTTCAGTCCTGGTTTAGTCCTGGTTCAGTCCTGGTTTAGTCCTGGTTTAGTCCAAGTTTAGTCCTGGTTTAGTCCTGGTTTAGTCCTGGTTCAGTCCTGGTTTAGTCCTGGTTTAGTCCTGGTTTAGTCCTGGTTTAGTCCTGGTTTGGTCCCGGTTTAGTCCTGGTTTAGTCCAGGTTTAGTCCTGGTTTAGTCCTGGTTTAGTCCTGGTTTAGTCCTGGTTTGGTCCCAGTTTAGTCCCGGTTTAGTCTTGGTTTAGTCCTGGTTTGGTCCCAGTTTAGTCCTGGTTTAGTCTTGGTTTAGTCCTGGTTTGGTCCCAGTTTAGTCCTGGTTTAGTCCAGGTTTAGTCCTGGTTTAGTCCTGGTTTAGTCCTGGTTTAGTCCTGGTTTGGTCCCAGTTTAGTCCTGGTTTAGTCCAGGTTTAGTCCTGGTTTAGTCCTGGTTTAGTCCTGGTTTAGTCCAGGTTTAGTCCTGGTTTAGTCCTGGTTTAGTCCTGGTTTGGTCCCAGTTTAGTCCTGGTTTAGTCCAGGTTTAGTCCTGGTTTAGTCCTGGTTTAGTCCAAGTTTAGTCCTGGTTTAGTCCTGGTTTAGTCCTGGTTTAGTCCTGGTTTAGTCCTGGTTTGGTCCCGGTTTAGTCCTGGTTTAGTCCAGGTTTAGTCCTGGTTTAGTCCTGGTTTGGTCCCAGTTTAGTCCTGGTTTAGTCCAGGTTTAGTCCTGGTTTAGTCCTGGTTTAGTCCAAGTTTAGTCCTGGTTTAGTCCTGGTTTAGTCCTGGTTTAGTCCTGGTTTAGTCCTGGTTTGGTCCCGGTTTAGTCCTGGTTTAGTCCTGGTTTAGTCCTGGTTTGGTCCCAGTTTAGTCCTGGTTTAGTCCAGGTTTAGTCCTGGTTTAGTCCTGGTTTAGTCCTGGTTTAGTCCAGGTTTAGTCCTGGTTTAGTCCTGGTTTAGTCCTGGTTTGGTCCCAGTTTAGTCCTGGTTTAGTCCAGGTTTAGTCCTGGTTTAGTCCTGGTTTAGTCCTGGTTTAGTCCTGGTTTGGTCCCAGTTTAGTCCTGGTTTAGTCCTGGTTTAGACCTGGTTTAGTCCTGGTTTGGTCCCAGTTTAGTCCTGGTTTAGTCCAGGTTTAGTCCTGGTTTAGTCCTGGTTTAGTCCTGGTTTGGTCCCAGTTTAGTCCTGGTTTAGTCCAGGTTTAGTCCTGGTTTAGTCCTGGTTTAGTCCTGGTTTGGTCCCAGTTTAGTCCTGGTTTAGTCCTGGTTTAGACCTGGTTTAGTCCTGGTTTGGTCCCAGTTTAGTCCTGGTTTAGTCCAGGTTTAGTCCTGGTTTAGTCCTGGTTTAGTCCTGGTTTGGTCCCAGTTTAGTCCTGGTTTAGTCCTGGTTTAGACCTGGTTTAGTCCTGGTTTGGTCCCAGTTTAGTCCTGGTTTAGTCCTGGTTTATTCCTGGTTTGGTTCTGACCTTAGATCTTGGCTGTTGTTGAGCTCTTCAGTTCTTGGGGGTTTGATCGAACCGTTTCCCATCGTCTGGACTCCAGAGACCACCATGGACCTGACCTGGGACTGGATCTGAACCAGGTCTAGACCAGGTCTAGACCAGGTCTAGACCGAGACTGGGCAACACCAAGACTCAAAATCTTTGACACAAGATTTCCTCTGGACAGAAGTTTGCACATCTCATCGTCTAAAACCAAAGATTATGATTAGTTCTAATTTAGTCCTGGTTCAGTCCTGGTTTAGTCCTGGTTTAGTCCTGGTTTAGTCCTGGTTCAGTCCTGTTTTAGTCCAGTTTAAATCCTCCTGAGAGAAGAGAGAGAAACGGCCCCGGGGGAAAAGACGAAACAAGCGAGAGGAAATGATCAGTGTGAGTCCAGAAGAAAAGAGGAGAGAGAGAGAGAGAGAGAGAGAGAGGGGGTGGAGGGAGGTGGAGGTGGAGGGAGAGAGAGACAAAAGAGGAGGAGAAGCAGGGACGGGAGGGGATGGACAAATAAAAGAGGAGAGAGACGATCAAACAAACACTCAAACACAAAAGAACAAGAGGGAGGTGGAGGAAGAGGTGGAGGGAGGTGGAGGGAGGAGGTGGAAGTTGGTGGAGGGAGGAGGAGGAGGTGGAGGGAGGAGGAGGAGGAGGAGGTGGTGGAGGGAGAGGTGGAGGGAGGTGGAGGGAGGTGGTGGAAGGAGGGGGAGGGAGGAGGAGGGAGGTGGAGGAGGAGGAGGTGGAGGGAGGTGGAGGGAGGAGGTGGAAGGAGGTGGAGGGAGGAGGAGAAAGGTGGAGGAGGAGGGAGGTGGAGGGAGGAGGTGGAGGGAGGTGGAGGGTGGGGGTGGAGGCCGGTGGAGGGAGGAGGTGGAGGGAGGTGGAGGAGGAGGTGGAGGGAGGTGGAGGAGGAGGTGAAGGGAGGGGGTGGGAGGAGGTGGAGGCAGGTGGAGGGAGGAGGTGGAGGGAGGTGGATGGAGGAGGAGGAGGAGGAGGTGGAGGGAGGTGGAGGGAGGAGGAGGGAGGTGGAGGAGGGAGGAGGAAGAGGTGAAGGGAGGTGGAGGGAGGAGGTGGAGGGAGGTGAAGGGAGGTGGAGGGAGGAGGAGGAGGGAGGTGGAGGGAGGAGGTGGAAGGAGGTGGAGGGAGGAGGAGGGAGGAGGAGGAGGAGGTGGAGGGAGGAGGAGGGAGGTGGAGGAGGGAGGAGGAGGAAGAGGTGAAGGGAGGTGGAGGGAGGAGGTGGAGGGAGGTGAAGGGAGGTGGAGGGAGGAGGAGGAGGAGGGAGGAGGAGGAGGAGGGAGGAGGAGGAGGAGGGAGGTGGAGGAGGAGGGAGGAGGAGGGAGGAGGAGGAGGAGGTGGAGGGAGGTGGAGGAGGAGGTGGAGGGAGGTGGAGGAGGAGGTGAAGGGAGGTGGAGGGAGGAGGTGGAGGCAGGTGGAGGGAGGAGGTGGAGGGAGGTGGAGGGAGGAGGAGGAGGAGGTGTAGGAGGAGGAGGAGGAAGAGGTGAAGGGAGGTGGAGGGAGGAGGTGGAGGGAGGTGAAGGGAGGTGAAGGGAGGAGGAGGAGGGAGGTGGAGGGAGGAGGTGGAGGGAGGTGGAGGGAGGAGGAGGAGGAGGTGGAGGGAGGTGGAGGGAGGAGGAGGGAGGTGGAGGAGGAGGAGGAAGAGGTGAAGGGAGGAGGAGGGAGGAGGTGGAGGGAGGTGGAGGGAGGAGGAGGAGGAGGTGGAGGGAGGTGGAGGGAGGAGGAGGGAGGTGGAGGAGGAGGAGGAAGAGGTGAAGGGAGGTGGAGGGAGGAGGTGGAGGGAGGTGAAGGGAGGTGGAGGGAGGAGGAGGGAGGTGGAGGGAGACTATGTTTCTGATAAAAGTTTGCGCTGCAGCTTCAGCGACGTGAATATTCTGACACCATCAGAGTAGGTGGAGTAACAGGAAGCACACGGGTGCAGGTGTAGTTACAGGTGCAGGTGTAGTTACAGGTGTAGTTACAGGTGTAGTCACAGGTGTAGTTACAGGTGTAGTTACAGGTGTAGTTACAGGTGCAGGTGTAGTTACAGGTGTAGTTACAGGTGTAGTCACAGGTGTAGTTACAGGTGTAGTTACAGGTGTAGTTACAGGTGCAGGTGTAGTTACAGGTGTAGTTACAGGTGTAGTTACAGGTGTAGTTACAGGTGTAGTTACAGGTGTAGTTACAGGTGTAGTTACAGGTGCAGGTGTAGTTACAGGTGTAGTTGCAGGTGTAGTTACAGGTGTAGTTACAGGTGCAGGTGTAGTTACAGGTGCAGGTGTAGTTACAGGTGTAGTTACAGGTGCAGGTGTAGTTACAGGTGCAGGTGTAGTTACAGGTGTAGTTACAGGTGTAGTTACAGGTGTAGTTACAGGTGCAGGTGTAGTTACAGGTGTAGTTACAGGTGTAGTTACAGGTGCAGGTGTAGTTACAGGTGTAGTTACAGGTGTAGTTACAGGTGCAGGTGTAGTTACAGGTGTAGTTACAGGTGTAGTTACAGGTGCAGGTGTAGTTACAGGTGTAGTTACAGGTGTAGTTACAGGTGCAGGTGTAGTTACAGGTGTAGTTACAGGTGTAGTTACAGGTGCAGGTGTAGTTACAGGTGTAGTTACAGGTGCAGGTGTAGTTACAGGTGTAGTTACAGGTGCAGGTGTAGTTACAGGTGTAGTTACAGGTGTAGTTACAGGTGCAGGTGTAGTTACAGGTGTAGTTACAGGTGCAGGTGTAGTTACAGGTGTAGTTACAGGTGCAGGTGTAGTTACAGGTGTAGTTACAGGTGTAGTTACAGGTGTAGTTACAGGTGCAGGTGTAGTTACAGGTGTAGTTACAGGTGTAGTTACAGGTGTAGTTACAGGTGTAGTTACAGGTGCAGGTGTAGTTACAGGTGTAGTTACAGGTGCAGGTGTAGTTACAGGTGTAGTTACAGGTGCAGGTGTAGTTACAGGTGTAGTTACAGGTGTAGTTACAGGTGCAGGTGTAGTTACAGGTGTAGTTACAGGTGCAGGTGTAGTTACAGGTGTAGTTACAGGTGCAGGTGTAGTTACAGGTGTAGTTACAGGTGCAGGTGTAGTTACAGGTGTAGTTACAGGTGTAGTTACAGGTGCAGGTGTAGTTACAGGTGTAGTTACAGGTGTAGTTACAGGTGTAGGTGCAATAATAATAATAATAATACATTTTATTTGTGATGCACTTTACATTTCAGTGACATCTCAAAGTGCATCAGCAGAAAAGAAGAGAAAACACAAAGTCCATTTAAAACATCCTGTCAAGTCTTAAAGGCCTGAGGGCTTCAGGGAGGACCTCCACAGGCCTCAGGGCTTCAGGGAGGACCTCCACAGGCCTCAGGGCTTCAGGGAGGACCTCCACAGGCCTCAGGGCTTCAGGGAGGACCTCCACAGGCCTCAGGGCTTCAGGGAGGACCTTCACAGGCCTCAGGGCTTCAGGGAGGACCTCCACAGGCCTCAGGGCTTCAGGGAGGACCTCCACAGGCCTCAGGGCTTCAGGGAGGACCTCCACAGGCCTCAGGGCTTCAGGGAGGACCTCCACAGGCCTCAGGGCTTCAGGGAGGACCTCCACAGGCCTCAGGGCTTCAGGGAGGACCTCCACAGGCCTCAGGGCTTCAGGGAGGACCTCCACAGGCCTCAGGGCTTCAGGGAGGACCTCCACAGGCCTCAGGGCTTCAGGGAGGACCTCCACAGCCGGAAAAGCTCTGTCTCCCATAGTGGAGAGTTTGGTCCTTGGCTGATGGAGACGGCAGGTGGAGGATGAGCGAAGGTGTCATGAGGTGGTGTAAGGTGTGAGGTCTGAGAGTCTGGGGCAGTTCTGTGTATAAACTGACAGGTGAGGAGGCACCACCCTGATGTGGTCGTATTTACACCTCCTCCTCAGGATCCTGGCAGCACAGTTCTGGATGTGCTGGAGCTTCTGTAGGTCCTGCCTGAGATCCCCACCAGGAGGGTGGTGCAATAGTCAAGTCATGAGGAGACAAAAGCACGGATCACTTTTTCAGCATCAGATTGGGAAAGGAAGGGACGGAGTTTAGAAATGTTTCTAAGATGGAAGAAAGACACTTTGGAAAGGTGGTGTATGTGACTGTCAAATGAAAGATGTGGGTCGAGTTTGACTCCAAGGTTTGTGACAGATGAAGAAAAGGAGATGTGACCAGAGAGAAGAAGACTGGAATTAGAGAATGACTGGGTTCCAAATACCACAGCTTCAGTTTTATTGCTGTTTAGTTGGAGGTGGTTATCTGCCATCCATCCCTTTATCTCCTTTATCTCCTTTATCTCCTCGAGGCAAGTGTGGAGGACAGACGGTCGGGCTGAGGAGGAGGTGGGGTCCATTTTCACATAAAGCTGAGTGTCATCAGCATAACAGTGGAATGAAAGTCCCTGTTTGTGGATGATCTGACCCAGCGGAGCATGTGAATTGTAAAAAGGGGCGGACCTAGGACCGACCCTTGTGGCACTCCACAGGTGACAGTGTGGGGCAGTGATTTGGCCCTAAAGACACATACTCTGTTCTATCTGCAAGATAAGAGTGGAACGAGTGGAGGGTGGTGTCAGAGAGACCAACCACAGTCTGGAGTGGGTGGAGCAGAGTGTTAATGACAAAGCAGAAGAAATGGACTCATGGTCAGACACACCTAAGTCATACACTTTTACAGGTGTAGTTACAGGTGTAGTCACAGGTGTAGTTACAGGTGTAGTTACAGGTGTAGTTACAGGTGTAGTTACAGGTGTAGTTACAGGTGTAGTCACAGGTGTAGTTACAGGTGTACTTACAGGTGTAGTTACAGGTGTAGTTACAGGTGTAGTCTCAGGTGTAGTTACAGGTGTAGTTACAGATGTAGTCACAGGTGTAGTTACAGGTGTAGTTACAGGTGTAGTTACAGGTGTAGTCAGAGGTGTAGTTACAGGTGTAGTTACAGATGTAGTCACAGGTGTAGTTACAGGTGTAGTCACAGGTGTAGTTACAGGTGTAGGTGCAGGTGTAGTTACAGGTGTAGTCCCAGGTATAGTCACAGGTGTAGTTACAGGTGTAGTTACAGGTGTAGTTACAGGTGTAGTCACAGGTGTAGTTACAGGTGTAGTCACAGGTGTAGTTACAGGTGTAGTCACAGGTATAGTCACAGGTGTAGTCACAGGTGTAGTTACAGGTGTAGTCACAAGTGTAGGTGCAGGTGTAGTTACAGGTGTAGGTGCAGGTGTAGGTGTAGTTACAGGTATAGTCACAGGTGTAGTCACAGGTGTAGTCACAGGTGTAGTCACAGGTGTAGTTACAGGTGTAGTCACAAGTGTAGGTGCAGGTGTAGTTACAGGTGTAGGTGCAGGTGTAGGTGTAGTTACAGGTATAGTCACAGGTGTAGTCACAGGTGTAGTCACAGGTGTAGTCACAGGTGTAGTTACAGGTGTAGTCACAGGTGTAGGTGCAGGTGTAGTTACAGGTGTAGTTACAGGTGTAGGTGCAGGTGTAGTTACAGGTGTAGTCACAGGTGTAGTCACAGGTGTAGTCACAGGTGTAGTTACAGGTGTAGTCACAGGTGTAGTTACAGGTGTAGTCACAGGTATAGTCACAGGTGTAGTCACAGGTGTAGTTACAGGTGTAGGTGCAGGTGTAGGTGTAGTTACAGGTATAGTCACAGGTGTAGGTGCAGGTGTAGTCACAGGTGTAGGTGCAGGTGTAGGTGTAGTTACAGGTATAGTCACAGGTGTAGGTGCAGGTGTAGTTACAGGTGTAGGTGTAGTTACAGGTATAGTCACAGGTATAGTCACAGGTGTAGTCACAGGTGTAGTTACAGGTGTAGGTGCAGGTGTAGGTGTAGTTACAGGTATAGTCACAGGTGTAGGTGCAGGTATAGTCACAGGTGTAGTTACAGGTGTAGTTACAGGTGTAGGTGCAGGTGTAGGTGTAGTTACAGGTATAGTCACAGGTGTAGTCACAGGTGTAGGTGCAGGTGGAGTCCCAGGAAACAGGCGGGTGGAGTTACAGTGTTTATTGTGTTTGGCCTCAGCTGCCTCATATAAAAAGTACAAATCGTGGGAAAGTTTTTACACCTCGAGTCAAACACAGAAACACAGAAAAGTTCATGCGGCGTCGATAATGTCGATAATGTCGATAATGTCGATAATGTCGATAATGTCGATAATGCCCCAAACTCACACACGGAAACAGCAAAACACCAAAAAACGCCCAAACCAACAGCCGCCGTTTAAAGGAACAGTGCGGAACATTTCACCTCCGGAAACAACAACATCCCGGAATTCTGCAGGTTTATTCGGAAAGAGGAAGTTTGTTTTCACAACTTCCTCCTGTGATGAAACCAACGGATTCACGTGTTCCAGAAGTTTCTCTGTCGTTGCTCTCGGGGCTGAGCTCCCCCTTAGCCGCTAACCCGTTAGCCGCTAACCCGTTAGCCGCTAACCCGTTAGCCGCTAACCCGTTAGCCGCTGAACATAAATAACGGACCAATCAGACGCCTTCATTCCCCGAGGCCCCTCCCCCTAGCGTTAGCAACAGGTTTGATTGACAGCTAGTTTCCTTCCCGCTTTTCCCCGAGTGACGATTTCTGAAATAAAATCACTAAATATCTCCGTTGGTTCATGTGAATCTTTTCGGAGATGATGCGTCTGCGATAATCCAGCGGCGCCACTTCGTACTTTACACAAGTACTAAAACATCGGGACAGATTTTTGAGCTCCGTGTTCCACATAAAATCAGTTTTAATCAGTGGCACAACCAGAATGAATCCATAGATAAGTCGCACTGGATTATAAGATTATAAAATAAAAGATTTTAGGTGCGTTTTTAAAAATACAGTATTTATGGAGAATTGTGACTTTTCCTCTGTGGTTTTTAACACCGTGTGAGTTGTTTGCTCCTCTGTGTCTTTTATTTAAACTAATCTATTAATTAACTTTAACTAATTTATGATTCATGTTCATTTGTCTGCAGCATTTTGGAAACGGGAAACTTTGGAAATGAAGAGAGATCACTAGATTCCTCAAACATGCACGGAGGCTTCTAGAAGCTCTTCAGACGGGTTTTTGAGGAGGAACAGATTCAAACTTAAATCCAGTGTGTTTAAACCTAAACGTCTCTGATCTGAGCGGTGTCTCCCTGAACTCCAGCACCTGCTCCAGTCCTGAGTCAGGGCTAGTGCAGCCTCTGCAGCTCAGGGGGGGAATTCTGGAGGTTCTGAGCTTCACGCGAGGCCTGAACATAAACTGAGAACAAGAAGAACCTGGACGTTCTCCTAGAAGAACCTGGACGTGTCTCCTAGAAGAACCTGGACGTGTCTCCGAGAAGAACCTGGACGTGTCTCCTAGAAGAACCTGGACGTGTCTCCTAGAAGAACCTGGACGTTCTCCTAGAAGAACCTGGAGGTTCTCCTAGAAGAACCTGGACGTGTCTCCTAGAAGAACCTGGACATGTCTCCTAGAAGAACCTGAACATGTCTCCTAGAAGAACCTGAACGTGTCTCCTAGAAGAACCTGGACTTTTCTCCTAGAAGAACCTGAATGTTTCTCCTAGAAGAACCTGGAAGTTTCTCCTAGAAGAACCTGGACGTTCTCCTAGAAGAACCTGGACATGTCTCCTAGAAGAACCTGGACGTGTCTCCTAGAAGAACCCGGACGTTCTCCTAGAAGAACCTGGACGTGTCTCCAAGAATAACCTGCACATTCTCCTAGAAGAACTTGGACGTTCTCCGAGAAGAACCTGGACGTTCTCCTAGAAGAACTTGGACGTTCTCCTAGAAGAACCTGGACGTTCTCCTAGAAGAACCTGGACGTGTCTCCTAGAAGAACCTGGACGTGTCTCCTAGAAGAACCTGGACGTGTCTCCTAGAAGAACCTGGACGTGTCTCCTAGAAGAACCTGGACGTGTCTCCTAGAAGAACCTGGGCGTCTCCAGGTGAAGGCCGCACTGTTCCTCTAAACCGTTGTTGATTCTTCAAAACAGAAAAACACTTTGAGCCTAAGAATAACTTTTCTTTTCCACGACGTTCAGGTGCAGCTCAAAGACGGAGAGTTTGGGGTTTGGCTCGTCCAAAGTGACTCGGAGCGGAGACGCTGCTCCCTCCGAGTCCAGTCTCGTTTAAATGCCCTTCGTCTACAACAGACCCATCCACACTTAAAGCCCCACTCCGGAACTTTCCTCTGACAGAAACACACCAGGACTAAACCAGGACTGAACCAGGACTGAACCAGGACTAAACCAGGACTAAACCAGGACTAAACCAGGACTAAACCAGGACTAAACCAGGACTAAACCAGGACTAAACCAGGACTAAACCAGGACTAAACCAGGACTAAACCAGGACTGAACCAGGTCTGAACCAGGACTAAACCAGGACTAAACCAGGACTGAACCAGGACTGAACCAGGACTAAACCAGGACTGAACCAGGACTGAACCAGGACTAAACCAGGACTAAACCAGGACTGAACCAGGACTGAACCAGGACTGAACCAGGACTAAACCAGGACTGAACCAGGACTGAACCAGGACTAAACCAGGACTAAACCAGGACTAAACCAGGACTAAACCAGGACTAAACCAGGACTAAACCAGGACTAAACCAGGACTGAACCAGGACTAAACCAGGACTAAACCAGGACTGAACCAGGACTGAACCAGGACTGAACCAGGACTAAACCAGGACTAAACCAGGACTGAACCAGGACTGAACCAGGACTGAACCAGGACTAAATCAGGACTGAACCAGGACTAAACCAGGACTAAACCAGGACTGAACCAGGACTAAACCAGGACTAAACCAGGACTAAACCAGGACTGAACCAGGACTGAACCAGGACTAAACCAGGACTAAACCAGGACTAAACCAGGACTGAACCAGGACTAAACCAGGACTAAACCAGGACTAAACCGGGACTAAACCGGGACTAAACCGGGACTAAACCAGGTCTCCAGGACGGGGAAGTTCCGGATTGTTGCTTTAAGTGTGCCCAATAAAAGACTTTGTGGAAATATGAAGTTATGCCCTTTGTTTTTGTAGCTGCAGAAAAACGGTTCAAAATTATAAATAAAATAAAAATAGAAGCAAATTCACAAAATCTAAATAAATTCAAACAGAAATCATAAAATCATAAAATCATAAAATCACCAGCGCCACAAAAGTTTTGTGCAAAACAGAAACTGCAGCAGAGGCGCCCCCAGAGGACAAGAGAGGAACTGCAGGACGTCCAGGAGAAACAGAACGTGGAAAACCCGTCTGTAAAACTGGACTGAGGAACATCTGAGGAGAACAGTTTGGAGGAACATCTGAGGAGAACAGTTTGGAGGAACATCTGAGGAGAACAGTTTGGAGGAACATCTGAGGAGAACAGTTTGGAGGAACATCTGAGGAGAACAGTTTGGAGGAACATCTGAGGAGAACAGTTTGGGGAAACATCTGAGGAGAACAGTTTGGAGGAACATCTGAGGAAAACAGTTTGGGGAAACATCTGAGGAGAACAGTTTGAGGAACATCTGAGGAGAACAGTTTGGGGAAACATCTGAGGAGAACAGTTTGGGGAAACATCTGAGGAGAACAGTTTGGAGGAACATCTGAGGAGAACAGTTTGGGGAAACATCTCAGGAGAACAGTTTGGAGGAACATCTGAGGAGAACAGTTTGGGGAAACATCTGAGGAGAACAGTTTGGAGGAACATCTGAGGAGAACAGTTTGGAGGAACATCTGAGGAGAACAGTTTGGAGGAACATCTGAGGAGAACAGTTTGGAGGAACATCTGAGGAGAACAGTTTGGAGGAACATCTGAGGAGAACAGTTTGGGGAAACATCTGAGGGGAACAGTTTGAGGAAACATCTGAGGAGAACAGTTTGGGGAAACATCTGAGGGGAACAGTTTGGGGAAACATCTGAGGAGAACAGTTTGGAGGAACATCTGAGGAGAACAGTTTGGAGGAACATCTGAGGAGAACAGTTTGGAGGAACATCTGAGGAGAACAGTTTGAGGAACATCTGAGGAGAACAGTTTGGAGGAACATCTGAGGAGAACAGTTTGGAGGAACATCTGAGGAGAACAGTTTGGGGAAACATCTGAGGAGAACAGTTTGGAGGAACATCTGAGGAGAACAGATTGGGGAAACATCTGAGGAGAACAGTTTGGGGAAACATCTGAGGAGAACAGTTTGGAGGAACATCTGAGGAGAACAGTTTGGGGAAACATCTGAGGAGAACAGTTTGGAGGAACATCTGAGGAGAACAGTTTGGGGAAACATCTGAGGAGAACAGTTTGAGGAACATCTGAGGAGAACAGTTTGGGGAAACATCTGAGGAGAACAGTTTGGGGAACATCTCAGGAGAACAGTTTGGAGGAACATCTGAGGAGAACAGTTTGGGGAAACATCTGAGGAGAACAGTTTGGAGGAACATCTGAGGAGAACAGTTTGGAGGAACATCTGAGGAGAACAGTTTGGAGGAACATCTGAGGAGAACAGTTTGGGGAAACATCTGAGGAGAACAGTTTGGGGAAACATCTGAGGAGAACAGTTTGGGGAAACATCTGAGGAGAACAGTTTGGGGAAACATCTGAGGAGAACAGTTTGGAGGAACATCTGAGGAGAACAGTTTGGAGGAACATCTGAGGAGAACAGTTTGGGGAAACATCTGAGGAGAACAGTTTGGGGAAACATCTGAGGAGAACAGTTTGGGGAAACATCTGAGGAGAACAGTTTGGAGGAACATCTGAGGAGAACAGTTTGGAGGAACATCTGAGGAGAACAGTTTGGAGGAACATCTGAGGAGAACAGTTTGGGGAAACATCTGAGGAGAACAGTTTGGGGAAACATCTGAGGAGAACAGTTTGGGGAAACATCTGAGGAGAACAGTTTGGGGAAACATCTGAGGAGAACAGTTTGGGGAAACATCTGAGGAGAACAGTTTGGGGAAACATCTGAGGAGAACAGTTTGGAGGAACATCTGAGGAGAACAGTTTGGGGAAACATCTGAGGAGAACAGTTTGGAGGAACATCTGAGGAGAACAGTTTGGAGGAACATCTGAGGAGAACAGTTTGGGGAAACATCTGAGGAGAACAGTTTGGAGGAACATCTGAGGAGAACAGTTTGGAGGAACATCTGAGGAGAACAGTTTGGGGAAACATCTGAGGAGAACAGTTTGGGGAAACATCTGAGGAGAACAGTTTGGGGAAACATCTGAGGAGAACAGTTTGGGGAGCAGCTCGGACATAAAACATTTGTGCAAATATAATAATCCTCAGTCTCTCGCTGCAGTTCCTCTATCGTCCTCTGGGGGTTTGAACATGATTTCATTCATGACTCAGTTCGTTTGGATAATTCCTCAGAAATATAAAATATAAAATACAGCAGTTAGATCTGGGTTCCCCTCTGCAGCTCGAGAAAACCAAAACTGTAAAACAAACACAACCGACGGAAAAGAGACAACGGAGCGGGAATGATTCTAAAGAGGAAAAGAAAAGGATTTAAAGGAAAAATAAACGGAGAAATGAGTCCCTCAGAATCCACGACTCTGAGGAACGTCTGGACAGCGCCACCTGCTGTCCCGCTGTAAAGCTCCTGTCCTCTGCTCCAGACTGAAGCGGCATCACAGGACTTTTGAATTTGGAAAAACTGAACACAAAGAAGCGTCAGGATCCCAGCTCCAAGTTTAAATGAGGGTAAAAACAATCGTTGGAGCTAAAGTCGGGCGAACACTGTGCGATTTTTGTCCCTTTTTGAGATGATTTTTCCCTCGTGCGACTGTTTTTGGGGTCGAGTTTTGGCTTAATTGTGTCATAAACATGAAAGAACGGGAACGGATGAATCCCTCAGGACCAGAAAATCAAACCTGTCTCAGGTTCAGAGTCAGTCTCAGGTTCAGAGTCAGTCTCAGGTTCAGTGAGTCAGTCTCAGGTTCAGAGTCAGTCTCAGGTTCAGAGTCAGTCTCAGGTTCGGTGAGTCAGTCTCAGGTTCAGAGTCAGTCTCAGGTTCAGTGAGTCAGTCTCAGGTTCAGAGTCAGTCTCAGGTTCAGAGTCAGTCTCAGGTTCAGTGAGTCAGTCTCAGGTTCAGAGTCAGTCTCAGGTTCAGAGTCAGTCTCAGGTTCAGTGAGTCAGTCTCAGGTTCAGAGTCAGACTCAGGTTCAGTGAGTCAGTCTCAGGTTCAGGGTCAGTCTCAGGTTCAGAGTCAGTCTCAGGTTCAGAGTCAGTCTCAGGTTCAGGGTCAGTCTCAGGTTCAGTGAGTCAGTCTCAGGTTCAGGGTCAGTCTCAGGTTCAGGGTCAGTCTCAGGTTCAGTGAGTCAGTCTCAGGTTCAGAGTCAGTCTCAGGTTCAGTGAGTCAGTCTCAGGTTCAGTGAGTCAGTCTCAGGTTCAGAGTCAGTCTCAGGTTCAGAGTCAGTCTCAGGTTCAGGGTCAGTCTCAGGTTCAGTGAGTCAGTCTCAGGTTCAGTGAGTCAGTCTCAGGTTCAGTGAGTCAGTCTCAGGTTCAGGGTCAGTCTCAGGTTCAGTGAGTCAGTCTCAGGTTCAGAGTCAGTCTCAGGTTCAGTGAGTCAGTCTCAGGTTCAGAGTCAGTCTCAGGTTCAGAGTCAGTCTCAGGTTCAGAGTCAGTCTCAGGTTCAGTGAGTCAGTCTCAGGTTCAGTGAGTCAGTCTCAGGTTCAGAGTCAGTCTCAGGTTCAGTGAGTCAGTCTCAGGTTCAGAGTCAGTCTCAGGTTCAGAGTCAGTCTCAGGTTCAGTGAGTCAGTCTCAGGTTCAGAGTCAGTCTCAGGTTCAGAGTCAGTCTCAGGTTCAGAGTCAGTCTCAGGTTCAGGGTCAGTCTCAGGTTCAGTGAGTCAGTCTGAGGTTCAGTGAGTCAGTCTCAGGTTCAGAGTCAGTCTCAGGTTCAGTGAGTCAGTCTCAGGTTCAGAGTCAGTCTCAGATTCAGTGAGTCAGTCTCAGGTTCAGAGTCAGTCTCAGGTTCAGAGTCAGTCTCAGGTTCAGAGTCAGTCTCAGGTTCAGTGAGTCAGTCTCAGGTTCAGAGTCAGTCTCAGGTTCAGGGTCAGTCTCAGGTTCAGTGAGTCAGTCTCAGGTTCAGGGTCAGTCTCAGGTTCAGGGTCAGTCTCAGGTTCAGTGAGTCAGTCTCAGGTTCAGAGTCAGTCTCAGGTTCAGTGAGTCAGTCTCAGGTTCAGTGAGTCAGTCTCAGGTTCAGAGTCAGTCTCAGGTTCAGAGTCAGTCTCAGGTTCAGGGTCAGTCTCAGGTTCAGTGAGTCAGTCTCAGGTTCAGGGTCAGTCTCAGGTTCAGGGTCAGTCTCAGGTTCAGTGAGTCAGTCTCAGGTTCAGAGTCAGTCTCAGGTTCAGTGAGTCAGTCTCAGGTTCAGAGTCAGTCTCAGGTTCAGAGTCAGTCTCAGGTTCAGAGTCAGTCTCAGGTTCAGGGTCAGTCTCAGGTTCAGTGAGTCAGTCTCAGGTTCAGAGTCAGTCTCAGGTTCAGTGAGTCAGTCTCAGGTTCAGAGTCAGTCTCAGGTTCAGAGTCAGTCTCAGGTTCAGTGAGTCAGTCTCAGGTTCAGAGTCAGTCTCAGGTTCAGAGTCAGTCTCAGGTTCAGAGTCAGTCTCAGGTTCAGGGTCAGTCTCAGGTTCAGTGAGTCAGTCTCAGGTTCAGTGAGTCAGTCTCAGGTTCAGAGTCAGTCTCAGGTTCAGTGAGTCAGTCTCAGGTTCAGAGTCAGTCTCAGATTCAGTGAGTCAGTCTCAGGTTCAGAGTCAGTCTCAGGTTCAGAGTCAGTCTCAGGTTCAGAGTCAGTCTCAGGTTCAGTGAGTCAGTCTCAGGTTCAGAGTCAGACTCAGGTTCAGTGAGTCAGTCTCAGGTTCAGGGTCAGTCTCAGGTTCAGTGAGTCAGTCTCAGGTTCAGAATCAGTCTCAGGTTCAGTGAGTCAGTCTCAGGTTCAGGGTCAGTCTCAGGTTCAGTGAGTCAGTCTCAGGTTCAGAGTCAGTCTCAGGTTCAGCGAGTCAGTCTCAGGTTCAGAGTCAGTCTCAGGTTCAGAGTCAGTCTCAGGTTCAGTGAGTCAGTCTCAGGTTCAGAGTCAGTCTCAGGTTCAGAGTCAGTCTCAGGTTCAGTGAGTCAGTCTCAGGTTCAGAGTCAGTCTCAGGTTCAGTGAGTCAGTCTCAGGTTCAGAGTCAGTCTCAGGTTCAGGGTCAGTCTCAGGTTCAGAGTCAGTCTCAGGTTCAGGGTCAGTCTCAGATTCAGTGAGTCAGTCTCAGGTTCAGGGTCAGTCTCAGGTTCAGAGTCAGTCTCAGGTTCAGAGTCAGTCTCAGGTTCAGTGAGTCAGTCTCAGGTTCAGAGTCAGTCTCAGGTTCAGAGTCAGTCTCAGGTTCAGAGTCAGTCTCAGGTTCAGGGTCAGTCTCAGGTTCAGTGAGTCAGTCTCAGGTTCAGAGTCAGTCTCAGGTTCAGAGTCAGTCTCAGGTTCAGAGTCAGTCTCAGGTTCAGTGAGTCAGTCTCAGGTTCAGAGTCAGTCTCAGGTTCAGGGTCAGTCTCAGGTTCAGTGAGTCAGTCTCAGGTTCAGAGTCAGTCTCAGGTTCAGAGTCAGTCTCAGGTTCAGTGAGTCAGTCTCAGGTTCAGGGTCAGTCTCAGGTTCAGTGAGTCAGTCTCAGGTTCAGGGTCAGTCTCAGGTTCAGTGAGTCAGTCTCAGGTTCAGAGTCAGTCTCAGGTTCAGAGTCAGTCTCAGGTTCAGAGTCAGTCTCAGGTTCAGTGAGTCAGTCTCAGGTTCAGAGTCAGTCTCAGGTTCAGAGTCAGTCTCAGGTTCAGAGTCAGTCTCAGGTTCAGGGTCAGTCTCAGGTTCAGTGAGTCAGTCTCAGGTTCAGAGTCAGTCTCAGGTTCAGAGTCAGTCTCAGGTTCAGAGTCAGTCTCAGGTTCAGTGAGTCAGTCTCAGGTTCAGGGTCAGTCTCAGGTTCAGGGTCAGTCTCAGGTTCAGTGAGTCAGTCTCAGGTTCAGAGTCAGTCTCAGGTTCAGTGAGTCAGTCTCAGGTTCAGAGTCAGTCTCAGGTTCAGAGTCAGTCTCAGGTTCAGAGTCAGTCTCAGGTTCAGGGTCAGTCTCAGGTTCAGTGAGTCAGTCTCAGGTTCAGAGTCAGTCTCAGGTTCAGTGAGTCAGTCTCAGGTTCAGAGTCAGTCTCAGGTTCAGAGTCAGTCTCAGGTTCAGTGAGTCAGTCTCAGGTTCAGAGTCAGTCTCAGGTTCAGAGTCAGTCTCAGGTTCAGAGTCAGTCTCAGGTTCAGAGTCAGTCTCAGGTTCAGAGTCAGTCTCAGGTTCAGGGTCAGTCTCAGGTTCAGTGAGTCAGTCTCAGGTTCAGTGAGTCAGTCTCAGGTTCAGAGTCAGTCTCAGGTTCAGTGAGTCAGTCTCAGGTTCAGAGTCAGTCTCAGATTCAGTGAGTCAGTCTCAGGTTCAGAGTCAGTCTCAGGTTCAGAGTCAGTCTCAGGTTCAGAGTCAGTCTCAGGTTCAGTGAGTCAGTCTCAGGTTCAGAGTCAGACTCAGGTTCAGTGAGTCAGTCTCAGGTTCAGGGTCAGTCTCAGGTTCAGTGAGTCAGTCTCAGGTTCAGAATCAGTCTCAGGTTCAGTGAGTCAGTCTCAGGTTCAGGGTCAGTCTCAGGTTCAGTGAGTCAGTCTCAGGTTCAGAATCAGTCTCAGGTTCAGTGAGTCAGTCTCAGGTTCAGTGAGTCAGTCTCAGGTTCAGAGTCAGTCTCAGGTTCAGCGAGTCAGTCTCAGGTTCAGAGTCAGTCTCAGGTTCAGAGTCAGTCTCAGGTTCAGTGAGTCAGTCTCAGGTTCAGAGTCAGTCTCAGGTTCAGAGTCAGTCTCAGGTTCAGTGAGTCAGTCTCAGGTTCAGAGTCAGTCTCAGGTTCAGTGAGTCAGTCTCAGGTTCAGAGTCAGTCTCAGGTTCAGGGTCAGTCTCAGGTTCAGAGTCAGTCTCAGGTTCAGGGTCAGTCTCAGATTCAGTGAGTCAGTCTCAGGTTCAGGGTCAGTCTCAGGTTCAGAGTCAGTCTCAGGTTCAGAGTCAGTCTCAGGTTCAGTGAGTCAGTCTCAGGTTCAGAGTCAGTCTCAGGTTCAGAGTCAGTCTCAGGTTCAGAGTCAGTCTCAGGTTCAGGGTCAGTCTCAGGTTCAGTGAGTCAGTCTCAGGTTCAGAGTCAGTCTCAGGTTCAGAGTCAGTCTCAGGTTCAGAGTCAGTCTCAGGTTCAGTGAGTCAGTCTCAGGTTCAGAGTCAGTCTCAGGTTCAGGGTCAGTCTCAGGTTCAGTGAGTCAGTCTCAGGTTCAGAGTCAGTCTCAGGTTCAGAGTCAGTCTCAGGTTCAGTGAGTCAGTCTCAGGTTCAGGGTCAGTCTCAGGTTCAGTGAGTCAGTCTCAGGTTCAGGGTCAGTCTCAGGTTCAGTGAGTCAGTCTCAGGTTCAGAGTCAGTCTCAGGTTCAGAGTCAGTGTCAGGTTCAGAGTCAGTCTCAGGTTCAGAGTCAGTCTCAGGTTCAGAGTCAGTCTCAGGTTCAGGGTCAGTCTCAGGTTCAGTGAGTCAGTCTCAGGTTCAGTGAGTCAGTCTCAGGTTCAGAGTCAGTCTCAGGTTCAGAGTCAGTCTCAGGTTCAGAGTCAGTCTCAGGTTCAGAGTCAGTCTCAGGTTCAGAGTCAGTGTCAGGTTCAGGGTCAGTCTCAGGTTCAGTGAGTCAGTCTCAGGTTCAGAGTCAGTCTCAGGTTCAGGGTCAGTCTCAGGTTCAGGGTCAGTCTCAGGTTCAGTGAGTCAGTCTCAGGTTCAGAGTCAGTCTCAGGTTCAGTGAGTCAGTCTCAGGTTCAGAGTCAGTCTCAGGTTCAGGGTCAGTCTCAGGTTCAGAGTCAGTCTCAGGTTCAGGGTCAGTCTCAGGTTCAGAGTCAGTCTCAGGTTCAGAGTCAGTCTCAGGTTCAGAGTCAGTCTCAGGTTCAGAGTCAGTCTCAGGTTCAGAGTCAGTCTCAGGTTCAGTGAGTCAGTCTCAGGTTCAGAGTCAGTCTCAGGTTCAGAGAGTCAGTCTCAGGTTCAGGGTCAGTCTCAGGTTCAGAGTCAGTCTCAGGTTCAGGGTCAGTCTCAGGTTCAGTGAGTCAGTCTCAGGTTCAGGGTCAGTCTCAGGTTCAGTGAGTCAGTCTCAGGTTCAGGGTCAGTCTCAGGTTCAGAGTCAGTCTCAGGTTCAGTGAGTCAGTCTCAGGTTCAGTGAGTCAGTCTCAGGTTCAGAGTCAGTCTCAGGTTCAGAGTCAGTCTCAGGTTCAGAGTCAGTCTCAGGTTCAGTGAGTCAGTCTCAGGTTCAGAGTCAGTCTCAGGTTCAGAGTCAGTCTCAGGTTCAGAGTCAGTCTCAGGTTCAGGGTCAGTCTCAGGTTCAGAGTCAGTCTCAGGTTCAGTGAGTCAGTCTCAGGTTCAGTGAGTCAGTCTCAGGTTCAGAGTCAGTCTCAGGTTCAGTGAGTCAGTCTCAGGTTCAGTGAGTCAGTCTCAGGTTCAGAGTCAGTCTCAGGTTCAGAGTCAGTCTCAGGTTCAGAGTCAGTCTCAGGTTCAGTGAGTCAGTCTCAGGTTCAGAGTCAGTCTCAGGTTCAGTGAGTCAGTCTCAGGTTCAGAGTCAGTCTCAGGTTCAGAGTCAGTCTCAGGTTCAGAGTCAGTCTCAGGTTCAGTGAGTCAGTCTCAGGTTCAGAGTCAGTCTCAGGTTCAGTGAGTCAGTCTCAGGTTCAGAGTCAGTCTCAGGTTCAGAGTCAGTCTCAGGTTCAGTGAGTCAGTCTCAGGTTCAGAGTCAGTCTCAGGTTCAGTGAGTCAGTCTCAGGTTCAGTGAGTCAGTCTCAGGTTCAGTGAGTCAGTCTCAGGTTCAGAGTCAGTCTCAGGTTCAGTGAGTCAGTCTCAGGTTCAGAGTCAGTCTCAGTTTGAGCTGGAGCTGAGTGAAACCATCGGAAATATCGCTCAGTCTTCGCCCGACTTCAGCAACAACATTCTGAGCTGCTTAAAAACCCGCTCCCCTCAGAACAGGGTTAAAGCTCCACTGCGGAACCTTCCTCCACATCAGGACGTCAGCGCCGCAGGGACAGGAGCTTCACACAGATGTTCTACTGACAAGAATGACTCACTGCACAGAAAAGAAAACACTGCAGACGGTGATTCGGCTCCGGTGAAGACGGGGAATTTCACTCTCACGTGTTTACATCACCACGTGGACGATGTTTCGACACGGGCCGTGAGGAGGGCCCAGGAGAGATCACTAGATGACTCAAACATGACTCTAGACCCTCTCCCTGCAGGGTTCTGAGGCGTAAAAACCCGTCTTCACTGAGCTCGGGTGCAGGTGAAACTGGCTCTTCTCTAAACTGGACACAAGTCTTTAGCTTCACTGTGTCTGTGTAAAAGTCCCTTTAAAGAAAACGACGCTGAAGGTCAAAGGTCAAAGTGTGCGGGTCACATGGTTCTACACAACTCCACTGGCACCGGCTTCTACCTCAAACTCAAAGAAACTATTCAAATATATTTATACAAAATCAAGAAAACATTTCAGAATCAGATGAAACGTTTCCAGAACTCGTCTGTGGGTCGAGTCTCAGCAGCTTCAGCCTGAGGTTAAACCCGAGTTTAAGAGGCTAAAGGAAGAAGTGTGCAGCTCCACAGCGCCCCCGGCCTCCAGGAGGACATTTACCGCTCATTTTTCCCACAAAATGATTCATATAAAAAGTGTAAACGCTCCGGATCTTCTATTTAAAGTCTGTGGGTGAAACTTTATAAACTGAATCTTGAGTTTTAAATGTGATTTTGGGTTTAAAGCGGCGGCGCTGTGGAGCTGAACTCTTCATCTGAGAGGAAAAGTCTGTGGGAAATGATGGAAACGGATCCAGAGTCACTGTGGAGCTCCGGGGGCGACAGACCCACAGACGACTCTGAGCGCCTCACACCAGCGCTCACGTCACATCCTGGATATTTACAAACACTCAGAAATAAACAGGTTACAGTTCGTTCCATCACAATTCAAAAGTCTAAAATATACAAAACTCCACAGACTCAGGTTCTTTACAGAAGCTCTGAGCAGACGGAGCCCAGAGCCAAACTGAAGCATTTCTCCAGAGTTCGACCAACGCAGAGGCTCCCACAGGTCAGGGGTCAGGGGTCACGCTCCCAAACACCTCCAGGTCAGAGGTCACAGGGGTCACACCTCCAGGTCACAGGGGTCACACCTCCAGGTCAGAGGTCAGGGGTCAGGGGTCACGCCTCCAGAGGCGTCCCACAAACAGGGCTCCGATCCCGGGGACGCTCGGCTACTTCCGCGCCAACTGGAATGGGTGCTGCCCCTTTAAGAGAGGAGAGAGAGAGGAGAGAGAGAGGAGGAGAGAGAGAGAGAGGAGGAGAGAGAGAGAGAGGAGAGAGAGAGAGAGGAGAGAGAGAGGAGGAGAGAGAGAGAGAGGAGGAGGAGAGAGAGAGAGAGTGAGAGAGAGAGAGAGAGGGAGCGAGGGAGAGAGGGAGGAGAGAGAGAGAGAGAGAGGAGGAGAGAGAGAGAGGAGGAGAGAGAGGAGGAGAGAGAGAGGAGGAGAGAGAGAGAGAGAGAGGAGGAGAGAGAGAGGAGGAGAGAGAGAGAGAGGAGAGAGGAGAGAGAGAGAGAGGAGGAGAGATAGAGAGAGGAGGAGAGAGAGAGAGAGAATGATAGAGAGAGGAGGAGAGAGGAGGAGGAGAGGGAGAGAGGAGGAGAGAGAGAGAGAGGAGGAGAGAGAGAGGAGAAGAGAGAGGAGGAGAGAGAGAGAGGAGGAGAGAGAGAGAGGAGGAGAGAGATGGAGAGAGAGAGGAGGAGGAGAGAGATAGAGGAGAGATAGAGAGAGGAGAGAGAGAGAGAGAGGAGGAGAGAGAGGAGGAGGAGAGAGAGAGAGTTGAGAGAGAGAGAGTGCGGTGAGAGAGATGAGTGAGAGAGAGAGAGGAGAGAGAGAGAGAGAGAGTAGTGAGAGAGAGAGAGGTGAGAGAGAGAGAGAGAGAGAGAAGAGAGAGAGAGAGGAGAGAGAGAGAGAGAGAGGAGAGAGAGAGAGAGAGAGAGAGAGAGAGAGAGAGAGAGAGAGAGAGAGAGAGAGAGAGAGAGAGGAGAGAGAGAGAGGAGAGAGAGAGGAGGAGAGAGAGAGAGAGAGAGAGGAGGAGAGAGAGAGGAGGAGAAAGAGAGGAGGAGAGAGAAGAGGGGAGAGAGGAAGAGAGTGAAAGAGAGAGAGGAGGAGAGAGGAGGAGACAGAGAGGAGGAGTGAAAGAGAGAGGAGAGAGAGAGGAGGAGAGAGAGAGGAGAAGGAGAAAGAGAAGAGAGAGGAGGAGGAGAGAGAGAGAGGAGGAGAGAGAGAGAGGAGGAGAGAGAGAGAGAGAGGAGGAGAGAGAGGAGGAGAGAGAGGAGGAGAGAGAGAGGAGGAGAGAGAGAGAGAGGAGGAGAGAGAGAGAGAGAGAGAGAGAGAGAGAGAGAGAGGAGAGAGGGAGCGAGAGAGAGAGAGAGAGAGAGGAGGAGAGAGAGAGAGAGGAGAGAGAGAGAGGAGGAGAGAGAGAGAGGAGAAGAGAGAGGAGGAGAGAGGAGGAGGAGAGAGAGAGAGGAGGAGAGAGAGAGGAGGAGAGAGAGGAGGAGATGGAGAGGGAGAGGAGGAGAGGAGAGAGAGAGAGAGAGAGAGAGAGAGGAGAGAGAGAGAGAGGAGGAGAGAGAGAGGAGGAGAGAGGAGGAGGAGAGAGAGAGAGTGGTTGAGAGAGAGAGAGAGAGGAGGAGAGAGAGAGAGGGAGGAGAGAGAGAGAGAGGAGAGAGGAGAAGGAGAGAGGGAGAGAGAGAGAGAGAGAGAGAGAGAGAGAGAGAGAGAGAGAGAGAGAGAGAGAGAGAGAGAGGAGAGAGAGAGAGAGAGAGAGAGAGAAGAGAGAGGAGAGAGGAGGAGAGAGAGAGAGGAGGAGAGAGAGAGAGGAGGAGAGAGAGAGGAGAGAGAGAGAAGGAGAGAGAGAGAGGAGGAGAGAGAGAGGAGGAGAGAGTGAGGAGGAGAGAGAGAGAGGAGGAGAGAGAGGGAGAGGAGGAGAGAGAGAGGAGGAGAGAGGAGGAGGAGAGAGAGAGGGAGAGGAGGAGAGAGAGAGGAGGAGAGAGGAGGAGCAGGAGAGAAAAGGAGAGAGAGGAGGAGGAGGAGAGCAAACAGAAGAAGGAGAGAAAGGAAAAGGACATGGGAAAAGAGAGAAGATGGAGAAATAGAGAAGAAATGAAGAAACGAATTAGAGCAGAACAGGTGCAAAAGGTCAGTGGAACATGAGACAGGAGGAGGTGAAGGAGGAGGTGAAGGAGGTGCAGAGGGAGGAGGTGAAGGAGGTGCAGAGGGAGGTGGTGAAGGAGGAGGTGAAGGAGGAGGTGAAGGAGGAGGTCTGAGCTGGTGGAGGTGAATGTGTTTTTTTCTCCTGCTGCTGGACGTTCTTTTCTCTTTTCCTCAGACTCATAGAAACACAAACGCTCTGATGGGAGGAGCTCCACACACGACTGATGGGAGGAGCTCCACACACGACTGATGGGAGGAGCTCCACACACACGACTGATGGGAGGAGCTCCACACACACGACTGATGGGAGGAGCTCCACACACACGACTGATGGGAGGAGCTCCACACACACGACTGATGGGAGGAGCTCCACACACAAACTTTATTTCATTCTGTTTCTCAAACTTTTCCCTTTGATATTTAATTTAGAAAAACGTGATTGAAGCATTTCGCCAAATCCTGAGTTTTAAGTGTTGGCGGTGTGGATGTGGATGTGGTGGATGTGGTGGATGTGGTGGATGTGGTGGATGTGGTGGATGTGTTGGTGTCGCAGGTTTGTACAGATGTTCCCGGGTCGTTTGGAGAAGGAACATCAGGACCTGCAGAGGCCCCGAGTTCCCCGAGTTCCCCGAGTTCCCCGAGTTCCCCGAGTTCCCCGAGTTCCCCGAGTTCCCGGAGTTCCCCGAGTTCCCGGAGTTCCCCGAGTTCCCCGAGTTCCCCGAGTTCCCCGAGTTCCCCGAGTTCCCCGAGTTCCCCGAGTTCCCCCAGCAACAAACATCTGTTATTTTAGGCTTTGAATTAATGGAACAATGTTCCGGAAAACCCCAAACTACAACACACAGGAGCTCATCAAACTCTGACCTACAAAAACTACAAACTCAATCGTTTGTGCGATTCTGGTTCTTCAGAAACTCGTGAAGAGAAACGACCTGAGGCTGAGAAACGACCTGAAGCTGTGAAACGACCTGAGGCTGAGGAAAAGTCTGTTTCAGTCTTTAGTCTTTTGCTTTTGATTCAGATTTTATAATAACACAGACTTTTCCTCAGCCTCAGGTCGTTTCACAGCTTCAGGTCGTTTCTCAGCCTCAGGTCGTTTCTCTTCTCTAGTTTTGTGGAGTTTGTCTCCGTCAGCTGAGCAGAAATGACGTCCTGTAATTACCACAGAAATAATAATGAAGAATTTTAGAAATAAACTCACACAAATGAAACTGTCACAGTACAAAACAGCACAAACCAAATACAAACCACTGACATCATTTTCTGCTGTTCTGAGGCTGTTTCACATTCTGAGGTTCTGGACGACGTCATCGACCAAAATAAAACTGTGAATATCTGAAGAACCAGAATCACAAACTGAACTTTTCTGCAGCACAAACGATGGACAGAGTTGTTGTAGGTTTGTGTTTTCGGGGCGACTTCAGGCAGGAGGAACAGGAGCCTCATGATGCGCAGCTCGGACACAGGAGTCGCTCTGGAGACTAAACCGTTTGTTCTCGTGTGTCGGCGACTGAAGAGGAGGAGATGTGTCTGTGGTTCTGTGGAGTCGGGGGGTAAAATAACTGAGAAGCACTGGCCTCATGTGAGAAATGCTCCAGTCGGACTAGATCCAAACCCCGAGTCCTGAACCAGCGGAGCAGCTCTGGGTCAGAGGAGGTGGAGTGGGGGGTGGTGTTAGGAGCTTTCCCCAGGACGGGGACAGAACGAACCAAACCCCATCACTGTCCGGAGGCTTTGGCCTCCTCGAGCACAGAGGACCTGAGTGACCACAGCCGTCGAGCACAGAGGACCTGAGTGACCACAGCCGTCGAGCACAGAGGACCTGAGTGACCACAGCCCTCGAGCACAGAGGACCTGAGTGACCACAGCCCTCGAGCACAGAGGACCTGAGTGACCACAGCCGTCGAGCACAGAGGACCTGAGTGACCACAGCCCTCGAGCACAGAGGACCTGAGTGACCACAGCCCTCGAGCACAGAGGACCTGAGTGACCACAGCCCTCGAGCACAGAGGACCTGAGTGACCACAGCCCTCGAGCACAGAGGACCTGAGTGACCACAGCCGTCGAGCACAGAGGACCTGAGTGACCACAGCCCTCGAGCACAGAGGACCTGAGTGACCACAGCCCTCGAGCACAGAGGACCTGAGTGACCACAGCCCTCGAGCACAGAGGACCTGAGTGACCACAGCCCTCGAGCACAGAGGACCTGAGTGACCACAGCCCTCGAGCACAGAGGACCTGAGTGACCCGCTGGGACCTGTGCTCCACTGCACCTTCTCGCTTTCCCCACATGGAACCAGCACAGAGGACGGACTCAGAACTCTTTTCCACCGCAACAAACCAGGTGCTGTTCGGTGCTGGTGCTTCCTGGCGATTATCTAAGAACCGGTTTGTTTTTCCACCAGCTGAGCCGGAGAAGAGCTCCGTCACTACGTCCCTGCAGACGTCCTGTCCTAGAACCAACAGCTCTGATAATAACACGGGAGAGGATTGCTCCAGATCTGTTCTGCTGATGGTCATTTTACAAACGTTCTTGTCCATCCAAAGACGAAACAGATCTTCATCATTGAGCAAAGGATGTGTTCCCGAAGAAGAGTAAATGTTTCTGTGCCGGAGCACCGCTGTCCACCACTTCCCTGATGTGTTTATGTATTAAATCCCCTAAAGTGTCTCGACCGGGAAAACCCGGCGTCCAAGACGAGTGTCGGGGCGTCACAATTCAAAGGCAAAGGCGTCACCATGAGCACGACTCTTATGGACGTGCGTCACTATAACCGCACACTGAGCGTCTACGGCACCGGTTCTTGTTTCTGGAGCCTTTAGTTGGTTCCGAGTTGAGTCAGGGCCAGTTCCAGACCATGACCAGAGCTCGGGATGAGGACGGCTCGTGGCCTTAACGGAACCATCGGTACTTTTCACAACTGAAGGTACCACAGGGAACATGGGGCTGATTCTGCACGTGTCTGTTTAGCTCCGCGAGGTTTTTGAACTCTTCATATGTGATTATTTTTGGAACGCCGCTGTGAAAAATGAGGGAAATTGTACTTCCGGGACGTGAGTGGAACCCTGACCCTGACCCTAAGAGGCTTCAGCTCTTCTGCCTGGACTTTCTGAACGTTGCCAAACGATTCTGTCGATTCTGCGTTTGTTTCATGTGGAATAAAAATGTGGAGGCAGAAACAGACGCTCTGTTTAAAGCAGAACACAGACTGTGAACGCACAGAGCTAACCCACTAGCATGCTAATCCGCTAGCACGCTAACCACTAGTCTGCTAACCCGCTAGCATGCTAACCCGCTAGCACACTAGCATGCTAACCCGCTAGCATGCTAACCGCTAGTCTGCTAACCCGCTAGCACACTAGCATGCTAACCCGCTGTAAACAAAAGGCGAGTCTGTTGAGCTCAGTTTGGTTTAATGACACAAACACAAATAAAACACGACTCAAATATGACAAAGATTATGACACGATTATTACAACTGTTAATACAGAAACAGAGCAGCAAAAACACAAAACACCTGCACCGCCAACCAGACCAGGACCAGGACTGAACCAGGACCAGGACTGAACCAGGACCAGACCAGGACTGAACCAGGACCAGGACTGAACCAGGACCAGACCAGGACTGAACCAGGACCAGGACTGAACCAGGACCAGACCAGGACTGGACCAGGACCAGGACTGAACCAGGACCAGGACTGAACCAGGACCAGACCAGGACTGAACCAGGACCAGGACTGAACCAGGACTGAACCAGGACCAGGACTGAACCAGGATTACGGGGGTCTACAGGGGGTTTAGTCTGGTCAGGGTTAGTCCCGGGTCCACAGGTTTAGCCGCTCCAGGCTTTAGCATGTTAGCTCGTGTTAGCTTGAGGAGCTAATGTTTTTAGCATTAGCCTTGAGTCTGGAAACACTCAGATTTGTGATTCGACTCAAACAGAAGCGGCTGATCTCATCAGCGTCAGGGCGGCGGGAGGAACACAAAAGCTGCCACGATTCGTCCAGTTTAGTTTCACAAACGAGTTTAAAACCTCACGGGTCCAGATCTGTGTTTAAGACCAAAACCAGTTCTAACGTTCAAACATTTAAACGCTCTGAACAAAAGTGAAAGTTTGTGGAAGTTCTGCCCACAGAACGACTCTGGAGTCACACAGAAACTCAAATGTTCTGCTGTTCTGCTCTTCCTCGTCACACTCAGATCTGAGGCGTGTTTGTTTCATCCACATGTTTGAGGAGCTCTTTATTATTCCTCTGTTACATCTGCAAAACTCCAAAGGCTCTGCTCCACCCTGTGATGTCATCAAGTGGTCGTTTGAACAGCTCCTTTTCCCTTTAGCTCAGTCGAGATCAGTGACTCCAGGACTGAAACGATCCAGGTGATTCTAGTGAAGGTGGAGTTTAAAAACACAGCGGAGCACTTCCTGTATCACCACATGATGACATCATGAGGGGGAACAGAGTGTTTGTGTGTTAAACGTGTGTGAACGAAACAAAACACAACTCCAGGTCTGTTTGTGACGAGGAAACGACATCAGAACATCAGAGCAGAGGATCATGGGACATTTAACGGTGATGATGGAGCCACAGATGAAGGTGGACGGGGTCAGAGGTCAGGGGTCAGAGGTCAGAGGTCGGGGGTCAGTGGTCAGAGGTCAGTGGTCAGGGGTCAGAGGTCGGGGGTCAGTGGTCAGAGGTCGGGGGTCAGTGGTCAGAGGTCGGGGGTCAGTGGTCAGAGGTCAGGGGTCAGAGGTCGGGGGTCAGTGGTCAGGGGTCAGAGGTCGGGGGTCAGGGGTCAGAGGTCGGGGGTCAGAGGTCGGGGGTCAGTGGTCAGAGGTCAGTGGTCAGAGGTCGGGGGTCAGTGGTCAGGGGTCAGAGGTCGGGGGTCAGAGGTCAGAGGTCGGGGGTCAGAGGTCGGGGTCAGAGGTCGGGGTCAGAGGTCAGGTCTAAACTCCAGAGTGGTGCTGAAGGAGACGTTGGCCAAGTTTGTTTCCTTCTAAAGGTGAAGCTGCAGTTACACAGGACAGACTCTAGAGGTCACTGTGGAGCTAAACGTCCTCCAATAAAAATAAAAACTTTATTATTCAAACCTGGAATTCTGAAACGGGGCATTTTCAAAGTGGAAAAAACACAGACGAGTTTCAGAGTTTCACCTCAGCTTCACGAGTCTGGAAACATAAATGTGGAGGACGGAGGGTCAGAGAAACGCCGACTTCACCAAAACTTCAGGTTCAGCTCCGACCACAGACCAAAGCAGAGACTAAAGCCGCAAACACTGTGGGAGATTTACGACGGATTCACTCAAACTGTTCCAACAAATCTCAGGGTTTACAGTCCTCAGCTCATGATTCCACTTCAGCAGCAAAACTCACGAGGCGACTGGAAAACTCGATCCCAAAACAGTCGCACAACCGTGCCCACAGCGTTCGGCTCAGGTGAAGCCACAGCCCGTATATCTGAGTGGACTAAGCTAACCCGTTAGCCGCTAACCCGTTAGCCGCTGACCCATTAGCCGCTGACCCGTTAGCTGCTAACCCGTTAGCCGCTAACCCGTTAGCCGCTGATCCGTTAGCCGCTAACCCGTTAGCCACTAACCCGTTAGCCGCCGACCCATTAGCCGCCGACCCGTTAGCCGCTAACCCGTTAGCCGCTAACCCGTTAGCCGCTGACCCGTTAGGACCCGTTAGCCGCCGACCCGTTAGCCGCTGACCCGTTAGCCGCCGCGTGCCAAACAGGAAGTGCCCCAGGAGGCTCTTGGGGCTCCTTCACATTAGGATCTTCTCGTCCCTCTGTCTGTACCTGCTGCTCTGAGCCTCGTCATTCTGGACTTAAACTGTTCGTCTGAAGCCGCCACACAGGATCCTGAACTTTTCATTTCTCTGTTTTGTTCCTAAATCAAGATCTGAACAGAAATAACGGACCAATCAGACGCCTTCATTCCCCGAGGCCCCTCCCCCTAGCGTTAGCAACAGGTTTGATTGACAGCTCGTTTCCCGCTTTCCCCCGAGTGACGATTTCTGAAATAAAATGACAAAATATCTCAAACAGTCACAATATCTAATGTGACTAGAATCTGAACGAGCAGAATTTAACGAGCAGAAAGTAAAGAGAATTTGGTTAAATTGTGACTCTGTTGTTGTTCGTACGGAACAGAACAAACAACATAAATCAGTGACTTAAACTATTTAAAGCTCAAAGTTTCTTCTTCTTGTGCAGAATCAGGTAAATCCAGTGTCCTGCAGGTGCAGAGTATCACATCCATAGTCCGTATATATGATGCATCAGCTCTGCCAGGAGGAGGCGCCACATTTAACCTCCTCACTCATGATTGGCTCTTGTGTTGCTATGATACTCGCGGGAGGATTTCCAAATATGGACCTGTAACCGTGGCAACAGGGCTCCCGCCCTTCTCAGCGGAAAGCGGGAAGGGAACTTACTTCGAGCTGTCAATCAAACCTGTTGCTAACGCTAGGGGGAGGGGCCTCGGGGAATGAAGGCGTCTGATTGGTCCGTTATTTCTGTTCAGATCTTGATTTAGGAACAAAACAGAGAAATGAAAAGTTCAGGATCCTGTGTGGCGGCTTCAGACGAACAGTTTAAGTCCAGAATGACGAGGCTCAGAGCAGCAGGTACAGAGGAGCCAGAGTCCATGGAGCCCGATCACACCTGTGAACATTTCCTGTTCAGAATGCGTCAGTTCGCAGGTTAGATATGGACGTCTGTAAACAGTCTGTGGTGGGGGCTAAACCTGATGCCCCGACGCCTGAGCGTGAACCTCCTGTGAGCGCTTCGTTCTGAGGAGGGGGAAGAGTTTCCTGAGGGAAGAGAGCGCCTCCTGGGGGCCAAAATAAATATATAATAACATTTAATCTGTGACAGGCCCCAGGTTTGTTCTGGGAGAAGGGCCCCGGGTCTGAGCTGCCTGCAGCTGCGACGGGCCCCGCTCCTCCTCACATGCACACCTCATCAAGATATTCACCTCTGTGGGGTATTAAAGAGGGGTATTTACCTGTGTGGGGTATTACAGAGGGGTATTTACCTCTGTGGGGTATTACAGAGGGGTATTTACCTCTGTGGGGTATTACAGAGGGGTATTTACCTCTGTGGGGTATTACAGAGGGGTATTTGCCTGTGTGGGGTATTACAGAGGGGTATTTACCTATGTGGGGTATTACAGAGGGGTATTTACTGCTCTGGGGTATTACAGAGGGGTATTTACCTCTGTGGGGTATTACAGAGGGGTATTTCCTGGTCTGGGGTATTACAGAGGGGTATTTACCTCTGTGGGGTATTACAGAGGGGTATTTACCTCTGTGGGGTATTACAGAGGGGTATTTGCCTGTGTGGGGTATTACAGAGGGGTATTTACCTCTGTGGGGTATTACAGAGGGGTATTTCCTGGTCTGGGGTATTACAGAGGGGTATTTACCTCTGTGGGGTATTACAGAGGGGTATTTCCTGGTCTGGGGTATTACAGAGGGGTATTTCCTGGTCTGGGGTATTACAGAGGGGTATTTACTGCTCTGGGTTTAGTTTTTAAACGTGTATTCTGGGCTGTTTTTTCCACTTTGAGAAGATCCTTCCAGAAGGTTCCAGGTGTTTCCAGCTCCACGGGTGGTGCAGCGTGGTCCATAAACTCCACTAAAATAACTTAAGGTTCTGCACGAATGTCACGCACACAGAGAAGACTTCAGGAACACAAAACCTCTGTACACGTCTGATATACTCTCCTGTAGTAAACAAATATATCATATACTTCCAATACTTTCAAATACTTTCAGATACTTTACGCCTTTAATACTTTGAGGATACAGTAGAAAAATAAATATCCTATGTACACGATCACACAAGCCACTCCGGGTTATGTCACTGCAAAGAGAGAGCAGAGCGGGTTAGAGCGGGACAGCAGGGGGCGCTCACATCACTCCGACACACTCACTTTGTTCCAACAGCCCGGCACCGGTAACCCGTCATCGCCCTGGAACAGAGAGAGAGAACGCTGTGAGGAACGAGAGAGAAACCAGAGAGAGAAACCAGAGAGAAACCAGAGAGAGAACGCTGTGAGGAACGAGAGAGAAACCAGAGAGAGAAACCAGAGAGAAACCAGAGAGAGAACGCTGTGAGGAACGAGAGAGAAACCACAGAGAGAAACCAGAGAGAAACCAGAGAGAGAACGCTGTGAGGAACGAGAGAGAAACCACAGAGAGAAACCAGAGAGAGAAACCAGAGAGAGAACGCTGTGAGGAACGAGAGAGAAACCAGAGAGAGAAACCAGAGAGAAACCAGAGAGAGAACGCTGTGAGGAACGAGAGAGAAACCACAGAGAGAAACCAGAGAGAGAAACCAGAGAGAGAACGCTGTGAGGAACGAGAGAGGAACCACAGAGAGAAACCAGAGAGAGAAACCAGAGAGAAACCAGAGAGAGAACGCTGTGAGGAACGAGAGAGAAACCAGAGAGAGAAACCACAGAGAGAAACCAGAGAGAAACCAGAGAGAGAACGCTGTGAGGAACGAGAGAGAAACCACAGAGAGAAACCACAGAGAGAAACCAGAGAGAGAACGCTGTGAGGAACGAGAGAGAAACCAGAGAGAAACCAGAGAGAAACCAGAGAGAGAACGCTGTGAGGAACGAGAGAGAAACCAGAGAGAAACCAGAGAGAGAAACCAGAGAGAAACCAGAGAGAGAACGCTGTGAGGAACGAGAGAGAAACCACAGAGAAACCAGAGAGAAACCAGAGAGAGAACGCTGTGAGGAACGAGAGAGAAACCACAGAGAGAAACCAGAGAGAAACCAGAGAGAAACCAGAGAGAAACCAGAGAGAAACCAGAGAGAGAGAACGCTGTGAGGAACGAGAGAGAAACCACAGAGAAACCAGAGAGAAACCAGAGAGAAACCAGAGAGAAACCAGAGAGAAACCAGAGAGAAACCAGAGAGAAACCAGAGAGAGAGAACGCTGTGAGGAACGAGAGAGAAACTACAGAGAGAAACCAGAGAGAGAAACCAGAGAGAGAACGCTGTGAGGAACGAGAGAGAAACCAGAGAGAGAAACCAGAGAGAAACCAGAGAGAGAACGCTGTGAGGAACGAGAGAGGAACCAGAGAGAGAAACCAGAGAGAAACCAGAGAGAGAACGCTGTGAGGAACGAGAGAGAAACCAGAGAGAGAAACCACAGAGAGAAACCAGAGAGAGAACGCTGTGAGGAACGAGAGAGAAACCACAGAGAGAAACCAGAGAGAAACCAGAGAGAGAACGCTGTGAGGAACGAGAGAGAAACCAGAGAGAAACCAGAGAGAGAAACCAGAGAGAAACCAGAGAGAGAACGCTGTGAGGAACGAGAGAGAAACCACAGAGAAACCAGAGAGAAACCAGAGAGAGAACGCTGTGAGGAACGAGAGAGAAACCACAGAGAGAAACCAGAGAGAAACCAGAGAGAAACCAGAGAGAAACCAGAGAGAAACCAGAGAGAGAGAACGCTGTGAGGAACGAGAGAGAAACCAGAGAGAAACCAGAGAGAAACCAGAGAGAAACCAGAGAGAAACCAGAGAGAAACCAGAGAGAGAACGCTGTGAGGAACGAGAGAGAAACCACAGAGAGAAACCAGAGAGAAACCAGAGAGAGAACGCTGTGAGGAACGAGAGAGAAACCAGAGAGAAACCAGAGAGAGAAACCAGAGAGAAACCAGAGAGAGAACGCTGTGAGGAACGAGAGAGAAACCACAGAGAAACCAGAGAGAAACCAGAGAGAGAACGCTGTGAGGAACGAGAGAGAAACCACAGAGAGAAACCAGAGAGAAACCAGAGAGAAACCAGAGAGAAACCAGAGAGAAACCAGAGAGAGAGAACGCTGTGAGGAACGAGAGAGAAACCAGAGAGAAACCAGAGAGAAACCAGAGAGAAACCAGAGAGAAACCAGAGAGAAACCAGAGAGAGAAACCAGAGAGAGAACGCTGTGAGGAACGAGAGAGAAACCAGAGAGAAACCAGAGAGAGAAACCAGAGAGAGAACGCTGTGAGGAACGAGAGAGAAACCAGAGAGAGAAACCAGAGAGAGAAACCAGAGAGAGAACGCTGTGAGGAACGAGAGAGGAACGAGAGAGAAACCAGAGAGAGAAACCAGAGAGAGAACGCTGTGAGGAACGAGAGAGAAACCACAGAGAGAAACCAGAGAGAAACCAGAGAGAAACCAGAGAGAAACCAGAGAGAAACCAGAGAGAGAGAACGCTGTGAGGAACGAGAGAGAAACCACAGAGAAACCAGAGAGAAACCAGAGAGAAACCAGAGAGAAACCAGAGAGAAACCAGAGAGAAACCAGAGAGAGAAACCAGAGAGAGAACGCTGTGAGGAACGAGAGAGAAACTACAGAGAGAAACCAGAGAGAGAAACCAGAGAGAGAACGCTGTGAGGAACGAGAGAGAAACCAGAGAGAGAAACCAGAGAGAGAAACCAGAGAGAGAACGCTGTGAGGAACGAGAGAGGAACGAGAGAGAAACCAGAGAGAGAAACCAGAGAGAAACCAGAGAGAGAACGCTGTGAGGAACGAGAGAGAAACCAGAGAGAAACCAGAGAGAGAAACCAGAGAGAGAACGCTGTGAGGAACGAGAGAGAAACCAGAGAGAAACCAGAGAGAGAAACCAGAGAGAAACCAGAGAGAGAACGCTGTGAGGAACGAGAGAGAAACCAGAGAGAGAAACCAGAGAGAAACCAGAGAGAGAAACCAGAGAGAGAACGCTGTGAGGAACGAGAGAGAAACCACAGAGAGAAACCAGAGAGAAACCAGAGAGAGAAACCAGAGAGAAACCAGAGAGAGAAACCAGAGAGAAAACAGAGAGAAACCAGAGAGAGAAACCACAGAGAGAAACCACAGAGAGAAACCAAAGAGAAACCACAGAGAGAAACCAGAGAGAGAAACCAGAGAGAAACCAGAGAGAGAAACCAGAGAGAAACCAGAGAGAAACCAGAGAGAGAAACCACAGAGAGAAACCAAAGAGAAACCAGAGAGAAACCAGAGAGAAACCAGAGAGAAACCAGAGAGAAACCAGAGAGAAACCAGAGAGAGAAACCACAGAGAGAAACCACAGAGAGAAACCAAAGAGAAACCAGAGAGAAACCAGAGAGAGAAACCAGAGAGAAACCAGAGAGAAACCAGAGAGAGAAACCACAGAGAGAAACCACAGAGAGAAACCAAAGAGAAACCACAGAGAGAAACCACAGAGAGAAACCAGAGAGAGAAACCAGAGAGAGAAACCAGAGAGAGAAACCACAGGAGAAACCACAGAGAGAAACCAAAGAGAAACCACAGAGAGAAACCACAGAGAGAAACCAGAGAGAGAAACCAGAGAGAGAAACCAGAGAGAGAAACCACAGGAGAAACCACAGAGAGAGAACGCTGTGAGAAACAAGAGAGAAACCAGAGAGAGAACGCTGTGAGGAACGAGAGAGAAACCAGAGAGAGAAACCACAGAGAGAAACCACAGAGAGAGAACGCTGTGAGAAACAAGAGAGAAACCAGAGAAACCACAGAGAGAAACCACAGAGAGAGAACGCTGTGAGAAACAAGAGAGAAACCAGAGAGAGAAACCAGAGAGAGAAACCACAGAGAGAAACCACAGAGAGAAACCAGAGAGAAACCACAGAGAGAAACCAGAGAGAAACCACAGAGAGAAACCACAGAGAGAAACCAGAGAGAGAAACCACAGAGAGAAACCACAGAGAGAAACCACAGAGAGAGAACGCTGTGAGAAACAAGAGAGAAACCAGAGAGAGAACGCTGTGAGGAACGAGAGAGAAACTACAGAGAGAAACCAGAGAGAGAAACCAGAGAGAGAAACCACAGAGAGAAACCACAGAGAGAGAACGCTGTGAGAAACAAGAGAGAAACCAGAGAGAGAAACCACAGAGAGAAACCACAGAGAGAGAACGCTGTGAGAAACAAGAGAGAAACCAGAGAGAGAAACCAGAGAGAGAAACCACAGAGAGAAACCACAGAGAGAAACCAGAGAGAAACCACAGAGAGAAACCAGAGAGAAACCACAGAGAGAAACCAGAGAGAAACCACAGAGAGAAACCAGAGAGAGAAACCACAGAGAGAAACCACAGAGAAACCACAGAGAGAAACCACAGAGAGAGAACGCTGTGAGAAACCAGAGAGACAAATGAGAGAGAAATGGCAGAGAGACAAACGGAGCTGAGCTGGTCTGAAGGACACAGGGATTTTAAGCTCAGTTTAATGATTCTGCTGAAGTGAAGAATCTTCTGCATTTGACCCGAATGTGGAAAATCAGCCTCACAAACCCAAAACTAGAGGAAAAATGAACTGTCTCCTGATGGAACTGTCTCCTGATGGAACTGTCTCCTTATCGAACTGTCTCCTGATGGAACTGTCTCCTGATGGAACTGTCTCCTGATGGAACTGTCTCCTTATCGAACTGTCTCCTGATGGAACTGTCTCCTGATGGAACTGTCTCCTGATGGAACTGTCTCCTGATGGAACTGTCTCCTTATCGAACTGTCTCCTGATGGAACTGTCTCCTTATCGAACTGTCTCCTGATGGAACTGTCTCCTGATGGAACTGTCTCCTTATCGAACTGTCTCCTGATGGAACTGTCTCCTGATGGAACTGTCTCCTGATGGAACTGTCTCCTTATCGAACTGTCTCCTGATGGAACTGTCTCCTTATCGAACTGTCTCCTGATGGAACTGTCTCCTGATGGAACTGTCTCCTGATGGAACTGTCTCCTTATCGAACTGTCTCCTGATGGAACTGTCTCCTTATCGAACTGTCTCCTGATGGAACTGTCTCCTGATGGAACTGTCTCCTTATCGAACTGTCTCCTGATGGAACTGTCTCCTTATCGAACTGTCTCCTGATGGAACTGTCTCCTGATGGAACTGTCTCCTTATCGAACTGTCTCCTGATGGAACTGTCTCCTTATCGAACTGTCTCCTGATGGAACTGTCTCCTGATGGAACTGTCTCCTTATCGAACTGTCTCCTGATGGAACTGTCTCCTGATCGAACTGTCTCCTTATCGAACTGTCTCCTGATGGAACTGTCTCCTGATGGAACTGTCTCCTTATCGAACTGTCTCCTGATGGAACTGTCTCCTGATGGAACTGTCTCCTGATCGAACTGTCTCCTGATCGAACTGTCTCCTGATCGAACTGTCTCCTGATCGAACTGTCTCCTTATCGAACTGTCTCCTTATCGAACTGTCTCCTTATCGAACTGTCTCCTTATCGAACTGTCTCCTTATCGAACTGTCTCCTGATGGAACTGTCTCCTGATGGAACTGTCTCCTTATCGAACTGTCTCCTGATGGAACTGTCTCCTGATGGAACTGTCTCCTTATCGAACTGTCTCCTGATCGAACTGTCTCCTTATCGAACTGTCTCCTTATCGAACTGTCTCCTGATCGAACTGTCTCCTGATCGAACTGTCTCCTGATGGAACTGTCTCCTGATGGAACTGTCTCCTGATGGAACTGTCTCCTGATGGAACTGTCTCCTTATCGAACTGTCTCCTGATGGAACTGTCTCCTTATCGAACTGTCTCCTGATCGAACTGTCTCCTTATCGAACTGTCTCCTGATGGAACTGTCTCCTGATGGAACTGTCTCCTGATGGAACTGTCTCCTTATCGAACTGTCTCCTTATCGAACTGTCTCCTGATCGAACTGTCTCCTGATCGAACTGTCTCCTGATGGAACTGTCTCCTTATCGAACTGTCTCCTTATCGAACTGTCTCCTTATCGAACTGTCTCCTTATCGAACTGTCTCCTTATCGAACTGTCTCCTTATCGAAATGTCTCATTATCGAGACTGTCTCCTGATCAGACTGTCTCCTTATCGAGACTGTCTCCTGATCAGACTGTCTCCTTATCGAGACTGTCTCCTGATCGAGACTGTCTCCTGATCGAGACTGTCTCCTGATCGAACTGTCTCCTGATCAGACTGTCTCCTGATCGAGACTGTCTCCTTATCAGACTGTCTCCTGATCAGACTGTCTCCTTATCAGACTGTCTCCTGATCAGACTGTCTCCTTATCGACTGTCTCCTGATCAGAACTGTCTCCTTATCAGACTGTCTCCTGATCAGACTGTCTCCTTATCGAGACTGTCTCCTGATCAGACTGTCTCCTTATCTAACTGTCTCCTTATCGAACTGTCTCCTGATCGAACTGTCTCCTTATCGAACTGTCTCCTTATCGAACTGTCTCCTGATGGAACTGTCTCCTGATGGAACTGTCTCCTTATCGAACTGTCTCCTGATGGAACTGTCTCCTGATGGAACTGTCTCCTTATCGAACTGTCTCCTGATCGAACTGTCTCCTTATCGAACTGTCTCCTGATCGAACTGTCTCCTGATCGAACTGTCTCCTGATGGAACTGTCTCCTTATCGAACTGTCTCCTTATCGAACTGTCTCCTTATCGAACTGTCTCCTGATCGAACTGTCTCCTGATCGAACAGTCTCCTTATCGAACTGTCTCCTTATCGAACTGTCTCCTGATCGAACTGTCTCCTTATCGAACTGTCTCCTGATCAGACTGTCTCCTGATCGAACTGTCTCCTTATCGAACTGTCTCCTGATCGAACTGTCTCCTTATCGAACTGTCTCCTGATCGAACTGTCTCCTTATCGAACTGTCTCCTGATGGAACTGTCTCCTGATGGAACTGTCTCCTTATCGAACTGTCTCCTGATGGAACTGTCTCCTGATGGAACTGTCTCCTGATCGAACTGTCTCCTTATCGAACTGTCTCCTTATCGAACTGTCTCCTGATCGAACTGTCTCCTTATCGAACTGTCTCCTGATCGAACTGTCTCCTTATCGAACTGTCTCCTGATCGAACTGTCTCCTGATCGAACTGTCTCCTGATCGAACTGTCTCCTGATCGAACTGTCTCCTTATCGAACTGTCTCCTGATCGAACTGTCTCCTTATCGAACTGTCTCCTGATCGAACTGTCTCCTTATCGAACTGTCTCCTGATCGAACTGTCTCCTGATCGAACAGTCACTCACACACACACAGGTCGCTCTCTATGGTCCTGACTCTGGGCAGTGACTGAAAGGACGAGGTCGAGATACAAGTGCAGAAATGAGTTTCCTCCAGAGTGACCGGGCCTCCCTTAGAGAGGGGGAGGAGCTCACATGGGAGGAGCTCGGGGTAGAGCCGCTGGCAGCCCCTGTTAGACCCGCCCCCGAGGAAGAGGAAGAACATAGAGGATCTGTGGAGGCGTCTACGTCTGTCCAGGGTTCTGACGTGTCTGAAGGCAACGAGACGGAGACGAACGAACCGAACGAACCAAACACTCAGGTCAGAGTCAGAGGGGTCAGAGGGTCAGAGGGGTCAGAGGGGTCACAGGGTCAGAGGGGTCACAGGGTCAGAGGGGTCACAGGGTCAGAGGGTCAGAGGGGTCACAGGGGTTAGAGTGTCAGAGGGGTCACAGGGGTCAGAGGGGTCACAGGGTCAGAGGGGTCAGAGGGGTCACAGGGTCAGAGGGGTCACAGGGGTTAGAGGGTCAGAGGGGTCACAGGGTCAGAGGGGTCAGAGGGGTCACAGGGGTCAGAGGGGTCACAGGGTCAGAGGGGTCACAGGGGTTAGAGGGTCAGAGGGGTCACAGGGGTCAGAGGGGTCACAGGGGTCAGAGGGGTCACAGGGTCAGAGGGGTCACAGGGTCAGAGGGGTCACAGGGTCAGAGGGGTCAGAGGGGTCACAGGGTCAGAGGGGTCACAGGGTCAGAGGGGTCACAGGGTCAGAGGGGTCAGAGGGGTCACAGGGTCAGAGGGATCACAGGGTCAGAGGGGTCAGAGGGTCAGAGGTGTCACAGGGTCAGAGGGGTCAGAGGGGTCACAGGGTCAGAGGGGTCAGAGGAGTCACAGGGTCAGAGGGGTCACAGGGTCAGAGGGGTCACAGGGTCAGAGGGGTCAGAGGGTCAGAGGGGTCACAGGGTCAGAGGGTCAGAGGAGCAGAGGGGTCACAGGGTCAGAGGGGTCACAGGGGTCAGAGGAGCAGAGGGGAGAGTGTTGTGGGCCTAGAGCTGCATTAGTCCTGTGAGGTGCATGTTGGGAGCTGTAGTCCTGACACACAGGTGCATGCTGGGAAGTGTAGTCTTGACACACAGGTGCATGCTGGGAAGTGTAGTCTTGACACACAGGTGCATGCTGGGAGCTGTAGTCTTGACACACAGGTGCATGCTGGGAAGTGTAGTGCGTACCACAGGACAGGGGGCGTCCAGCCCGTCCAGGCCTGGCAGACCCGGCTCTCCTTTTTCTCCTTTAAATCCTCTGAACCCCTGAAACACCAGGCCACAGTCGGTCTGTGCCCCTCACCGCAGCAGGGTCCCCCCCTCACGGGTCCTCACACCCGGGGCCTCTCTGCGGGCGCCCGACCTCTGACCTCCACACGCTGCGGTTCAGACTCCACATGCACCAAACCGGGACTGACAGGAACCCACTGTGAGCACCTGCACCTGTCTGACGGAGTGAGCACCTGTCTGACAGAGTGAGCACCTGCACCTGTCTCACAGAGTGAGCACCTGTCTGAGGCCGTGAGCACCTGTCTGAGGCCGTGAGCACCTGTCTGAGGCAGTGAGCACCTGTCTGAGGCAGTGAGCACCTGTCTGAGGCAGTGAGCACCTGTCTGACGGAGTGAGCACCTGTCTGATGGAGTGAGCACCTGTCTGATGGAGTGAGCACCTGTCTGACGGAGTGAGCACCTGCACCTGTCTGACGCAGTGAGCACCTGTCTGACAGAGTGAGCACCTGTCTGAGGCAGTGAGCACCTGTCTGAGGCAGTGAGCACCTGTCTGACGGAGTGAGCACCTGTCTGATGGAGTGAGCACCTGTCTGATGGAGTGAGCACCTGTCTGACGGAGTGAGCACCTGCACCTGTCTGACGCAGTGAGCACCTGTCTGACAGAGTGAGCACCTGTCTGACGGAGTGAGCACCTGCACCTGTCTGAGGCAGTGAGCACCTGTCTGAGGCAGTGAGCACCTGTCTGAGGCCGTGAGCACCTGTCTGAGGCAGTGAGCACCTGTCTGAGGCAGTGAGCACCTGTCTGAGGCAGTGAGCACCTGTCTGAGGCCGTGAGCACCTGTCTGAGGCCGTGAGCACCTGTCTGAGGCAGTGAGCACCTGTCTGATGCAGCCTCTGATTCAGATTTGAACTGAACCTGTTTCTCGTGGTTCCGGGCGTCTCACAGGACTTGGGTTCGTGTCAGTCTCTCCTGAAAGAAAAACTCTCTGCAGCTCTGGTCTCGTCTGTTCTGGTCCAAGAATCTGGCATTTTCTGTTCATTCCCTTTTTGAGCGACTGTAAACTGCATCATTACGGATCATTTTTAGGATCGAATGTTGAGTTCAAATCCCCCAAACCCGTCTGGAGTTTTCAGACTTTGACCAGAGCGTCGAGGTGAGTTACATCGGCCGGGAGCCACGAGGAAACGCGCTCTGACGCCGCGACCGCAGGGCTGGGCAGCAGAGCGCGGCGTTCCCGGCGTTCCCGGCCCCTCCCTCCCCCACACGTACCAAAGGACAGGGGGCGTCTAGTCCGGGCGCGCCTTGGTCTCCCTTCTCCCCTTTGGCCCCCCTGTTGCCCTTCTTCCCTCTCTCTCCCTGAAACAACAGCCAGGCACAGCTTTAGTCCTCCTCCACCAACGCCGCCTTCGCTTTGAACAGCGGCTTTTCCCGCTGGAGTTTGAGGAGTGAGTGGGAGGGGTTAGGGGATGGAGTGGGAGGAGTTAGGGGGCAGTGGGAGGGGTTAGGGGACGCTCGGCCAGTGCAGCTTCAGGTTTTACTTCAATTCGGCGCTTTTGAAACTTCACTGTGTGTGTTTATCGTCTAGTGGAAAAATGACTGCATTTCTGTACTCAAAAGCTTCTGAATCAAACCTGTATTTGTCTTTACGAGATTCGCAGTTTTACGAGATTTGCAGTTTTGTGTCACATCGTCACATCTTTTACTGAAACAACAAACCTAAAACCGCTTCTGTCACTTGATTTCGAACTGTTTTTTTCCCACTTGAAAAAAGGGATGAAACTTGTGAGAAGGAAGAACCTAAAGGAGTGAACAGTGAACAGTCTTTGGAGATGGCAGAAAAACGCAGAAACGGAACAGGAATCTGTCCGTCTCCGACATGTGTTTGCAGCAGTGACCTGAGGGGGCGCTCTTCAGCAAAATGAACGTCAAATCTACCAGGTTCAATTAAAACAGAATAATCTGAGGGAACGGCGTTTTTAACTTGTATAAATGGAGTTTGTTTTGCTGTTTCAGGCGTTTCAGGCGTCATTAGCATCAGCAGCAGGTTTCAGTCTTCAGCCCTGACGTGGGGCTGGGCTCAGGGAGGATCTGTGCTGCTGTCATGTTTGAGTTCCTGTGTCCAAATCATTTCCCTGAGGATTAGTAAAGTTTGTCTAAGTCTAATTCTCTGTCTCAAGTCTCATTTTGAGCTCATTGTGATCAAGGGCCACAGGTATTTTCAGCAGTTTAACATGATTTACACTGATGACGCTCATGTTCTGTGTTGGCTTTAGTGAACTGTTGCTGCGGTTTTAATTGTGTTAACGTCTGTTTAGCCGAAGTTATCGCTGTCACCAAACTTTCATTTAAACAGGAGTTATTTGTGGAGCCGAGGGACCCGATAATCCTTGACACGGCAGTTTTTAGGTAAAATCAGTGTGAAGTCAAGTTGCTCGACATTTTTACTGGTGGAGCGGTTTAATTATCACCGAGCATCGTGTTTTCCCTCAGACGCCACAGGAGACTTGGCGGCTCAAGTATCGAAGCTAAAATGACAAAAAGTCATTCGAGATCATCGTGATCGAGGGGTGTCCCGTTTCTTAGGGGAACATTCGTTGCCCTGTCAGATCGGGATCGAGGGGAAAGACAAAGACATAGATAAAGGGGAAGGGGTGAGACGCAGACTCAGTCTAACCTGATCCGGAGTCTGGACTGAACAGATTTTCAAAACTAAAAACGTATGAAACGAGAGCAGAACATTGTCCATTCTCCACTGAGTCCGGATTGACTTTTGTTGCTGCCTTAGAATCATTTCCAAGCACAGTTTTCTATATTTTAGTGAAACAATCGACAATCTAGTCTCCTCTTTACTGTCGGCAGGATCAGACTGGTCTAAAACAGGGACACTGGGACGTTTCTTGTATAAAAGTGGGACAAATCAGTGGTTTTGAGTAAATCTGCAGGGACAGGGGGACACAGGGTCAGGACTGGGACTGTCCCGGGTAAAAAGAGACGTCTGGACTCCCTTTGTGGACACAGACGTTAGCCTGGACACAGACGTTAGCCTGGACACAGACGTTATCCTGGACACAGACGTTAGCCTGGACACAGACGTTAGCCTGGACACAGACGTTAGCCTGGACGCTGACGTTAGCCTGGACGCAGACGTTAGCCTGGACGCTGACGTTAGCCTGGACGCTGCTGTTAGCCTGGACACAGACGTTAGCCTGGACGCTGACGTTAGCCTGGACGCAGACGTTAGCCTGGACGCTGACGTTAGCCTGGACGCTGACGTTAGCCTGGACGCAGACGTTAGCCTGGACACAGACGTTAGCCTGGATGCAGACGTTAGCCTGGACACAGACGTTAGCCTGGACACAGACGTTAGCCTGGACACAGACATTAGCCTGGATGCTGCTGTTAGCCTGGACGCTGCTGTTAGCCTGGACACAGACATTAGCCTGGACACAGACGTTAGCCTGGACACAGACGTTAGCCTGGACGCTGACGTTAGCCTGGACGCAGACGTTAGCCTGGACGCTGCCGTTAGCCTGGACGCAGACGTTAGCCTGGACGCAGACGTTAGCCTGGACGCTGCCGTTAGCCTGGACACAGACGTTAGCCTGGACACAGACGTTAGCCTGGACACAGACATTAGCCTGGACGCTGCTGTTAGCCTGGACGCTGCTGTTAGCCTGGACGCTGACGTCAGCCTGGACACTCTATTAAACTATGCTGCAGTTAATGAGAATCTTGGCTCACTCCATTTTGTTACAGTTTGCTGTGTTCTGGTGGATAGTTGGACACTGCCGCTCTCAGTGACTCCTGCAAATGTGAATCAGTTAGTTGGAAAAGGCTGATTCACAGAGATAAGTGGATCCAAAAAGGCCACCAGCCTTCAGCTGCTGTACAGACAGTTCTGTACTTCTCTGTGTCCACTAGGTTCCAAAAGTTTGGGTTACCCAGATGGGTTTTGGGGTGTGGGTCATTCTGAAAAGTCACGTTAGCCTGGACGCCGCCGTTAGCCTGGACGCTGACGTTAGCTTGGATGCCGACGTTAGCCTGGACGCTGCCGTTAGCCTGGACGCCGACGTTAGCCTGGACGCCGACGTTAGCCTGGACGCTGCTGTTAGCCTGGACGCTGCTGTTAGCCTGAAGGCTGCTGTTAGCCTGGACCCCGACGTTAGCCTGGACGCTGACGTTAGCCTGGACGCCGACGTTAGCCTGGACGCCGACATTAACCTGGACACTGACGTTAGCCTGGACACTGCTGTTAGCCTGGATGCTGCTGTTAGCCTGGACGCCGACGTTAGCCTGGACACTGCTGTTAGCCTGGATGCTGACGTTAGCCTGGACACTGACGTTAGCCTGGACGCTGACGTTAGCCTGGACGCCGACGTTAGCCTGGACGCTGACGTTAGCCTGGACGCCAACATTAGCCTGGACGCTGACGTTAGCCTGGACGCTGACGTTAGCTTGGACGCCGACGTTAGCCTGGACGCTGCTGTTAGCCTGGACGCTGCTGTTAGCCTGGACGCTGTATTTAGTGTGATGTGTTCTGCACTGGTGGAGACTTGGTCAGAGGTGGTTTAAGGAAGAGGAGGATTAGGGAGTTTAGTGCAGGAGGAAGAGGAGGAGGACTACAGATTACAGATTACAGATTAGAGCAGGCTGTGAGAGGGAGAGGCCCCGGCCGGCCGCGCCACAGAAACAAGGAGAGAGGAGGCAAGGAAAGGAAACAAGGAAATGAGAGGCCGGCCCCGAGCACAGGGAGGGAAAGGGGAGAGGAGACCTGCGGAAAAACAGAGGAACAGAGTCAAACCAAGGCGCGTCAGAGCTGCCAACTCCAGAGGAACGAAACAACGGCACGAAAGGCCACGATCGTAACGTTAGAAACCTGAAGAGGAACCAAACGCAACGACGATGAGAAAGGCCACGATCTGAACGTGATCTACAAAAACCTGAAGAGGAACCAAGCAATGACGGGAAAGGCCACGATTGGAACTTTATAAACCTGAAGAGGAACCAAACGCAATGGGCTCGGTTTGTTCGATTTCTTCAGTTTGTTCCGTTTGTTCGATGCCTCTTTCACGTCACTGTCTGATTTTTACATCCTGTAAATAAACGTTTGTGCGGCTTCACCAAAATAAACTGGATTCAGTCGAATGTCGCGCTCATGCCGCCTCTTCACACGGACGGAGCTTCGTTTAAACGCTCTAAAATCGCACAAACCGAATCGCGACGGTGTCAGAAAAACTCGATCTTTTCCCAAAGCGATTTCGCCCCCTGAACCCGTAGATTCGGACGAGCGGAGTTGGCAACACTGACAGGAACTAGGTCTGATTTCAGCACGCCCGTCACATGACCCTCTGTCAGCCAATCACAGAGCAGCGTTTACTCCACAGGACTGTGGTGACATCACTTCCTGTCCAACTGTGTCTCCGTTTGGTTTTATTTTTAAAATGAATAAACATCACTGAAAACGTGAAAGAGCAATCTGTCTAATGCTAACACTAAAACTAATGCTAACGCTAATGATAACACTAATAATAACTCTTAACGTGAAGACTAATGCTAACGCTAATGATAATGCTAACTTTAAAACTAATGATAACGCTAAGACTAATAACTCTAATGCTAACACTAATGCTATGGCTAACTCTAACACTAATGCTAATGGTAATGCTAACTCTAACGCTAATAATGACTCTAACGCTAACACTAATGCTAACGCTATCGCTAACTGTAATGCTAATGCTAACTCTAACACTAATGCTAATGCTAACTCTAAAACTAATGATAATGCTAACTCTAACACTTATGCTAATGCTAACCCTAACACTAATGATAACGCTAATGCTAACCCTAACTCTAATGCTCTAATCATAATGCTAACTCTAATGGTAACACTAATGCTAACGCTAACACTAATTTGGAGGCATAAAAAATATTAAAACAAACGGGCCTTTGAGTAGCTTGTTTATTTGATATTTTAGGTTTTTTAAAACAGTTAGCATTAGCATTAGCATTAGCCTTGATACACGTGAGCTAGCTTGCGCACTGCTGCGCTCAGAGCCAATAGAAAACAGTTTTATTCACTGTAAAGTTTCAGAGCCTAATGATCCCATAGAGCCCGGGTCAGAACTAAACCTGGACCAGATCTCAGTCCAGGTCCAGGTCCAGGTCCAGGTTTAAGTCCAGGTTTAAGTCCAGGTTTAAGTCCGGGTTTGGCTCTGTGTTTTTGGAGGGGTTTGGACGTGCTGGAAACAGGAGGAAAAGGAGGAATGAAGATGGAGTTACAGGTTAGAGGGAGCAGACGGAGGAGGGAGGACACAAACTCCACAAACTAAAAACACTTTAAAAAACACTTTAGAAACTCTTTTCAGGAGGCGTTTGTGTCACAGCAGCGTTTAGTCTGAGATGTAAAAAAGTCGAAGCGTCGCTGCTGTGACACAAGCGCCGCAGAATCGTTTTATCTTTATTCACTTTAAACACATTTGAACTGAATAAAGTTTCTTTCTTACCCGGTTTCCCTTCAGTCCCTGTGGTCCGACGATGCCCTGGAGGAGCAGAGCACAGTTCAGCCTCTGGCCTTCAGCACCTGTGTCCTGAGCTCGCCTCTCCATAAACCTGACTCAGCCTGAGAGGAGCTCGCCTCTCCATAAACCTGACTCAGCCTGAGAGGAGCTCGCCTCTCCATAAACCTGACTCAGCCTGAGAGGAGCTCGCCTCTCCATAAACCTGACTCAGCCTGAGAGGAGTCTGGCCTTAACTTTATGTTACACAGAGGGACTTTATCTTTCTCTTTCCATGGGACCTGCAGGAGCCAAAGTTACACACTGGAGCTTTAAATCTACTGTTTCAAACCAGTTTACACCAGAGCAGCAGCAGAACGAGCAGAACGAACAGAACGAGCAGAACGACCACAGAGTTTAAACAGGAGAACACAGAGTTTAAACAGGAGAACACAGAGTTTAAACAGGAGAACACAGAGTTTAAACGGGAGAACACAGAGTTTAAACGGGAGAACACAGAGTTTAAACAGGAGAACACAGAGTTTAAACGGGAGAACACAGAGTTTAAACGGGAGAACACAGAGTTTAAACGGGAGAACACAGAGTTTAAACAGGAGAACACAGAGTTTAAACAGGAGAACACAGAGTTTAAACAGGAGAACACAGAGTTTAAACGGGAGAACACAGAGTTTAAACGGGAGAACACAGAGTTTAAACAGGAGAACACAGAGTTTAAACGGGAGAACACAGAGTTTAAACAGAAGAACACAGAGTTTAAACAGGAGAACACAGAGTTTAAACAGGAGAACACAGAGTTTAAACAGAAGAACACAGAGTTTAAACGGGAGAACACAGAGTTTAAACAGGAGAACACAGAGTTTAAACAGGAGAACACAGAGTTTAAACGGGAGAACACAGAGTTTAAACGGGAGAACACAGAGTTTAAACGGGAGAACACAGAGTTTAAACAGGAGAACACAGAGTTTAAACAGGAGAACACAGAGTTTAAACAGGAGAACACAGAGTTTAAACGGGAGAACACAGAGTTTAAACGGGAGAACACAGAGTTTAAACGGGAGAACACAGAGTTTAAACGGGAGAACACAGAGTTTAAACAGGAGAACACAGAGTTTAAACAGGAGAACACAGAGTTTAAACGGGAGAACACAGAGTTTAAACAGGAGAACACAGAGTTTAAACGGGAGAACACAGAGTTTAAACGGGAGAACACAGAGTTTAAACGGGAGAACACAGAGTTTAAACGGGAGAACACAGAGTTTAAACAGGAGAACACAGAGTTTAAACAGGAGAACACAGAGTTTAAACAGGAGAACACAGAGTTTAAACAGGAGAACACAGAGTTTAAACGGGAGAACACAGAGTTTAAACGAGGGAACACAGAGTTTAAACGGGAGAACACAGAGTTTAAACAGGAGAACACAGAGTTTAAACAGGAGAACACAGAGTTTAAACGGGAGAACACAGAGTTTAAACGAGGGAACACAGAGTTTAAACGGGAGAACACAGAGTTTAAACAGGAGAACACAGAGTTTAAACAGGAGAACACAGAGTTTAAACGGGAGAACACAGAGTTTAAACGGGAGAACACAGAATTTAAACGGGAGAACACAGAGTTTAAACGGGAGAACACAGAGTTTAAACAGGAGAACACAGAGTTTAAACGAGGGAACACAGAGTTTAAACGGGAGAACACAGAGTTTAAACAGGAGAACACAGAGTTTAAACGAGGGAACACAGAGTTTAAACGAGGGAACACAGAGTTTAAACGGGAGAACACAGAGTTTAAACGGGAGAACACAGAGTTTAAACGAGGGAACACAGAGTTTAAACGGGAGAACACAGAGTTTAAACAGGAGAACACAGAGTTTAAACGAGGGAACACAGAGTTTAAACGGGAGAACACAGAGTTTAAACGGGAGAACACAGAGTTTAAACAGGAGAACACAGAGTTTAAACGGGAGAACACAGAGTTTAAACGGGAGAACACAGAGTTTAAACGGGAGAACACAGAGTTTAAACGGGAGAACACAGAGTTTAAACGGGAGAACACAGAGTTTAAACGGGAGAACACAGAGTTTAAACAGAAGAACACAGAGTTTAAACAGGAGAACACAGAGTTTAAACAGGAGAACACAGAGTTTAAACAGGAGAACACAGAGTTTAAACAGGAGAACACAGAGTTTAAACAGGAGAACACAGAGTTTAAACAGGAGAACACAGAGTTTAAACGGGAGAACACAGAGTTTAAACAGGAGAACACAGAGTTTAAACGGGAGAACACAGAGTTTAAACAGGAGAACACAGAGTTTAAACGGGAGAACACAGAGTTTAAACAGGAGAACACAGAGTTTAAACAGGAGAACACAGAGTTTAAACAGGAGAACACAGAGTTTAAACGGGAGAACACAGAGTTTAAACAGGAGAACACAGAGTTTAAACGGGAGAACACAGAGTTTAAACAGGAGAACACAGAGTTTAAACAGGAGAACACAGAGTTTAAACGGGAGAACACAGAGTTTAAACAGGAGAACACAGAGTTTAAACGGGAGAACACAGAGTTTAAACAGGAGAACACAGAGTTTAAACAGGAGAACACAGAGTTTAAACAGGAGAACACAGAGTTTAAACAGGAGAACACAGAGTTTAAACAGGAGAACACAGAGTTTAAACGGGAGAACACAGAGTTTAAACAGGAGAACACAGAGTTTAAACGGGAGAACACAGAGTTTAAACAGGAGAACACAGAGTTTAAACAGGAGAACACAGAGTTTAAACAGGAGAACACAGAGTTTAAACGGGAGAACACAGAGTTTAAACAGGAGAACACAGAGTTTAAACGGGAGAACACAGAGTTTAAACAGGAGAACACAGAGTTTAAACAGGAGAACACAGAGTTTAAACGGGAGAACACAGAGTTTAAACAGGAGAACACAGAGTTTAAACGGGAGAACACAGAGTTTAAACAGAAGAACACAGAGTTTAAACAGGAGAACACAGAGTTTAAACAGGAGAACACAGAGTTTAAACAGGAGAACACAGAGTTTAAACAGGAGAACACAGAGTTTAAACAGGAGAACACAGAGTTTAAACAGGAGAACACAGAGTTTAAACAGGAGAACACAGAGTTTAAACGGGAGAACACAGAGTTTAAACAGGAGAACACAGAGTTTAAACGGGAGAACACAGAGTTTAAACAGGAGAACACAGAGTTTAAACGGGAGAACACAGAGTTTAAACGGGAGAACACAGAGTTTAAACAGGAGAACACAGAGTTTAAACGGGAGAACACAGAGTTTAAACAGGAGAACACAGAGTTTAAACAGGAGAACACAGAGTTTAAACGGGAGAACACAGAGTTTAAACGGGAGAACACAGAGTTTAAACAGGAGAACACAGAGTTTAAACGGGAGAACACAGAGTTTAAACAGGAGAACACAGAGTTTAAACGGGAGAACACAGAGTTTAAACGGGAGAACACAGAGTTTAAACAGGAGAACACAGAGTTTAAACAGGAGAACACAGAGTTTAAACAGGAGAACACAGAGTTTAAACAGGAGAACACAGAGTTTAAACAGGAGAACACAGAGTTTAAACGGGAGAACACAGAGTTTAAACAGGAGAACACAGAGTTTAAACAGGAGAACACAGAGTTTAAACAGGAGAACACAGAGTTTAAACAGGAGAACACAGAGTTTAGAGCTCGTGTTTGTGTTGTTGCTCCTGGTGTAAATTCTGGGTAATAAATATTTCCTGGTCACAGTTCAGACGGTTTTATTTACTACGAATATTATTTCTACTACTACTATATGTGTACAGTGTGTGTACAGTGTGTGTGTACAGTGTGTGTACAGTGTGTGTGTGTGTACAGTGTGTGTACAGTGTGTGTGTACAGTGTGTGTGTACAGTGTGTGTGTACAGTGTGTGTACAGTGTGTGTGTACAGTGTGTGTGTACAGTGTGTGTGTACAGTGTGTGTGTGTGTGTGTACAGTGTGTGTACAGTGTGTGTGTACAGTGTGTGTGTACAGTGTGTGTGTACAGTGTGTGTACAGTGTGTGTGTACAGTGTGTGTGTGTGTGTACAGTGTGTGTACAGTGTGTGTGTACAGTGTGTGTGTACAGTGTGTGTGTACAGTGTGTGTACAGTGTGTGTACAGTGTGTGTGTACAGTGTGTGTGTACAGTGTGTGTGTACAGTGTGTGTACAGTGTGTGTGTACAGTGTGTGTGTACAGTGTGTGTACAGTGTGTGTGTACAGTGTGTGTGTACAGTGTGTGTGTACAGTGTGTGTGTACAGTGTGTGTACAGTGTGTGTGTACAGTGTGTGTGTACAGTGTGTGTGTGTGTACAGTGTGTGTGTACAGTGTGTGTGTACAGTGTGTGTGTACAGTGTGTGTGTGTGTACAGTGTGTGTGTACAGTGTGTGTGTGTACAGTGTGTGTACAGTGTGTGTGTGTGTACAGTGTGTGTACAGTGTGTGTACAGTGTGTGTGTACAGTGTGTGTACAGTGTGTGTACAGTGTGTGTACAGTGTGTGTACAGTGTGTGTACAGTGTGTGTACAGTGTGTGTACAGTGTGTGTACAGTGTGTGTACAGTGTGTGTACAGTGTGTGTACAGTGTGTGTAGAGTGTGTGTACAGTGTGTGTGTGTGTGTACAGTGTGTGTGTACAGTGTGTGTACAGTGTGTGTACAGTGTGTGTACAGTGTGTGTGTACAGTGTGTGTGTACAGTGTGTGTGTACAGTGTGTGTGTACAGTGTGTGTACAGTGTGTGTGTACAGTGTGTGTGTACAGTGTGTGTGTGTACAGTGTGTGTGTACAGTGTGTGTGTACAGTGTGTGTGTACAGTGTGTGTACAGTGTGTGTACAGTGTGTGTACAGTGTGTGTGTACAGTGTGTGTGTGTGTACAGTGTGTGTGTGTGTACAGTGTGTGTACAGTGTGTGTGTGTGTACAGTGTGTGTACAGTGTGTGTACAGTGTGTGTACAGTGTGTGTACAGTGTGTGTGTACAGTGTGTGTACAGTGTGTGTACAGTGTGTGTGTGTGTGTGTACAGTGTGTGTACAGTGTGTGTACAGTATGTGTACAGTGTGTGTACAGTGTGTGTACAGTGTGTGTGTGTGTGTACAGTGTGTGTACAGTGTGTGTGTACAGTGTGTGTGTACAGTGTGTGTGTACAGTGTGTGTGTGTGTACAGTGTGTGTACAGTGTGTGTGTGTGTGTACAGTGTGTGTACAGTGTGTGTACAGTGTGTGTACAGTGTGTGTGTACAGTGTGTGTGTACAGTGTGTGTGTGTGTACAGTGTGTGTACAGTGTGTGTGTGTGTGTACAGTGTGTGTACAGTGTGTGTACAGTGTGTGTACAGTGTGTGTACAGTGTGTGTGTGTGTGTACAGTGTGTGTACAGTGTGTGTACAATGTGTGTACAGTGTGTGTGTGTGTGTACAGTGTGTGTACAGTGTGTGTGTACAGTGTGTGTACAGTGTGTGTGTACAGTGTGTGTACAGTGTGTGTGTACAGTGTGTGTACAGTGTGTGTGTACAGTGTGTGTACAGAGTGTGTGTGTGTGTACAGTGTGTGTACAGTGTGTGTGTACAGTGTGTGTGTACAGTGTGTGTACAGAGTGTGTGTACAGTGTGTGTACAGTGTGTGTACAGTGTGTGTGTATATGTGTTCTCACGGGGACGCCTTGAGGCCCGGTTGGTCCAGGTAAACCTGTGTCTCCTTTTTCTCCCTGAAACAGAAAAACATCACTCAAATCTGGACGACACACTTCCCCTAGTCCCCGCCCCCTGCTCCCCCTGTCCCCGCCCCCTGCTCCCCCTGTCCCCGCCCCCTGCTCCGCCTGTCCCCGCCCCTGCTCCCCCTGCTCCCCCTGTCCCCGCCCCCTGCTCCCCCTGTCCCCGCCCCCTGTCCCCGCCCCCTGCTCCCCGTGTCCCCGCCCCCTGCTCCCCCTGTCCCCGCCCCTGCTCCCCCTGTCCCCACCCCCTGCTCCCCCTGTCCCCACCCTGCTCCCCGTGTCCCGCCCCTGCTCCCCCTGTCCCGCCCCTGCTCCCCTGTACCCACCCCCTGCTCCCCCTGTCCCCACACCCTGCTCCCCCTGTCCCCGCCCCCTGATCCCCCTGTCCCCACACCCTGATCCCCCTGTCCCCGCCTCCTGCTCCCCCTGTCCCCGCCCCTGCTCCTTGTCCCTGCCCCCTGCTCTCCCTGTCCCCGCCCCTGCTCCCCCTGTCCCGCCCTGCTCCCCGTGTCCCCGCCTCCTGATCCCCTGTCCCCGCCCCTGATCCGCCTGTCCCCGCCCCGCTCCCCTGTCTCCGCCCCTGCTCCCCGTGTCCCCGCCCCTGCTCCCCCTGTCCTCTCTTTCTCTCTCCCCCTCTTTCCCTTCTCCTTCTCCCCTTCTCTTTAGTCTCCTCCTCCTCTCCTCCTCCTCCTCCTTTCTCCTCCTCTCTCCTATCCTCCTCTTCCTCCTCTCTCAGACACTCACCCGTTCTCCCTTTGGTCCTGCAGGTCCTGGGATCCCAGCTGGTCCGATCAGACCCTTAAACACACAGACGGATGAGAACAGCGCCCCCTGCGGGACACCCCCGAGAGGACACGCCCCCGGAGGACACGCCCGCCGGAGGACACGCCCCCCGGAGGACACGTCCCCCGGAGGACACGCCCCCCGGAGGACACGTCCCCCGGAGGACACGCCCCCCCGAGGACACGTCCCCCGGAGGACACGCCCCCCGGAGGATACGCCCCCCGGAGGACACGCCCCCCGGAGGACACGGCGTCAGCTCCTCGTCTCCACACGTCACAGACTTCACTTTCGTCTCAATCAAACCGAGTGTTTTTCTGTTCGGTCTGAGGCGCGTGGAGATGTCAGAGGTCAAAGGTCACAGGACGAGAATTCAGAATATGGATCCAAGTTTGAAGAGTTTAGATTTATGAACTCTGAAATGTCCCATAATCCTCTGCTCTAATGTAGTTTATCCTGAGACTCCATGTCCCATAATCCTCTGCTCTAATGTAGTTTATCCTGAGACTCCATGTCCCATAATCCTGTACTGAGCAGAATAAAGTTTCAGAATTCTATTATAAAGCTGCACTGTGTAGCTTTTTGGTTGGGGGTCCGTCACCTGCTTGTTTCTATAGATACGTCACTGCTCTGTCTGGAATGTTCCGCAGTGTGACTTTAAACAGCTCGACTTTATGTTTATTCAGTCACAGGAGGTTTTAGTGCTCAAAAAACAGACGTTCTGACAGTGAGCGGAGTCGCCTCTCCACAGATCTGACCTGGAGCTTGGTCTGGTTTGGTTTCCATGGAGATAGAAAGGTTTAATGCCGTACTGCGTAACATTCCAGACAAAGGAATAACATCCCCAAGTAAGACCTGATCTCAAGTCTCCTCTAAACTTTTCCAAACAGATGAATATTGTGAATTCAGGTCCTTTAAACTTCTGTAAGAGACTTTTGCAGAGAGACATTCAGGACCAGGTCTGGACCAAGTCAAAACCTGGTCTAGACCGGGTTTAGTCCAGAGGTCGGCTCCACCAAGGTCCTCCTCCTGCCCCAGTGGAAATGTCTGTGATAAATGTGCCGAAAGTGAGACCCTGGATCAGTCCTGGTTTAGTCCTGGTTCAGTCCTGGTTCAGTCCTGGTTCAGTCCTGGTTCAGTCCTGGTCTAGTCCTGGTTCAGTCCTGGTTCAGTCCTGGTTCAGTCCTGGTCTAGTCCTGGTTCAGTCCTGGTTCAGTCCTGGTTTAGTCCTGGTTCAGTCCTGGTTCAGTCCTGGTTTAGTCCTGGTTCAGTCCTGGTTCAGTCCTGGTTCAGTCCTGGTTTAGTCCTGGTTCAGTCCTGGTTTAGTCCTGGTTCAGTCCTGGTTTAGTCCTGGTTTAGTCCTGGGGCAGGGGGGGTGTTGGAGCCCCTCTGATTTTGATGGAAACGTGCAGCACGGACTGAACATGCTCCGTGAGGAAGAGACGGCAGCTTCAGCGCCACCTGGAGGACCCAAGAGGTGAGACAGGAGCAGGCAGGTGCAGACAGGAGCAGACAGGTGCAGACAGGTGCAGACAGGAGCAGACAGGTGCAGACAGGTGCAGACAGGTGCAGACAGGCGCAGACAGGAGAAAGGAGGGGAGAGGTTATTACTGCATGAAAGAGGAGGCTGAGAGGAACTAATGATAGTAAAAAAAGATGAGCTGAGGGTGCAGACAGGAGCAGACAGGAGCAGACAGGAGCAGACAGGTGCAGACAGGTGCAGACAGGTGCAGACAGGTGCAGACAGGTGCAGGTTAGCGGGTGCGTCGCGTCACATGACTTGGGGGAGACTCACCACTGGACCGGGCCGACCGTCTAACCCGTGAGCCCCCTGGTGGACAGCGTTAGAACAACATGGAGAGGTGAGGGGTGAGTGAAGCGTGACGTCATGAACACGATGAACGAGTGAACGATGAACGAGTGAACAGAGACGCACTAACTCCCGCTTCCGTCGCTCCAACACGGCCTAAAGGTTCTGGGATGTTCTGGTGTCGTCTCCTCGTCACAGACCTGGACTCGTGTTTCGTTTCATTCACACGTTTTTAAACCACAGAACTGAAGGGAAAAGGAGCTGTTCACCTGGAAACGACCACTTCATGACATCACAGGGTGGAACAGAGCATTTGGAGCTTTGCAGATGTAACAGACGAATAACAAAAAGTTCCTCAAACGTGTGAATGAAACAAACACGACTCCAGGTTTGTTTATGAGGCGAATAGTGAAGATCACTGCACCCGGAGTGTGAGGAGGAACTGAGGCTTCTGTTTCAGGGTTTGGGTGGAGGAGGTGGAGGAGGTTCAGGGTTTTGGGTGGAGGAGGTTCAGGGTTTGAGGTGGAGGAGGTTCAGGGTTTGAGGTGGAGGAGGTTCAGGGTTTGGGTGGAGGAGGTTCAGGGTCTGGGTGGAGGAGGTGGAGAAGGTTCAGGGTTTGGGTGGAGGAGGTGGAGGAGTTACTGCAGGTTTATCTCACTTTGCGCCACTCGGATGAAAAACTATTTCCAGAAACAGAAGTTTCTGTAAATGTTTTTGTTTGTTTCTCATGAGCGACGACGTTTGGATAAAAGACACAGAAACATGCACAAAAACACGACACGAAACACAAAACACCAACAGGTTTACACTGGTCTGGAGAGTGTGGGGGTGGAGGTGGTTAGAGTGTAGTTGTGGGTGTAGTTGCAGGTGCAGGTGTAGTTGCAGGTGTAGGTGTAGTTGCAGGTGTAGTTGCAGGTGTAGGTGTAGTTGCAGGTGTAGTTGCAGGTGTAGTTGCAGGTGTAGTTGCAGGTGGAGGTGCAGGTGTAGTTGCAGGTGGAGGTGCAGGTGTAGGTGTAGTTGCAGGTGTAGTTGCAGGTATAGGTGTAGTTGCAGGTGTAGTTGCAGGTGTAGTTGCAGGTGTAGTTGCAGGTGGAGGTGCAGGTGTAGTTGCAGGTGGAGGTGCAGGTGTAGGTGTAGTTGCAGGTATAGGTGTAGTTGCAGGTATAGGTGCAGTTGCGGGTGTAGTTGCAGGTATAGGTGTAGTTGCAGGTGTAGTTGCAGGTGTAGTTGCGGGTATAGGTGTAGTTGCAGATATAGGTGTAGTTACAGGTGTAGTTGCGGGTGTAGGTGTAGTTGCAGGTATAGGTGTAGTTGCAGGTGTAGTTGCAGGTGTAGGTGTAGTTGCAGGTATAGGTGTAGTTGCAGGTGTAGTTGCAGGTGTAGGTGTAGTTGCAGGTATAGGTGTAGTTGCAGGTATAGGTGTAGTTGCAGGTATAGGTGTAGTTGCAGGTATAGGTGCAGTTGCGGGTGTAGTTGCAGGTATAGGTGTAGTTGCAGGTGTAGTTGCAGGTGTAGGTGTAGTTGCAGGTATAGGTGTAGTTGCAGGTGTAGTTGCAGGTATAGGTGTAGTTGCAGGTGTAGTTGCAGGTGTAGGTGTAGTTGCAGGTATAGGTGTAGTTGCAGGTGTAGTTGCAGGTGTAGGTGTAGTTGCAGGTATAGGTGTAGTTGCAGGTGTAGTTGCAGGTGTAGGTGTAGTTGCAGGTGTAGTTGCAGGTGGAGGTGCAGGTATAGGTGTAGTTGCAGGTATAGGTGTAGTTGCAGGTGTAGTTGCAGGTGTAGGTGTAGTTGCAGGTGTAGGTGTAGTTGCAGGTATAGGTGTAGTTGCAGGTGTAGTTGCAGGTATAGGTGTAGTTGCAGGTATAGGTGTAGTTGCAGGTGGAGGTGCAGGTGGAGGTGTAGTTGCAGGTGTAGTTGCAGGTATAGGTGTAGTTGCAGGTATAGGTGTAGTTGCAGGTATAGGTGTAGTTGCAGGTGGAGGTGCAGGTGTAGGTGTAGTTGCAGGTGTAGGTGTAGTTGCAGGTATAGGTGTAGTTGCAGGTATAGGTGTAGTTGCAGGTGTAGTTGCAGGTATAGGTGTAGTTGCAGGTGGAGGTGCAGGTGGAGGTGTAGTTGCAGGTATAGGTGTAGTTACAGGTATAGGTGTAGTTGCGGGTGGAGGTGCAGGTGCAGGTGTAGTTGCAGGTGTAGGTGTAGTTGCAGGTGTAGGTGCAGGTGTAGTTGCAGGTGTAAGTGTAGTTGCAGGTGTAGTTGCAGGTGTAGGTGTAGTTGCAGGTGTAGTTGCATGTGTAGGTGTAGTTGCATGTGTAGGTGTAGTTGCATGTGTAGGTGTAGTTGCAGGTGTAGGTGTAGTTGCAGGTGTAGGTGTAGTTGCAGGTGTAGTTGCAGGTGTAGGTGTAGTTGCAGGTGCAGGTGTAGTTGCAGGTGTAGTTGCAGGTGTAGGTGTAGTTGCAGGTGTAGTTGCATGTGTAGGTGTAGTTGCAGGTGTAGTTGCATGTGTAGGTGTAGTTGCATGTGTAGGTGTAGTTGCAGGTGTAGGTGTAGTTGCAGGTGTAGGTGTAGTTGCAGGTGTAGTTGCAGGTGTAGGTGTAGTTGCAGGTGTAGGTGTAGTTGCAGGTGTAGTTGCATGTGTAGGTGTAGTTGCAGGTGTAGTTGCATGTGTAGGTGTAGTTGCAGTTGTAGTTGCAGGTGTAGTTGCAGGTGTAGGTGTAGTTGCAGGTGTAGTTGCAGGTGTAGGTGTAGTTGCAGGTGTAGTTGCATGTGTAGGTGTAGTTGCATGTGTAGGTGT